>CM046839.1:28278414-28300914 GCA_025618425.1 Heliocidaris tuberculata | reverse complement strand
CTCTCAGGAAGCTACAATTCCTAAATGTAGTTCCGAAACACTCACGACTCCCAGCATCTTTACCTTTAAGGAAGAAAAAAAAACGAAGAAAAGGACACTTCTGCTGCTACCTGTAGACAGTACACGTTACAACTATCATTTGGCGCTGACACAGGGGCAATAAATCACTTGCCGATGGAGAGAATATAAACATTTTGCTTCGCTGTTTTCATTAGCAGTCGGCGTAAACCTCCACCAAGGAAGATAAACTATCGCCTCCGATGAGCGAGCCCAAATGCGAAGATCCATCACTTTGGTTGTAGCGAGGCGTGTGAAGACAAGTTGGGATTGAACGCTGATGAAAAGTAAGGCGAAAGGGCCAAAGACGGTTTGCTCTTTTGGGGCAGAATGCCTGATTTCAACAATGATGCAACTACATCAGGGTTGTCCAGTGGCGCGAATCCATTTTGAAATTTGGGAGGGGGGGGACATTCGCCTCGAAAATTCTCTGACAAGCAAAAAAAAAAAAAAAAAAAAAATGTTATTCAAAAGGTGGGGGACATTCGCCTCGAAAATTCTCTGACAAGCAAAAAAAAAAAAAAAAAAAAAATGTTATTCAAAAAGGTGGGGGACATTCGCCTCCAAAATTCTCTGACAAGCAAAAAAACAACAACAAACAAACAAACAAACAAAGGTTATTCAAAAAGATGGGGGGGGGGGAGAGGCATTCGCCTATCTTCAAAAAGGTGGGGGACATGTCCCGGCCCCTGTCCCCCTTGGATTTGCGCCCATGGGGTTGTCCTTGTATAAAATGGTATTGGTGAATGTAGAAAAAGTACATTCGTGATAACCAGCCGAGCTCACATTACTGACCCAAATGTATTCCCTTCTTGAATTGGTTTGGATTGAAAATGAGTTTCGTATGACCGTAATGATACTATCCGTACATGGCTCTTCGGGTCTATGATATTTTGTGTTCTACCTAAGGGACATTTTAAAATGAAGAAAGACAAAAGCGATGATACAAAGACCAACGATATTAACTAAATTTATTCAATTATCTTTCGTGTACGAAACGTTGATGGCTAGTTGTATCCAGTGACATGACAGCACTGGACAAATTAATGATAAATAGTCCATATTAGTGATCACAAATACCGATGTTTTATTTATCAGACGTCTACAGCACTTTGTTATGACCCTATATTGTGATTTCATACCCAAAGTCATTGTTATAAATCTACGTTGTATCACGTCTCTCCCCACGATTCTAAGAAGTGGGATCGAAAATGTGGTCGTGATAACTTTAATGGGAGGAGACGTTGCCATGACAATGACCATAGCCAAAGTGCCTATGTCTGCTAGATTCATTCAAATGGTATATGGCGGAAAACAATATACTCGTGTAGCATTCATCGTAGAAGAGATTCCTTAACCCTTTCAGGACAGGAATTATTTAAGGGCTAAATTGATCACATTTTGTTCTTCAAATTGGCAACAATAATATTTTTCTTTTAGTCTACAAGATTGTAATAAGGGGTAATGTCTTTGAAAACAATATACATGGTTAAAAGAAGTGTCGAAAAGTTGAAAAAGTTGCCAATTTCGATAAAAAACAATGATTTTGTACCTCTCAATGTGTTGCCAATTTAAGGATTTTAAAGCCTATTCTCCTTTTTGAAATTCCTGGGATCAAACGCAGTATGGTCGTATAACAAAAATGGACATAGTGTGTGCAGAAATTTTTGCTCTTCCTACTTAGGTATCTGGTATATTTTTCAGGGCTCTGAATCAAAAGTTATTGAGCCAAACCACAAAATGTGGTCAATTGTCTTGAAAGGGTTAATAACCACAGATTAAATAAGTTGATTTTTTTCTTTTTCTCTCCAATAATTCTTATGTAATATTTCTTGGGCCATTTAAAGGGAGGCTTGAGTTCTGGGAAAGGTGAAAAATATAATTTATGAGCTTTCTCATTCTTTTTATGTTAGTTTGGAAGATTATCATAGTAGATAATGTCTTCTGAAAAGGATTGATATTCAAATGCTCTCACATTCAAAATTTGACAAGAAACAGCTGAAATGTTCGGGCCGAACATTTGTGTGTAGTCCCATATACGCATTTCTGTGTGCAGTGCATGTCACTCTCAGCAGGACTGAGTCAATTTCTTATCATTTTGGTGATTCCAAAACCTTACATCATACACCAATTCTTATTTGCTATATATTAATCAACCTTTCCCAATTGCTTTGAGACAGTTTCTTTCACAATTCAATCTCATGACCAGAACTCAACTTTATCTTTATCCCTCGAACCAGTAAACAGATAGGTAATAGGGCTTTTTCAATTATTGCTCCCAAAACCTGGAACTCCCTGCCTTCTGTATTAAAGAATTGTCAAACTCTCACATCATTTAAGAAGTGTCTGAAAACACACCTCTTCTAATTTTTTTTTCTTAATAGTTCTCTTTGTTTGTACTTACGAAATGATATTCATACGATACTGTCTTCTTTGTTTATCTGTTACATGCGCTTTGTATCTGATGAAAAGGCGCTTTATAAATGAAATTTATTATTATTATTATTATTATTTTTAAATTGACGCTGCTATTGTACGTATTTCAGTCCCTTTTTTAAGCTTTGCACACGAGGCGTAATTTTTTCTGACATAGGATTGCGTCAGTGACTATTGCCTCCTTACACGCGTCATATTTGGGTGATAAGCCACCGCACACTATACGATCGACTGCGATCCGAGTTTGGAAATAAATCGCATTAGCATTAAATATGGGCCTTTAACAAATCATATCTACCTATGATTCAGTCTTTGAACAATAATATGAATACTAAACACAGGATATGGGTGCAATGTCAGCCTTATATCTCGAATAAGGGCCAAATCAGATTCAAATCGTAGACAATGGTAGGACTGCTCTGACGTCACTACGACTGGGAGCCGATTTGGCCTTTCCTCCTACTAGAAATGCTCGCATGTCATATTTTCGATTTTACGATTTATATGACTATGAAGAACCTCAATCAAAAATATTGTATGTGTTTAAAAATGTTTATATCAAAAGCTCTTACATATCGTGTAGTGTGCGGTGGGCTTATATAGTTTAAAACGTGAATGTAAAATGAAAAGTACAAACAATTCTTTTAATAACTGGCGTTTGGGTTAAATTGACATCACAGTCTAGATTGGCGCAGGTAATTTATTGGGTTCTTACTGAGAAAATTTGTTTCATTATGTGCAATATTCTATGTATAGAAATTTTATTATGTACTGGGAGCAGCAAGTGTGGGGAGCATGCCTCCGGGCAACAGTGTTGTACTTCACTTTTGTGCACCCTGACCCACTTGTTGTTCCCAATCCTTTTACATGTCCTTTTACATGATCTTTCGCATTCTTATTATGTACTTGTCTCTTGCCTTGATGTATTGTAACTGTGCTTATTTTTATGAATGGCCGAATAAATAATAATAATAATAATAATAGTAATAGCGCAATCAAAATGACGCCTTTCTGCATCGTGCAGCGGGCATTAGAATCACAACAGAAGAGTATGCATCAGGTTGGAACAGCACTTTATTACCCCGTTACTCTGCCAGGTCCGTGCTCCTTCATCCAAGATCAATTCTGTCTACTTTCTGTGTGGAGAACTCCGACATGTACTTCAAGACCGTCTGCATTGGCTCAGCAAAGATTAACGACGCCTATACATTAGTCATTGTTAGTCGCCATATTATCATCATGATGATGATGGGTTAGTGTCATTGTACACACTGCATGGTGGATTCAGGGCTCACAACCGACTCCAGCCCCCCCCCCCCCCCACCTCCCCATCCATTTGAAGCCCAATTGGCATTCTACTATAACACAACCCCAAAGATGTGCCCCTTTCCAATTTTCGACCCACAAGGCACCTAAACATGTGATTTTTTTACTTGTGATTTTTTTTTTTTTTTTTTTTTTTGGGGGGGGGGGGAATTGTGCCCTCTCCCCATTCACATATCGTGGATCCGCCCCTGATTGTAGACATAGAATTCTGTTCTCTACTGGGTGTTCTAGATTGAAGCAAGATAAATGAGGGTTGCTCGGAAGCCCATTCAGCCTGCTGAGTTTCGGATAATTCCTAAAATTATTGAGTGATATTCAACCTCCCTCTCCCTCTCTCGTTCTCACTTTCTCTCTCTCTCCCTCCCCTCCCCCTCTCTCTCTCTCCCTCCCTCCCCTCTCTCTCTCTTTCCCGTCTTCCCTCCCCCTCTCTATCCTCTTTTCTTCCCTCTCTCACAATGAAGATGCAGACGTGTTTTTTTTATATGAGGGTGCACATTTATGACCAGATACTCAATCGTACACATTTTGTTAATGTGAAACTTTAGTAACACAAAAACCTTATTTGAGGCCAACATCTCAATTTAGGATGCCCATTACTTTCTAGTGATTTCCACTCATTCCTTTCGAGGCGGAAGATTGGCGTGGTTATGTATCTGTAACAATCTTTAATCTTAAGTCCTTATCATGCTTATGCGAGCTTCTCCATAAGCGTAAGAATCATATGAATTATATATTATGAAAAAAAAAATGATGGGTATTTTTTTTTAAATTTGCATTTACTTCCTAAACAGAAGATGTAAACATGTCAAAGTGATGCACCATGTATTCTTGTATTTCTTAGGTTGTGTTCATACGGTCATTTTGTCGTCCAGGAGGAGGCACCTTACAACAACGAGAATAATCTCCTGGTTTAAACACTGGGGAGTTGTGTTCATTCGGTCATTTTGTCGTATTGGAAGTTATATCTTATCCCACTTAAAACTACTGCGAAGTTGTACCTATATCAGTCAGACACAACCTCGGAAAACCGAGCACAGGGAAATACGCCAAAAACTAAAGGCGTATAACGCACATTTCATTACAGTTCTCACGAAGTGACGGATGAGCGCGCAACTAAAAGAAAGTTAGTTTTGAATAAATAACTTTCAAAGTTTTAAAGCATAATCTCAACCTCTTTAATGTATGAATGGTGAATAAATTTTATATCCTAGGATAGATCATATTTCAGTGTTTAATTCTATGTTTAAATATTTGCCTATTTGTTTATATTTGGGGGGAAAATGAGCTGTAAACATAACCGTCATTTCGTGAAAACACAAAATTCCAAGGACGCGTAGTGACGGATTTTCACGAAGTGACGGATCTCAGCCGCTCGCGTGTAAAACATATGGGACTTGATCACCGCGCTTTTAACCGTCATTTCGTGAAAACACAAAGTCAATTCAAGGACTCGCTCTTCTTTGTTTTCACGAAGTGACGGATCTCAGCCGCACACGTAAAACATACGGGACGGTTGTAAGCCGTCACTTCGTGAAAACAGAAAATCCTTTTACTAGGTATTTTCTTGTTGACGTTATCGCCATAGTTACATAATTATACATTATTATGATCTGAAACTTTGTGAGGTTCAAGATGTTAGTGAATGATGTCCAAAAATGCAAAAAACTCAAAATTGAAAAAATGTGCGTTTTTCCTCATTACCGTCACTTCGTGAAAACAGGGACGAATTAATATAGAGCCCTCATCGTTCATTGCGAATTCGCCATATAAAATAACTTTCAAATGACAAACATTTGAAATAAAAGTATCTGCAGCATTTTTAAAAATAAAATGGAAATATCAACGAGAGGTCGAATTTGCAAGATTTTCCCAATGCCTTTTGTACACACTGCCTCGCGTTGAAAGATGAGGGCTCTATACTATATACATCGTGCGTATACGCCGTTTTGGGGGTATTCGCTTGTGCTCGGTTTTCCGAAGTGGTGTCTGACTGCCTACATGTATAGTTGTCTAAGAAGACAGTCTTACCGCATCTAGACAGCGGAGAAGTGTCCATGCTTAAAACGTACATGTAAAGGCGACGTTTCGTTTATATGAGAGATGGGAATGTCGTCTCTGTAGCCTCGGCCGGGAATTTTTTTTTTCACTGACACTGGTGAATTTTAGAAAACAGAATTTTACTGATTGTGTGAAAAGTAGGTTCCCTGTTGGAAGTAATGGTCATATTTTGACAGGTAATCATCCATTCATATTTGCTTCAAAGTTTACAATATGGTTACCTTTAGTTCAGAAAATAATGCGGTTAAAAGTGACAGCTAGGAGTACAAAACTGTTTTTATTTCTGTGTTAGCCTGGTAGGAGTATGTCTATACGGGCTTTCATAATGTTATACGCTGTCCATACCATGTGAAATCTCACGCCCCGTTTCATATACCTCTCACACACTTTAGCGATGTTTACAAGACGAGAAGAGTGCGAGCTCAAAAGCTCCAACCTGCATCTATTCCTTTTGGAGTGTGTTTTCTTTGGTGTCAAAGAAATAGAGTAGTACCGAGTCTGGGGTAGGTAAACTAGTCCATAGGGGAAATAACACTGATCATTCGATTTAGAGCAGAGGAGTGCAACGCAAATCGTTGAGAGCAGGGAAACCCCCTACTTCCCTGAATAGGCTAGACCTTGAAAACTCATCCGTTAGAACGGCGAAAGATGGCAAGTGACAATAGAACGTCGAGATGCGTTACTCCTAACGGACAGTGGAATTCATTTTAATCATCACACCGAATGAAGAGTGAAATAAAACAGTGTTACTTTGTGAAGGTCAGGATTAATGTAGCCCTAATCACGCTAATATACACCATTTCTCATGGTTTTATGTTATTTGTTGTTGTTGTTTTTTTCGATCACGGGAGAAACTTCGTCGTGACAAAATAATAGGGACGTACTTGTCCCAGAACATTTCACTGTCTCTTCCTATACCTACCCTGTCTTAATAGGTTGGCCCTGAAATGCTCAGGACGAATCAATTCCCGCTGAAACCAAATCGCCGCAGATCGTTATTAACTGTTCGCAAATGATGCCGCCCGTCGACTCGGCATTTCTGCATTGAGATGAGAAAGTTGAGTGTCTGATACCCCAATCACACCAAAGGGACCAACACCGGGGCCCTGTTTCATAAAACTTGTTATCAATAACAAGTTGCAATAACTGTTATAAGCTACTGAAATCCTTGCATCTGATTGGCTGAGAACGAATTTGTCATAGAAATTAGAAATAAGGCAGTTTTATGAAACGGGACCCAGACTGACAACAGACGGAACAAAGAATTGTATTACATCCGAATAGCCAAGAATCGGTCCGTTTTGAATCAGTGTGGAGTCGGTTTGGCGGTGTGACATTTTCTTTTTGTTGTATATTACAAACATGTAACGACTTTTATATGTACGCAGCCTTGTCAATATGCCTATGCATCGGACTTTTATGTATTATGAATTATGTATTATGTATTGTGTATAATCATCATGTATTATGTATTATGCATTTGTATGTTTTGCTTGATGTGGAATAAAACTGAACTGAACTGAACTGGGGTATTAGGTAAGTTATAATGCTTTATTCTGATTTTCAATATCCTGAAATGATTTAGTCCAAGATGACATTGTAAATAATTTTAATCCACTGATGAGTGTAATTTATGGGAATAAGATCACTGTAAAAAAGAACCAAAACACCGTTTTACTTTTGTTCTGTAATGCAAACTATTCCCCATTGTCCTTCCCTTCGTTTAAGTAACTGAGTGTTTTTAGGCAAGGGGCTTAAAGTGTACAAGTCTACACACAAAAAGCCCTAAACTGCCGCATCTTAAAAGGGTGCCAATTTTTACCTCAGACATGATTTGATTTGATTTGATTTTCGCATCCAAGTTGCGCATGATAACGTTTACAGTCCTTTTAGGGGTGTAAAAGTGTACCTTTTCATCTGGTGCAAAATGCTTGTACCTTAAAGACACATTATCATGTGTTCTCATTGGGAATCTTACACTAATTGGCTATTCACTCGATGAACTGGTATTATCGATCACCGAGAATGTACTTAACCAACGACCAACAACAGGCCTTACGTAATGTGCGCAATTTTAGAAAAATCGCCTCCCTAGTAAAGAAAAAGTCATCTTGAATTCTGCATCCGAATGATAAATGAACGCTTTCCAATGTTGCACGGCAGGATCCAGGTGGGACACGAATTTTGCTGGGTGATGCGAGATTTCAATGGAGAAAAATCTGGGTTTGCTGATCCTACAAAATAGTTCGTGCGCATACGAAACTAGGTCTAGTCGAAAGTATATTGAGGATCAGCGAAATATCCTTCTCCTCGGCAAAAATCCGCATAGATGCTGTGATGTGTACGTAAGTTGATTATGTACGAATACGGAAATCTCCGAACTCGCCTTCGCCTGGACTGCATAGAAACACACGGGCAAGCGCCGACGTGACCGACCGCCTTTAATTGGTTATTCCACCAAGTCCGGTGTATGCGAACTAAGACGCCATGACATGGTAACTGCCAAGAATGTCACATCTCGAAGTCAACTCCTGCTAACCGAATCCAGACCTAAAGATTTTTAAATTATTTTTTTTGCCATGGGGGTAATGTCATTTTTTTTTTCGATCTGAAGTCGGTCTGGAGTTGGTCTCCTTGGTGTGACTAAGGTGAGGGACGAACTTTGCACCCCATAACATGCGGCTGGGTGTCGTATGAGGCGCAGGGTTGTCTACACGGTACCTCTCTCCATGAATACGGCCATGTGTTTGTCCGTGAGTAATCACGCCCCCTTGCTCTTTTCCTTAACCTATTTATACAAGTCATGAACTCTTTATTCGGCAACCCCCCCCCCCCCATCCCCCATCTTCCTCCCACTGTTCTCAGTCAATTACTTCGAAATGGGTTTCTATAATGGCTCCTAAAAAGGACCGCTAGCTGATTTCCAATTCCTCGCCGCAACCATTAAACTGAATTAGGAATGTGAGTGATAGAGGGAGTGCGAAATGGACAGGGATGACGATAGTCTAGTTCTGGACGTTTTAAATTATTTTGTCCGTAAAACCATGAAGCTACAAAACCCCGTGTGTGTGCAGCCAACGTAGAACGGTGCGAAGTCCACTGATTCACTCTCCCCACAAATTCACCTTCCCCGAAACCACACACGGGGTTTGTAGCTTCATGGTTTTTTAAATAATTAAAAACGTCCAGAACTAGACTAGGATGACGAGGAAGAAGGGTACACCAAAGGAACTTACTGAGCCCAGTTGCAGAAAAATTTTATATCATGATTCATGACATAAATCCCCGAATCATGACATAAACATAAATGTCAATGACATAGCTTATGCGGAGATTTATGTCACGATTCACTAAAAGTTTTGTGCAACAGGGCCCAGACCAGTTACGAAGTGAAGGAATGATCATTAAATGTTTTAAAAACCCTTAGCAGTTTTAAATTTTCTGAAGGGCTGAATGAATCAGCTTTTCCTCCTCAAGTTATTATCATTTTTTTTTATCTTACGCTCATACAAAGTTTATGACAATTCAAAATGTGTGTATATAGAATGAACGCTAATGAATGAAAATTACAATTACAATAATTGTACACTGTAAAAAATAACTGTAAAACTACAAGTTTTCTGGCCCTTGAAATTATAAGTTATTGCCGTTATTTCAATTTTAGTCTTTTTCCAGTAAAACAACAGCAAGTTTGTTGGTTTACCGGAAATCAGCATATATAATTACAATCGCCCGACATAAAACACTGTTAAAAAAAACACATTTTCTCATATTTTAACAAGTTACCCTGTTAAATTAAAAATCGTTTCCATTGTTCCGTTTTAATTTACATTTACATTTCCTGTTAAAAATTAAAGTTTCTACTATTTAACCAAAAAGGGGGAATATGTTATTATTTTACATGTACGGTGAAAAAACGTGCATTCCCGGTATCCTGACTGCCAGGAAATTTCCCGTGAAAAAAACGGCAATTTTTTTTTACCGTGTACAAGAAAACAAGGCACGTATAAATTCCGGTCAGCGTTGCCAGTAAGACTTTACCTATTTTCAGTTTCTGGTACAACTAGTCAAGAATCGTAAAATGTACTGCAACAGAAATTGAATCTAATTTTTCTGTGATCTTTATTCTCTTTTTGCTCGTTTTTCATGTGTACGATTCATAGAATTCTTCAAAAATGTCACTGAGCTACTTTATCTCAACGCGTTGATGGCCGGTCGTATAGCTTACATCCATGAGAAGTTTAGACCCTATTGATCAGACACACACATTATTATGAAGGCAAATTGAATTAATGCGGGGCGTGAAATCTTGGATTTTAAGGAAACAAAGAGTCAAAATATATCTTGACGATAACAAATAAGTATTGAAAGAGAATGAGGCGCAGCCATGTACATACTGAAGAGGTTTTTTTGACTGAATAGGAATACTTGCACCTGAAATTCGAAGTAAGAACATGCCCATTGTATTGCCATCAGTACGTTTTGGACAAAGTTCATTGAAATCCGCTGATAACTAACTAGCGCTGTTTTTCCTTTTTCTTTTTACTCAAGCAAAACTGTGCTGCCTGTGAAAGTTCGATATCGTTCTCTAGTGACGTGTCCAGAAATGATACGGGTGGTAAGATGATCTTTCAGTTTGAGCTTTAATCCGGGAAAGTGGTTTAAATGGACTGTATCCAGTGGATCTGCACCATGACGTGCATCCAGAGTAAGCCAGGGCAAATCAAGGGGGGGCATTTTGGGGTGTAAAATCGAGGTCAGCCCCCCTTCCCGTCAAACAACAACAACAAACAAAACATAAAACAATCAACAACAACAAAACTTATGACCTTTGTTTTTTTATTTATTTGCTTGTCAGACTTTGGAGGGGGGGGGGGGGTAGCGGATTCGCCCTTACAAAACCCTGGATTTTCCCAGGTAGGGCTGCGGTAAAGTGAGGGTGCGTCTTACTCGAAAGAAATAGAATAATAAGCGGTTAGAGGTTCAGCCACGATCAGAAAATGTCAGTGCTTGTGGGTACTTCATATCCCGCATTCCCCAGCCTTCCCCCTTCTGCCCCCCCCCCCCCGATTTGAGTCCATAGGGTATAATCTTGATAATATATATTGTTAGTTTTACCCAGAACTGAAACGCAAACGCAACATTTGAAAAGTACACTTTTTTACATTCTTCAAATTTTTCTCTTCCCATATTGAGATAGATCTGAACGGACGAAAAACAAGAAAGCTTACAGGAATATGAACATAGGAGTGAGAAAACTAAATTAATGTTTCGTAATTTATCATCAACTCTACTGTTAACTACTCGTTCATCTCCCCCACATTTTAACCCCAAATTTCTTTTCCCATATATACCTGATATAAAAAAAGAAAAAGAAAAGGGGGACGTTTCCGATGGCAGTTTTGATTGTTCTCTTCATTTTTGTTTAGTTGTCTTATCCATTCTTCTGGTAAATTGCCTATCTTCTTCCCAGTTTTACTTCTAATACTGCTAATTTAATCTAGACCTTTTTATCACCTAAATTGCCGTCTCCTGTATAAATGTTATTTTGCCACTGAGAACAACCCCCAGCGTTTTTTTTTTTTCAATCTATTTTCTCGAAGAACTTGGTTATCCATTCGGATTTTCTTTCCCAGTTTCTCTTCTTTTTGTATAGCGTCAGTCGCTCAAGACAACCTCAAGAGTTAAGTGAAAAAATATGCCCAAACTTTGTGCAGTAAGCAACTTTAGATCCTAATACAGGCGTATAGCCCACCGCACACTACATGTATAATGATCTGACTATGATCCTATTTTAGACGAATTGGCAATAATAGCATTTCGAATGTATTATTTAAATTATTTTTCAGAATCTCAGTCAAGATTATTATGATTGCTTAAATTTTAATAACTAATGCAACTATAAATCGCCTTCGGATTGTATATAGTGTGAAAAGATGAGAAGGGTCTGAGAAGGCTACAGCCACCGATATCCGTGATCCTTTCGCGTGTCCTTTGGGTTTAACATTTCAAAAAGGCGTAAAAACAATTAGGGATTATAATATCTGTTTGTGTACTCAAGGTATGCCATATTAGGTTTTTAAAGGGGGCTCGGTTCGGTTGTGCCCCATCCTCTTTGAATCCAAGGGTGACCATATTATGTACATGCAATTTTTTCATAATTTATTTTTTACAATATTTTTCTTCTTTAAACTGATCAGTAATCCCGTTCGAGTGCCAATCATATCACTGAAGATCTATATATATGTTTGGTGCATTTTGATAAATAGCGTACATTTCTACCTAGCACTATTTACCGCCCGGAACCAACTTCATACTATCTGAACTCCAATGAAACCGAACCGACAGGTGTAAGTTCCAATCTACTACAGATAAACGATTAAACCGCGACGCACCGCTCTTCTTTTTCCACCCAGCCTGCTTGAATGACAAACTCTCAAGGTCATTCTATTATCCGCGGGCGCCGGTGTAGCGGATTAACGCCGCACGTGTCTGTGTATTTAACAGCAGCCACTCATAAAACTATCCTTAGCTTACAATACAGCAGATTGGCCCGCGGCCCCGAATTGTCTTCCGATCATTTTTTTTGTGGAGATATCTTACTAACCATTTTCTGATGAGTGGAGGAAGTATAAGAAGAAAAAGTCGTGACGATTTCGGCAAGAGGGGAAGGGGAGGGGTGCATGCTGTTCCGATAATGGTGTTGCCTGCGGTACTTATACGTCCCTGGTAATGACGTAGGTTGGAGAATATGAACGTGCCTATTAGTGGAATTCGTTTTGGGAAGGCAACCCTGGAAATGCATTTGTATTAGAAAGAAAATTTATAAGATCAAATGAATCCGGCCGAAAAGAATGAGATCGTGTCTCGTGCTAATCTTTTTAAAACACTTTGAAGTTTGAGGATTAATATGATGGAAATTGCCTTAGAGAAGAGAGTAAAGGAGTTTAATAAGTATTGCGACTGTGATTAATTTAATGTCTAATTAAATGCTGAGGTAATTGTCCCTATCGAAATTGCATTTTATGATTATTGGCTCCCCCCCCCCTACCCTCACCCCATCTTCCCCTCTCTTTATCTATCTTAACTTCAAACTCTTTATACCTACCAGTTTCCACTTCTTTCTCCCATTCATTTGTAAGAATATACACTCTATAACTTACTTTCCCTCTCACCTCCACCCCTTTATATTTTTCCATCATCCCCCCCCCTCTCTCTCTCTCTCTCCTTTCTCTTTCTCTCTCTCTCTCTCTCTCTCTCTCTCTTTGTCTGTAGTTCGCTCCCTCCTGTTATTTTCTTTAATCTTTCACACCCTCCCTCTCCCTCTCCCCTTCCCCCTCTCCCTCATTTTCTACGCTGACCTTTGCTAAGCTCTAAACCCTATCTCTGAAACTCTATCTCTCTTTATCAATTTCTCTCCTCCTGCTCCTCCTTCTTCGCCTCCTCCTCTCCTATCTATTATACCCATTCGCCTCTTCATCTTTCTTATATTACCAACAACTAAAACATGGAAAACACAACCGAATTTCTCCCCTTCCCCCTTCTCTCTCTCTCTCTCTCTCTCTCTATTTATATTCCTCCCTCTTTCTATCTGTCTTTCTATCTCTCTATCTCTATTCACTTCTCTCTCTCTCTCTCTTTCACTGTCTTTTTTTCTCTCTCTACTTCCATCTCTCTTTCTCTAATACTAGCTCTTTTTCCTCTCTCACTCATTTTATTTCTCTCTCATTATTACTGTTATTTCTCTCTTCCTTTCTCTTTTTTTTATTCCAGCACTTACTATCTCTCTCTCTCTCTCTCTCTCTCTCTCTCTCTCTCTCTCCCTCCCTCCCCTCCCTCCCTCCCTCCCTCCCTCCCTCCCTCCCTCCCTCCCTCCCTCCCTCCCTCCCTCCCTCCCTCCCTCCCTCCCTCCCTCCCTCCCTCCCTCCCTCCCTCCCTCCTCCCTTTCTCTCTCTCTCTCTCTTTCTTCGCCCTGTCTTCCTCTCTGCGATCGATCGCTTTTCAATGAGCCCATGCGACAACAGGTGGATGCCGAACGTTCACATCCAAACTCACAGCCGCTTAAATTCTCATGTAAGTAATGGTTAGATTAGACAAGCTTTTATGGGGTTGTATTACACATGCTGCAGCGTCTTGCTCCTCGGTCACTATCCTATACAAACCGAATTCTTTAATAACTTCAACCTTTGACCAAACACCACACCTAACCCTAGGCCTAAACCTAAACCTAACCTTAAAACCATTGCAACCTTAAACCTAATCCTAAATCTTTGATGAAATTAAGCCCGAAGCAAATTGCCGCCGGAACATAAATTATGTCAAAGTACCATTTTGGCACTATTTCTCTTTTTGCCAGTCTTTCATATCCAAACCTCAAGCGTCCTAAAATATGATCTGGGGCGTTTCATCAAGTGTCCTGTCGGTGATTTTTACCGACAAATTTGCTCTCAGCCAATCAGATGCAAGGATTTCAGTAGCTTATAACAGTTACTGCAACTTGTCATTGATGACAAGTTTTATGGAACGGGGCCCTGGTAATGTCAGATTAGACAAGCACTTTTTTCTGGCACTATTTCTCTGTTTGCCAGTCTTTCATATCAAAACCCTCATCCGTCCAAATTCTGATCTTTGTAAAGGTTAGATTCGAAAACCCCCAATTTCTACACTATTTCACCTCTTGCCAAACTTTCACATCCAAATACACTGCCGGTTTAAATGTCATGTGCAAACTTCTACTTGTCATGATTGTGACATTGTTTCTCTTTCGCAAAACGTTACCATCCACACTCACAACCGTCCTAAGTCTGATCTTGATAAATGGTTAGATTAGACAAGCATTCCTATGTAGGCCTACCGTTTCTCTTTCAAGTGACCAAATCTATAAAGACTGTATTCCAATAGGCTTACTGAATAATGGTCGTTTGATGTAAATTATGTTATAAAACTATGTCACAGTTGGGTGCATGGAATAGACGATAAAGTGGTTACTTTTTTTTAAATATCGTCACCACAAAAACCTTCAGGAGGGGGGGGGGGGGTCCACCCTGATATCAAAGTGGTTTTAACAGAAGAAGAAAAATTAAAGAAACAGATTAATGAAGGTTTGAGCAAAATCCGATAAGCAATAAGAACGTTGTGAATTTTTGAAGTTGTAATCAATCAAACACAAATTGGCAACTCCGTGACGTATCCTGCGATCTCCACTCCCATTTGCCCTGTGCAAAAAAAGTCATAAATTTCCACTTTTTCTAAAGAAATTATTTAATCACACATGCAACCAAGATATAATCATAGCGCATATGTTTTTACACAAAACCTGTATAAAACAAATGTATTCCGTCATTAACAACTAAGAAAATAAAAATTTATGAAATTTTCTGTACAGACCGAATGGGAGAGGAGCTCGCAAGATACGTCACCGAGTTGCCAATTTTGTTTGATTGATTACAACTTCAGCAATTCTGAACTTTCTTATTTCTTGTCGGACTTTTCTCAAAATGTCACTAACCTATTTCTCTCATTTTTTCTGCTTTTATTCAAATCAACTAATTACCGGAATGAACTTCCCCTTCAAATAATCCCTCTTCTTATTTACGTCCTTCATCGAAATGACAAACACTTGCATACGTGAGTAATGTGACATACTACGATCACAATCATTCCCATGGACAACCACCCATGGACGGAGGTGCCGTGGTCCAGTGGTTTAAGGCGCTTGACTGGAGATGCGAGGATCGGGCGTTCAATCCCCGGCACGGCACTTATGCCTTTGAGCAAGGCATTTTATCTACCTTGCTCTTTTATCGTACATCAAATAAATGAAGTGCTATAGGCATATTGATGCCAGCGTGTGCATGTGTATTATTTAAAAAAAAAAAAAAAAAAACCCGAAGAATACAATTAATTGTCAAAGACAAACGAGTCGGGGAGATTCAAAATAATAGCTGTCTCAAAGTTAGACAAAGCTTTATTTCGTATGAAAAATAATGTACGATAACAAACTCATTGAAGATTGGACTAGGAAGTCATTTTTGTTTAATCTGAAGGACACTTTGCATTTAAATAGAGAAACAAAATTGATGAAAGTTTTGAGACATATACAGTCGCTATGGAATATATGCCGTCCTGTTACTTCTTGGGATCCTCCGTGATTATAGCGATAAGACAATATAAAACACCACCGCCAGCAGCCCCCCCCCCCCCCCATCCCAACCGCAAACCAACTCCACCACTGCCATCACCACCCCGCTCTTCCCCAACACACACAACTGCCTCTCCACCACCACCACCACCACCACCACCACCACCACCACCACCACAATCAACATCGACACCACCAACATCATTACCACCGGCGCCGGCACCAACCCACCACAGCCAAGATCCGTCCATTAACATCACCGACCCATGACCATCATGCACCACCATGATCACCGCCACTACTATACCACCACCACGACCAACAACACCATGACAACCAACGTCATCACTGTCACCATCTACAGCACCATCGTTAGCACCGCAAGCACCACCACCATCACAAACCTCATGACTACGAATACGACCTCAACAGGGAATAATCACGATCCACCTAAAGTTAGAATTAATCTTTTTTAAGCGGATCGCGAGTATTTTCTATTGAGGGAACACCGTCTATGTTCATTTAGACAAATACATGCAGTTATAATTAGAGGGCCACTCCAATCTCCCTGAATAGGGAATTGCTTTTTCAAGTAAGTAATGATAAAAGAGAACTTTTGAAATTAATGTAATAGTACAGATCTTAGCATTCGTCTGAAATGTCAAAAATTGTATTTTTAGGGACAAAATAGTGCAATCTTATCAGGCATTGCTACTGGAAAATTTGAAAGGTCATTCTTTTATTCCTGTAAGTGTGTAGGTGGGTGGGAGTGGTTTCATTGTATATATGTTGCTAAATTGAAGCCTTCTGATCCATAATGATTCTTTAAAGTGTGAGTAGTATATTCTGATATTACCGAGAGTTGCACATTCGGTAGCATATAGTGCTAAACAAAAACAATAAACGTGTTTGGAGGACTACACTAATTTGTCAAATCGATGGTGCTCTGATATATATACAAACAAACACACCACAAATCATATTATATCCAAGAAACTAATACTTCAACACTGAAACAACAAAGACCTTGATATTTTAAGATGTGAAAATTTTTCTGGTATTATACGATTAACATATTCTTATTCATGCCATACCCTTCTACACAACATTTTTATATTCATTAGTCTTTTTTTTCGGGTGAAAGAAGCTTCTAGACTTCGAAATCGAATGAATCTGATATGAGATGTGTTGTCACTTCGATCAATGAGAGTTTGGGGGTATTTCATCAGTATTTTGATCAGTATTTATGTGAACAGGGGTTTCTCGACTTGGACTTTAATAAAGCTGAGACCTGTGGTACTTCAGTCAATGAGAGTTGTACAGAATGCTAAATCAGTAACTTTTGTGTGTGAAAGAGGGCTTCTCGGCACAGACCGTGTGCCAAGGCCCCGTCATCGTTTCGACCACTGGGAGCAATTCGGGAGAGATTCGGTGCCGATTTCTCCCGTCTGTCATGACCGTGTACCCTTTTCACGCGTATTAATTTTGTATCTGAATCTGATTTGATGCTGTGCTAGCTAAATCTGTTGCCCGACTCTGATTCTAGATGATATGGTGTGAAAAGAAGTGGTCTTTGGAGATTAACTGAAAGAAATATTTTATTGTCGTCTGCAGGGGCGGATAGAGGGCTACGGGAAAAGAACATTTTCTGACGAGCAAGAAAGCAAAAAAGAAAAAAGAGAAAACACAAGGGTATCAGATTTTTCCGAATTCTCCAGGTGCCTTGGGGCTGTAAAGAAAATTTGAAAGGGGGCACATGGGGGGGGGGTTGTACTTACCTATGCCACTTGAGTTTCAAAAGGGGAATGAAGAACAGACAAACTTTTAAGGTGCAAACTTACTTCAGTTTTCCTGAAAAAAAAAGAAATTGCTTCGTATAAGACACCGTGCGCATGGCATGGGAGTTGGCCCGAAATGGAAGAAGGGTATGCCACCAGCGCCCCCACCCCTGGGCAGAAAAGGTGGTAGAATTCAAAAAAACTCTTGACAAGCACCAAAAAAAAAAAAAAAAAAAAAAAAAAAGACATCAAATATTTTGGGATGTTGACTTACACCCGAAAATCTCTGACAAGCAAAAATGAAAAAGGGTCCCTACCGCGTGACCCCCCCCCCCGATCTACCCCTCGGTGAAAATAGATCAAACATTTTTAAAATGGGAATGCAGTCAGAGGATAGCATGTAATTGTCTTGCTGTATCAAAGTATATGTATCGTATCAAAAGACTTGAAAAGGAATATCATAATTTTATACTCTCTCAAGTACATGTATTTTTTATTTATATTTTTTAAAATCGTCGATAAAAATTAACAATTATACAATAGTTTTTGAATGTGTTGTATTCCTATGTAGATTCGAAGCATTAAAAAAACAGTTTTGTTTTCTATTGCTATTATTTGAACTGCAATTCTGCATTGTGAACACGAACAAGAGACGCTTACAAAAATCTCATTTTCAAGTTTTGATTGTGATATCTGAAGTGAATATCAGATAACGTACATTAGTTAAATTTAGAAATGCTATATCCTCAAAAATAATATGAGGAATAGACAGATTGGGTTTCAAAATGCGTCTGAGAAAGGAAATCAAATAATTAATTCAAACGATATCATTTACAGATAGGCATAGATAGTTGTAAAAGTCAAAACAGTATAAAAATCTCAATTACTTTTTGTCCTTTTTACCAGCATCTTAACACTACACTGAAAACGAAATTTAATCTTTCAAATAACAATGTACCATGATGTTAAAAGACTGCCACTGTAGATTCTAATTTACTCCAAGTTATGAGGAAATGTCTTTTTGCAAAATTAAAGCTAATTTACAGATGAGTTATAAAGTCATGAAGTTCTGAGACTATTTTTTAAGCTTTCATAATTGAAAATATTATGTTATTTTAAAGGGTGTGTACTCTGATTTTGTTAGGCTGTATCATGATTAGGATAGATTTCTGTCTTTAAAATTCATCTGACACATTCTTTTTGTTATTTGTTTGAATTTCAGTTCATCCGAAATTATTATCAAGTCAATGAGTTATAAATACAGTCGCATGCCTTATTCTTTAGCTGTATTTCGTTTAAGTGGTACTAATTATTTGTATGATTTACATCAAGTGATTTACATGTATATGATTATTGACAGGATGTTGATATACGTTAATGATATTTACCAGAATACAACACAACACAATACGAGACGTATTACGTGACCAGGTGGCCAATCAAACAAATATCTAGTCTTAGTCAATGTAACAGAGTATATACATGGATATGTATATGTTTTACTACATAATGAGAATATTACTTTGTACTTAATTCTCAAGATCCAAACACCTGACAAACAAATTTCATCTTGACAAAGACAGGCTTAAAAAATGAAGGTGATCATGTATTGTAAAATGCGATTCTCAATCATACGTTTTTCAAGACAAACACTCCTATCGAATCAGGTTCGTCCTTGTTCTCAAAATGGACCCCCCAAAAAAGAAAGAAGAAAAAAAAAAAGACGCAGGCAGACATTACTGTTGAGTTTTGAAATATATTGCCGTTTCGGAGAAATCGGACTCAATATTGAGAGGTTTGCCCCCTACTCCAAAAGACACTTCCCATCTTTACGATCGATAACTGTGGATCAGATATGTATAGGTTACCATGGCGACTGAGTATCGATGACGTAGCGATAGACACAATAAAACATGCATGTCATCTGCAGTGCTCGTAACTAATTGAAACCGTGATTCATATCTTCTATTTTAAGGCTCTCATCATACCATATCCAGCTCATTGGGTTTCTATTTTCCATATTATTTTAATGCGTTATCAAGGAGGGGAAAATCGCATGTAAATAAGATCGTTGGGGCAAGAGATTGGAAGGGCAGGCTGAGAGAAAGGGAGAGGGAGAGGGGATGGGGAGGTGAGAGGGGGACAAATGAGAGAGAGAGAGAGAGAGGGACAATAGTATGGAAGGGTAGACTCTAAAAGCAAAAGTGTTATAACACCATTTGAAAGGGCCGAGTAGTTACCACTTTTCCAAAATGACAGATTAACTCCTTTAAACTGCTGGATTCAGCCTTTATAGTGCTATAGATCTAGCATGTTAAAAGTGTTAATCTACCATTCTGAAAAATTGGTCACTCCTCGGCCCTTTTAAATGGTGATTTAACACTTTATACATGTAGTTTTAAGAGTGTATATAAAGAAAGCGTCAAAGAGAAGGAAAGAGTGAGATATGGGAGAGAGAGGGGGAAAAAGAGAGAAAGGGAGAAAAATACAGATGTCAATGGAGAGGGGGGGGGGGGGCGGATGAGTTAAAGAAGATTCTAAATTGTGTATTGTTAGTCTACCATCTAACTATCTAACTATCATTATTAATAACTAATCACCTAAGTTGGTCTGCGGAAGAATGATATTTTCGTCAAATTATATTTAATATGTTGGCAAACTTTCGTCGAAAATATAGCGTTAAGCCTAGCCTTAAATATTGATGCAGCCTCATTATATTCAAATGTCTAATAGTTCAAAGAACTATCTAACGGTTGTTATTTTTCTTGGACACATTCTAGACAATAAAGTCCGTCCGTTGCTAACGATGCGACTTTTGAATGACGTACACGACAAAAACAGGGTGTTAATTCAACACCAGCTCGGTATCAATATTGGCCTACACCAGATAAGAGTTTAAATTAACACCAGTTTGATATTGTCTACACCAGATAAGTGTTAAAACAACACCAGTTTTATTCGAAACTGATGTTTTAACACTTATCTGGTGTAGCTCAATATAGATACCGAGATGGTGTTAAATTAACACCCAGGTTTTTGCAGTGTAGGACTGCGTCAGCGACTGGCGCGGTCCTTGGTGCGCCATCTGAGAGTGGTATACCGTTCAAAAATTGACTGCAAAAAACAACGTTTTGGCTTATTGGCGTATGCACTAATATCCTTCACAGGCTTGATTAGTGCGGGTAATTGAAATGACGCCTTGTGCGCAATAGGCATACTGTAACTACAACAACACTTTAACACTTTAGAATGAGAAAGGTTTATTAACCCCTTGGACTGACGAACATCACGTCACTGTCAGGGGTGTCGATAGAGGGGTGTGGGGTGTCACAATGCGCCACCTCTTTTGGCAAAAAAAAAGGAGGGGAAAAAGGGAGAGGGAAGAGGAAAGAGAAAAGGAAAAGGAGAAAAGAGAAAGGAGAAGGAAAAAAGAAAAGAAAAAAGAAAAGGGAAAGGGAAGGAAACAAAATCAGAAAGAAAAAAAGGAAAGGAAAAGGTAAGGAAAGAAAGAGAGGTAAAACCTGGCCATTTTTTTTTTCTCACTCGCTTCGCTCGCTCGCAAAAACACTGCAAAGTTAAAGATAAACTTGAGTTCTGGTCATTAGATTGAATTGTGAAAGAAACTGTGTCAAAGCAATTCAGAAATGTTGATTATATAGCACATAAGAATTGGTGTATGCTTTAAGTTTTTTGAATCATCAAAGACTCAAAGTGATAAGAAATTGACTCAGTCCTGATGAGAGTCGCATGCACTGCATACAGAAATGTGTATAATATGGGACTACACAAAAATGTTCGGCCCGAACATTTCAGCTGTTTCTTGTCATATTTTTAATGTTAGGGCATTTGAAGAGCAATCCTTTTCAGGGGACATATCTACTATGATAATCTTCCAAACTAACATTATAAGAATGAGAAAGTTCACAAATTAGTTTTTACCTTTCCCAGAACTCACCCTTCCCTTTAATATTTGGGCAAAAGGTGTCCCCCTTCGGCAATGGGATGCAGCCTCCCCCCCCCCCCCCCCGAGGATTTTCAAAGTTCCGATATTCGGGCAACCGCCACTTCATATTCAGGCAGCGAGGTGCCAGAATATCCAAATAATATTTGGCAGCGAAGTTCCCGGATTATAATTATGTAATTTCTGTATGTAACTGTACATTTTCACTACGAAAAGTTAAGATATTGAAGAGTTGAATTTCGGGCGAAAGGCGTCAGTCCCCCCCCCCCCCCCCCCCCCTTTGCGAAAATGGGCCCGTATGATCAAGATCTCTACATCTGATCTGATTAGGGTGCAGCATTTTTGTCTGCAAATTTGGGTATCACCCCCCCCCCCCCCGCCATTCAAAATGTTCTAGAGACGCCCCTGGTTACTGTACAAAATTATGTAAAATATTACTTAACTTGCGTAATTATACAGAGCACTGTGTTACAACATAAAGCTACATTGTGTTAGCATACGCAGAAGATCAATAATGAATGATTTTAGACCACGCCTAAACAATAATTGTATACCTGAACGGTACAGAAACGATTGATTAATCTTTATGGGCGACCGTGGGGATGGGTACCGTGCTGAGTGCTTTATTTGAGGTTGATGAGTTGTATTGATGGTGCAATAATTTACGATTGTTTTTCTGCGAAGGTGATCAGGGTGGTATGATTTTACAGCTAAAAGCATAGATGTACTTGATTACGAGGGTG
>CM046839.1:28241294-28277914 GCA_025618425.1 Heliocidaris tuberculata | reverse complement strand
AAGGACCGCTATTCATAAGGACCACTTATTCATAGGAACCGCTATCCATAACACGTGACTAAAAGAATAGTGGTTTTGTATGAATAGCGGTCCTTCACATAGCGAGCAAACCATAGACAAATTACTTAGCTGTTCATAAGGATTTCCGTTCATAAGGACCACTATTCATAACAATTCATAAGGACCGCTATTCATAACGCGTGTTTAAATAAATAGCGGTTTTCTATAAATAGCGGTTCTTATGAATAGCGAGTGGACCCCATTGTTCTCCTTCTTTAAAACCAACTTGATATCATGGCGGATTTCCCCTTTAAATCCTACGCAGGAGCTCTGTATAGGAAACAAAAAAGAAAGAAGAGAACTCACTTGTCCTTCCTCCCCTGATAATTCTGGAATTATTCTTCCATTGACGTCATCAAAGTGATGTGTTGTAGTCGGCAATGTTTCAGCAAGAAGCAATTAAGATTAACCACCTCATCAATCGATGGCTGACAATACCACTCAACATCCAACAATGTCATAACAATCTCGATAAAAATAATTCGGCTCAAGTTACTCCCGTCTCCAGGCAAACGATTTTTTAGACATTTCGTGACAACATCTAAAAACTACTCAGATATTTTGTTTTCAATATCTATAGGAACATGTTTGAATAATGCTGTGGACGAGAAATCTACTAAACAATTATTGTGAACTTAATCTATGAGAATGAGTATGTATAACGAATACTTATTTGCAGTTGTCTTAATTATTACAAGGGTTTGGTTCATTAATGCCCCTGGTCTTGTTGCGCCTAGAATTGTTTAAAATGTGCTATAATATTATCTTTGAGGAAAATATATTTGTCATTATCATTGCAAAATTATATATTGCATTGTACATGTACTTTTATTCAGGAAGACTAAATACACCCTTAATTATGCAATTTTCATGGAATTGTCCAGCCCTCCCCCGGGTTTAAAAAACTTCTGGGTATTAATTAATGTTCCTGTTTCTTTATCTTCAGATTCAAATTTTGTCCATTTACATTTCTTTTTTTATCTTTTAATCAGTTTCGATAGGAAAACATTATACCACAGCGGTGACTTGACTTTGGACATCTAAAGTTGAAAAGCAAAGAGCATGATGTTAAAATGAAATTATTATAATTTCACAATCCCTTTTTTTTTTAAGAGGAAATTTCAGGGGTGATGCTCGAACTGCTGCAACTGAAAATTCGGATCAAGTTTTCGTCCTGTCATTTTTATGTTAGAGAGAAAAGGGGCTGTTATCAGGGAAATTACAATAAATTGTTTTTATTTTCATGTAGCTGTATCTAAGTGCTGCCTGAAGTGGGAGCTTTGCTGTTTCGATGTCTGTTCGAAGGTAGTAGATATTAAAGAGTTTGCTGTGTCTGTTTAAAGGGGGTACCCAATGCTGAAACAATGTTAGTTCATTTAAAAGATCATGATTTTATTAGCAGAAAATCATCTGCCTTAAGTTTTTTAAAAATTCGTGTTGCCAGAAAAATCCCCGAAATATGGTAAGACTTCAGGATATTTTGGCCCCTCAGCTGTGTCCCAATTTCAGCTAGGTAACCACAATGACGTCAAAGTGGTTACCCAGGTTCGCGTATTGCAGATGTGTTGCGCGCTAGACTGTACAAAATGCATTACACCTTGCGCGCATTTTGCTATAATTGCGCGACAAGGTAACCACTTTGACGTCATTGTGGTTACCTAGCTGAAATTGGGACACAGCTGAGGGGCCAAAATATCCTGAAATCTTACCATATTTCGGGGATTTTCTGGCAACACGAATTAAAAAAAAAATTTAAGTTAGATGATTTTCTTCTAATAAAATCATGATCTTTTAAATGAACTAACATTGTTTCAGCATTGGGTACCCCCTTTAAAGAAAAATTATAGAGTGTGTATAACAAAAAGGAAACCCAATTTTGATAGCTTCTAATTAAAAAGTTATCACCAATGTGACCTTGAAATTTATTTCTTGGTGCAGACTAACTTATTTTCTGCCCAAAGATACCTCATTTTTAACAAACTTTTCTGCCATGGATGACTAAGCATTAGGGATTTTAAAAAGTGTCGTCAAAATCTAATTGTACCAAGTTTGGGCCGACGCAACAAATGTGGTTTGAGCCATGTGACTATGTTATCTTACCTAAAACCTAAAATCCTTTAAAGGTTTAATGCTCTTTCTTGATTCAATGCTTCATGGCTTAAAGTGATCCAGTGTATCTAAGTTTACCTGCATATTAAAGGTGCATAAGGTGTTCTTTCTTAAATAGCACATGAACTCAAAGGTTTATTGACCTTAAAGACTGAAAGGATAAATGTGTTGAAAATTACCAACATAATTGACATAAGTCTTTCATGAAAAAAAGGATACTTTCCCAAAATTTTGTCCAATTTGAATGACTCAATAAGAAGGCTTACCTTCAACAAGGGATGCGGATGAAGCCAAGATTTGTCATCATGGCAGAGAAAATATTATAATTTTTTTCCTAGTAGTAAGCCTTTTCTTGAGTTTGAGTTGACATTAACACCTCTTTTATTCAAATACATAAAATCGATTGATATAACTCAGCAATTTTTTTTTAATTGTATGTTTAATTAAATCAAAAGACAAAATTCAAAATATTTACATGTCATCAACAATGATTGGTACACAACAACAAAAATATTTTTTAAAAATGAATAAATAAGTGACAAGAAACAGAAGATATATTTATACCAATATCATATTATATAACTCAGCAAATGTTTTCAAACTGAAATAACAAATGCATAACTGGTTTTGAAGCACATTACTGCTTCAGCCTAAACATGGTACAAGATGATTTTTGACAATACTTTTTGAAAAGCCTGCTGCTCAGTCATCCATGGCAGCATGGTTATGGATAGGGTATCAAAAGTTCGTCTGCTGAGAGCAAGAAGGGCGTTAACTCTGTGTTAAAGTGTAGCAGTTGACGCCCTTCTGGCTCCAAACAGACGAGTCGCTCTTTACTACAAAATAAATTTCAAGCTCATGGAGGTTATAACTCTGTAATCAGAAGCTACCAAATTTTGGTATACTCTTTATATAAATATAAGTTCAAATTTCAATCTCTCTCTCTCTCTCTCTCTCTCTCTCTCTCTCTCCCTCACTCTCTCTCATCAATATAAGTTAATATTATTTCATGTTCATGAAGATGTTAACAATTTGTAAATAAAACATAACAAACATTATTCTATGCCGAATATCCGCACATATAGGCCTATGCCAAATGTCTTTTGTGCAATGGCGCCTTTTTAAGGAGAGTGTATTCCACGCCTAAAACACTCCCTGAATCGCATCAGTGATTTCCAAGTGATATTCCTTTTACCCGCCGATTGGTTGGGAAATTAATTCCGACGCACGCAATCTTGTTTTATTCCTACCTTGTAGTAGGAAGTGAGTGTGTTTGGATCGAAGTTTTCTTCTGGGTCGAAACAGAGCCGAGAGGTAGAGGAGGAGGAGGAGGAGGAGGAGGAGGAGAGAGGAGGCTTGTCGCACGACTCCGCTGTTTTTGTTAAGTTTATGACTGCGGTTATTACCATCTCTTAGATTATAATTATTGATGGTTCGGGCGTGCATCCGGGCTGTATTTAACGGTCGATTAAATGTGGTAGAGTTCGCATTGGGCGAGAGGTCTGACTCGTTATGCTTTACGCAGAAAAGAATAGATAGATTAAATTAGAGGATTGGATGGATAGAATGGAAAGGAAACACGGCCGAGTGGTCCTAGAGCTTGTTTCTCTCTCTCTTTCTCTCTCTCTCTCTCTCTCTCTCTCTCTCTCTCTCTCTCTCTCTCCATTTCTCCCTGCATTGTCTCACTGGACCTTTCTTCGCTATACCTTATCTTTCCTTGTCACCTTATCTATTCCTTAGCACCGCTCTGCATTATTGTCCTTTCATCATTATGTATCTATCTTCATCAATATTACTCTCTCTTTCTTAGTTATAAATGCCTTTCGTAGTAAGATCAAGAACAGGTTCTGGGCCATGTTGGCACAAACTAGATCATGTATTTCCTTCGATAAGATTTTTTATTTTACAGTTACAATATGGGAAACCTCCCCATCAGCAAATAAAGCTTTCCTTGAATTAGTATTACGATGGTATCCAATATAGTGTTTAACTGTTGTGCCTTCCAGCTGGAAACTGGCATTAAAAGAAATCGTCAAAAAGGCAATTGTAGGACTAGATAATATAATTTTCTTCTACATTTTTCAAGAAATGTGGATTTTCTAAGCTTTTCGTGATATCTTCAACTGATTCTGTTCTATTTTTCTTCTCTACCCTTCTATTTCTCTCAACCACGGCAATATTTATCTTCGCCAAGCTCTTTAAAGCTGTGCAAATATCCCATAGTTAGGCTTCGAGCCTGCTCCTATACACGGTCAGTCGATCTTACATCACGTAAGGTAAACCTCTGCGTTCCGTGAACGATACGCGTTGTGTCCAATCTGTTAATATTTGAAAGGTGAAAAGGAGAGAAATAAAATCGTGATTGAGAGACATGGAGACGGAAAAAATAACATTCACATACCTATGCACACATACAGAAGAAGAAGTAACAGAAGAAAATGTTTAGAGTAATAAACATGAATTAAGTTGATAATCTAGATATGAGTGTAAACAAAAGGTAAATAGAGAGTCGATTTAAGTTGATAAACGTTGACTGTCTTGATACGCATATGCAACGTCACGAATTCATATTCATATCAACAGACTCATTAATACCTCCTATAACTGTCTTGTATTCAGAAAATGCGTTTACGAAGAAAAATAAAAGTTCCTTAACTTTATATACAAATTTTAAGACTTAGAAATGCAAATGTGACGAGCATAATAAGTAATAAGACATTTAAAACTAATTCGAAAATCGAAATGGGTTAAGTCATTATAGATACACACACAAAACATAGACACGGATAGCAATCGTATTGCTTTATTGCAGGGGTCACACTAACTTTAAAAAAAAAAAAATCACTGGCGGACTGAGTGGGGGCACAACCGGTTCGCGCCCCCTCCTTTAAAACCAAGGTAGCATGCCTTGAGTGCACAAAAGAAAAATGCGTCCGCCCCGCCCCAGTCTCCCCCTTCACATTTTCTACTCATGTAGGGTTGAATTTGAGAATTGGGTTAGTGCAGCACAATTTTCGCCGGAGCATGTATCGTACAACCGATAATGGCGCTGATCGGTATACAGGCAAAGTAAAAGGGAAAGATCAAGGAGTGACAAAGAAAGAGAAGAAAGAGAAAGAAAATAGGAAAGAAAAATATGGAGTATGGGAGAAGAGAAGACAGGGGAACGAGAGAAAGAGCGAAGATGGGAGAAGAAGATTGATCGATAGAGTTGTAGAACAACAACACTGAATCTGCCAGAGCGACACGTGCAGTCTGTATTTATATGTCCGATTAAACTACCCCAAACGGTGGCAGCTGGTAACACTATTTGACCTTGTCAGTAGATTGGCAAAAAATACCATAAACATGGAGTAAATTTAAGATTTGTTGTATGGAATCATAATGTTGAATCAGTCGTTACACATTTGACGAGAAAAATATATAGTCCCAATCACAGCACCCTTAAAGTGTAAGAATGAACCTAATTAAGTGTGTTTTTAATACATTTGCATCCTAAAGATGAGCTACTGAGCCTTTACCTTATGCTTTTGAAAGTGGCGTCTGAAATGCTTTTCGAGTTAAGTAAGAAAGGTACTGCTTTCTTTTACAGATCCGTTTTCTTAGTCTGAAGACAAAGAAATTTTCGTTTAAAACTGCCTTCTTTTTAAAATTCAATTGATTATGCGAATGATGCAACTTAAGAGGGCATGTTGAAATTAGCCTCATGACTGTATGTATTAATCTGCTTACAAGAAAATCTGCGTAGCAGGAACTCGTGTAAAATATAAGCTTATACTAATTATTCAAACATGCAGAATAAAAAGATGGAGAATGTTGTTCGTAATCAAGCAAGATTTAGTGCAATTAATTATTAGCTGGCTAATCCGTAGCGCGCCCGACTGTAATGAAATAATGCGACATGATTCGTGCTATGATAATGTTGGTTTAGAGAGCACCGAGGCGGGTTTCACGACTAAATTGCATTAAAACGATGGGAAAAATCTCTCTCTCTCTCTCTCAGTCGGTCCTAATGATACTGCGTAAATTGGCTTCCCCGTATCCTGGTAACAAGGTTATCGCTATTTATTTCTCGAAATGAAACATCATCAGGGTTCCTTGTAAAAACATTACGAGGTAGGCGGGTCGCACGATTACATTTCGATTTCCTGGTTTTGATGCAATGAATTATTCATGAGTTGGTCAGCTTTGCAATGGACATACAGCATGGTCAAACGCCACGTAACGAAGCATTTTGACTCACTATAATTAATCGATTTTCTTGCATGTGTCACGATTTTCCTCTTCTGTCGTATATATTTAAAGGCTGAGTGTAGTTTTGAAAAAATAATGCAAATGCATTCTTTACCATATTGACATTAAACTATTTTCCTTTTTTTTTTTTTAAAGATTGAGGAATCTTGTCTTTTTTTCTTTTCTTTACAGTCAGAGTGAAGTATTTACCGTATAAAAACGGAGTGAATATAGGGACAATTGGTGTGAACAGGAACACAAATTCGGAAAGCATTTTAAAATAATAATTTTCTCCACGAATGATGCAGACTCTTTCCGTTTCTTTTACTCGTCATGAATTGAAAAATGAATGAAATCTACATCATCCCTAGGAAAATATATGTAATATGTGCTCCAACATCCAAATTAGAATTTATTTTTCATTTATTTTTTTTTTCTCTCCACTTTAGAATAAAGGGGAAATGGAATCGCTGAGAATTGTGAGTACCTGACCATTCACAAACTAAGATCAACAAATTGTATCTTGTTTGTTATGTTTTGTTTCTTTTTTACTAACTTTCTTTTTCTTTTCTTTTGTTTTGTTATTTTTAGTTGTATTATTTTCTGTTTGTTTGTTTGTAGGTGGGGGGGGGGGGCTGCTGGTGCTCGTGAAAAGTGTACATGGTCTTTAATATTTATTGATATGATATCAGCCTGGTTTTATTACAACTGATTGCTGGAGGTAAATTAGTTAGCTGGCCCCTGATTATATATATTGCACGATCAATGCCTATAACTAGAAGCGATCTAGATGCTACCGTATACCATGCTGTACAGTGGTGTAACGATTTTAGATTCTTAATAGGATTACCTCATATACTATGAAAACTCGTCATCTCCGAGATCATTCCCTCATTAGGGATGAGATAGAGAGAGAGGGGGGAGAGATAGAGAGAGGACACGACAGAAAGAGAGAGAGAGGGGGGGGGGGGGGGGGGGAGAGAGTGACATGGAGATAGAGGCAAAATAACGGGACAGAGACGGAGAGGGGGGAGAAAGGAAAGAAAAGAGAAGAGGAAAGGGGAAAGAAAGAAGGAGAGAGAGAGGTGGAGAGAGAGAAAAAGAGAGAAAAACAGCAGTGAGGTGAATCGATAAGGAGATAGAATGAAAGTGATTTATTTAGAGTGAGAGGGTGTAGAAATAGAAGGGGAGAAAAGGAGGAGAGACGAGGGCGAGGGGAGAGAGAAAGGAAGAGAAAAGGAGAGAGGGGAGCGACAGACAGACAGAGACAGGGAGAGAGACAGCGAGGGAACTGTTAATGATTGCAGCTCTGATAACAATATTGTAAAATAACTTTAGGCTACCATGGGAATCATAAAAGCATCGGTGTATCATAATTATTGGCGGCTGAATATCACAAGAGCCGAATAAATGTTCAAAACAAACATACAAAGTAGCCGTAGAATAAGTTTTGACAAGTCAATGACACCGAGAATTATTTTTATGTAGCGCTTTTCCAGTTCCAAGCATCTGACCAAATCGCTTTACAGTGGAACATTATCCATACATCCCGGTCATTGAATTCACACAATCCGCACTGGTAGTGAGATCTCTATCTCTCTCTCTCTCTCTCTCTCTCTCTTTCTCTCTCTCTCTCTCTCTCTCTCTCTTTCTCTCTTTCTCTCTCTCTCTGGGGAGCATTCTATTCAAGCCGATCGCCATTATACACCTGTGTTAGTATTAAGCCAACCACAGTGACGTTCGCATCCTACCATGGCAGGGAGCCTTTATACACCTGGGTCGATAGAAGCACTGTAGATTTTGCAAAGAAAATCCTTGCCTAAGGACACAATATACTAATGACTACGCCTTGATACAAATTGAAATGGGTTTGGTTTATTATTTTTTTTAAAGAGCGTCTAGAAATCGTTATTATTTCTCTCCGGTGGAAGGTAAATCACACCCAAGAGTGTATTTTTCCCAACTTGGATTGTTTTTTTTATTTTAGAATTATACTTTTCCTTCTTGCAAAAAGAAAAGAGAGACAGGAAAAAATAAAAACACGTGTACATGCCTAGCACAGCTTGTTGGAATTCATTTTTTGCCACATTCAAATATTTGTGCTATGAAAGAAAAAAGCTGAGAATTAGATGGTAAATAGAGTATTTTTCATTAATATTGATAATGTAGATGGTACATTAGGAGATAGATCGTATCATAATATTTGTATTTACCTGTTGTCTTCGTATCACCACTATTTCGCTAGGCCTCTTCGCTTAAGAATTGTAATGATGGGTAATAAATTGATATTGTATAAGCGTTGAGTTCTAAAGTTTACCTCGCCTTGACACTGATGCGAGTTCCGTTAACTTTGCAGTAACTACGAGGACAATGGCACATCCATGCATATATTGGTAAACAGGGGGTGGGGCAAAATCCGAATGCCGTATAGATTCCCTGAGCTAGTTGTATTGATTTATTTGTGTGTGCGTGTGGGTGTGTGTGTGGGTGTGTGTGTGGTGTGTGTGTGTGTGTGTGTGTGTGTGTGTGTATTTTCGGGGGGGGGGGGTTCAGGTATGGTTATACCCATACCCTGGGGTCACCCTATATTCTGGATACGCTACCGGGCTGAGATGCATAAAGAATTAGGACCGCTGGCTTTTATTGTCACTGTCCGTAAAACCGCATATTTTTATGTGTATTTCGGTTTCTCGGTAATTGGTTGTTTTTTTCTCCTGAAACAGGATATAAACAAGGAAATATTAATTTTACTTAAAAGCGTCCCAAGGCAATCTGACAATCTAAAAACAAGAGAGAAGAAAATGCATATTTTGTAGTGAGTGTTGTTCATTGTCATTTTGTGATAGTAAATTTTAGTCTATAGGACCTTGTTGGATATTTTGAGAGGTTGAACAATTTATATTTTAGTATCTGGAAAAAAAAAATCCCTTGCCTCTGGATGATTAATGTTAACAATAATAACCTTTTCTCAAATGTGGGTCTGTCGCTATCAATTATACATCTGATGAATTCACACTATATCAAAAGAGAAAGAAATTGTACAAGTGCTCGATCTAGAATTGAGTGCTATAGGGGATCATTCCATTCATATTATCATTTCAAGCATATTTGAATGTCTTGTCACGTTACTTATTAATTCTAAAGCAAGCATCAAAAATAAACATTAAAAATTCTAGGTGTGCAAATTGATTTTTCGAAATCATCTCCTTAGGGAAAATCCCGCCCCTCCTTTTGGACAAACCTGGAACCCCCGCCCCACCTCCCCCCCCCCCCGCCCCCGCCTATTTTTGTGTGTTGTTGGTTAAATTAGAGACATTAAGCATTGCTTTAAGCCTCTGTGTGTGTGTGTGTATATCACTGATCATTTTACCAAAACAAAAACCAAAAAAATGATTTCCCTACTTTTGTATAGATTATATAGTGTTATATTAAGTTATCAAGGAACAGTTTCATATCTCCTTTAGATAGCCCTCATGTGACAATACTGTGTTAATAGTAGTTTTTATATTCAGCATTTGGCAATATGTAAAATTCCCACAAGGATCCGATCGAAACTGTCTCATTTCTGCAACTGGACTTTTTAAAACCTTATTTATTTGATCTTACTGAACTTTGTACTTGTTTTTCTTGTGATTCCAAAAGGACGACACGATAATAGTTTCAAAATGAAAACAACAGATAAAAAAACATAGCATTTGAAGGAATGGTACATGTTTCAGAGTCATGCAAACTGCATCGTCAGCCTGAAATTTTACAACAGAGATGAGCATTATGTAATTTTTTAAACTCTCTGTTCACAAAGAATATCTAACCCATCATGAGTGAATAAATATAGAGTATGTCATGAATTCAGGTAATGGGTGAAGGACCTGAATGGACAATACATTGTTAATTAAATAGATAGCATTATTGTGATATTTGTTTCGCATTATTCTTATTGTAGCCCCGAAACATTCACCATGTCGTATAATTATGTTTGCTCTTAGCAAGGAGTTCTGTGATAACTCCTTGCTCTTAGGAAGCTACAATTCCTAAATGTAGTTCCGAAACATTCACGACTCCCAGCATCTTTACCTTTAAGGAAGAATGGGGAAAAAACGAAGAAAAGGACACTTCTGCTGCTACCTGTAGACAGTACACGTTACAACTATCATTTGGCGCTGACACGGGGGCAATAAATCACTTGCCGATGGAGAGAATATAAACATTTTGCTTCGCTGTTTTCATTAGCAGTCGGCGTAAACCTCCACCAAGGAAGATAAACTATCGCCTCCGATGAGCGAGCCCAAATGCGAAGATCCATCACTTTGGTTGTAGCGAGGCGTGTGAAGACAAGTTGGGATTGAACGCTGATGAAAAGTAAGGTGAAAGGGCCAAAGACGGTTTGCTCTTTTGGGGGCAGAATGCCTGATTTCAACAATGATGCAACTACATCAGGGTTGTCCAGTGGCGCAAATCCATTTTGAAATTGGGGGGGGGGGGGGGGGGGACATTCGCCTCGAAAATTCTCTGACAAGCAAAAAAAAAAAAAAAAAAAAATGTTATTCAAAAAGGTGGGGGACATTCGCCTCCAAAATTCTCTGACAAGCAAAAAAACAACAACAAACAAACAAACAAACAAAGTTTATTCAAAAAGATGGGGGGGGGGAGAGGCATTCGCCTATCTTCAAAAAGGTGGGGGACATGTCCCGGCCCCTGTCCCCCTTGGATTTGCGCCCATGGGGTTGTCCCACTTGTCCTTGTATAAAATGGTATTGGTGAATGTAGAAAAAGTACATTCGTGATAACCAGCCGAGCTCACATTACTGACCCAAATGTATTCCCTTCTTGAATTGGTTTGGATTGAAAATGAGTTTCGTATGACCGTAATGATACTATCCGTACATGGCTCTTCGGGTCTATGATATTTTGTGTTCTACCTAAGGGACATTTTAAAATGAAGAAAGACAAAAGCGATGATACAAAGACCAACGATATTAACTAAATTTATTCAATTATCTTTCGTGTACGAAACGTTGATGGCTAGTTGTATCCAGTGACATGACAGCACTGGACAAATTAATGATAAATAGTCCATATTAGTGATCACAAATACCGATGTTTTATTTATCAGACGTCTACAGCACTTTGTTATGACCCTATATTGTGATTTCATACTCAAAGTCATTGTTATAAATCTACGTTGTATCACGTCTCTCCCCACGATTCTAAGAAGTGGGATCGAAAATGTGGTCGTGATAACTTTAATGGGAGGAGACGTTACCATGACAATGACCATAGCCAAAGTGCCTATGTCTGCTAGATTCATTCAAATGGTATATGGCGGAAAACAATATCCTCGGTGTAGCATTCATCGTACCTTGATAACCACAGATTAAATAAGTTGTTTTTTCTTTTTCTCTCAAATAATTCTTATGCAATATTTCTTGGGCCATTTAAAGGGAGGCTTGAGTTCTGGGAAAGGTGAAAAATATAATTTATGAGCTTTCTCATTCTTTTTATGTTAGTTTGGAAGATTATCATAGTAGATAATGTCTTCTGAAAAGGATTGATCTTCAAATGCTCTCACATTCAAAATTTGACAAGAAACAGCTGAAATGTTCGGGCCGAACATTTGTGTGTAGTCCCATATACGCATTTCTGTGTGCAGTGCATGTCACTCTCAGCAGGACTGAGTCAATTTCTTATCATTTTGGTGATTCCAAAACCTTACATCATACACCAATTCTTATTTGCTATATATTAATCAACCTTTCCCAATTGCTTTGAGACAGTTTCTTTCACGATTCAATCTCATGACCAGAAATCAACTTTATCTTTAAATTGACGCTGCTATTGTACGTATTTCAGTCCCTTTTTTAAGCTTTGCACACGAGGCGTAATTTTTTCTGACATAGGATTGCGTCAGTGACTATTGCCTCCTTACACGCGTCATATTTGGGTGATAAGCCCACCGCACACTATACGATCGACTGCGATCCGAGTTTGGAAATAAATCGCATTAGCATTAAATATGGGCCTTTAACAAATCATATCTACCTATAATTCCGTCTTTGAACAATAATATGAATACTAAATATAGGATTTGAGTACAATGTCAGCCTTATGTCCCGAATAAGGGCCAAATCAGTTTTAAATCGTAGACAATGGTAGGACTGCTCTGACGTTACTACGACTGGGAGCCGATTTGGCCTTTCCTCCTACTAGAAATGCTCGCATGTCATATTTCCGATTTTACTATTTATATGACTATGAAGAACCTCAATCAAAAATATTTTGTGTGTTTAAAAATGTTTATATCAAAAGCTCTTACATATCGTGTAGTGTGCGGTGGGCTTATATAGTTTAAAACGTGAATGTAAAATGAAAAGTACAAACAATTCTTTTAATAACTGGCGTTTGGGCTAAACTGACATCACAGTCTAGACTGGCGCAGGTAATTCATTTGGTTCTTACTGAGAAAATTTGTTTCATTATGTGCAATATTCTATGTATAGAAATTTTATTATGTACTGGGAGCAGCAAGTGTGGGGAGCATGCCTCCGGGCAACAGTGTTGTACTTCACTTTTGTGCACCCTGACCCACTTGTTGTTCCCAATCCTTTTACATGTCCTTTTACATGATCTTTCGCATTCTTATTATGTACTTGTCTCTTGCCTTGATGTATTGTAACTGTGCTTATTTTTATGAATGGCCGAATAAATAATAATAATAATAATAATAGTAATAGCGCAATCAAAATGACGCCTTTCTGCATCGTGCAGCGGGCATTAGAATCACAACAGAAGAGTATGCATCAGGTTGGAACAGCACTTTATTACCCCGTTACTCTGCCAGGTCCGTGCTCCTTCATCCAAGATCAATTCTGTCTACTTTCTGTGTGGAGAACTCCGACATGTACTTCAAGACCGTCTGCATTGGCTCAGCAAAGATTAACGACGCCTATACATTAGTCATTGTTAGTCGCCATATTATCATCATGATGATGATGGGTTAGTGTCATTGTACACACTGCATGGTGAATTCAGGGCTCACAACCGACTCCAGCCCCCCCCCCCCCCACCTCCCCACCCATTTGAAGCCCAATTGGCATTCTACTATAACACAACCCCAAAGATGTGCCCCTTTCCAATTTTCGACCCACAAGGCACCTAAATATGTGATTTTTTTACTTGTGATTTTTTTTTTTTTTTTTTTGGGGGGGGGGGGGGGAATTGTGCCCTCTCCCCATTCACATATCGTGGATCCGCCCCTGATTGTAGACATAGAATTCTGTTCTCTACTGGGTGTTCTAGATTGAAGCAAGATAAATGAGGGTTGCTCGGAAGCCCATTCAGCCTGCTGAGTTTCGGATAATTCCTGAAATTATTGAGTGATATTCAACCTCCCTCTCCCTCTCTCGTTCTCACTTTCTCTCTCTCTCCCTCCCCTCCCCCTCTCTCTCTCTTTCCCCGTCTTCCCTCCCCCTCTCTATCCTCTTTTCTTCCCTCTCTCACAATGAAGATGCAGACGTGTTTTTTTATATGAGGGTGCACATTTATGACCAGATACTCAATCGTACACATTTTGTTAATAGTGAAACTTTAGTAACACAAAAACCTTATTTGAGGCCAACATCTCAATTTAGGATGCCCATTACTTTCTAGTGATTTCCACTCATTCCTTTCGAGGCGGAAGATTGGCGTGGTGGTGTATCTGTAACAATCTTTAATCTTAAGTCCTTATCATGCTTATGCGAGCTTCTCCATAAGCGTAAGAATCATATGAATTATATATTATGAAAAAAAATGATGGGTATTTTTTTTAAAATTTGCATTTACTTCCTAAACAGAAGATGTAAACATGTCAAAGTGATGCACCATGTATTCTTGTATTTCTTAGGTTGTGTTCATACGGTCATTTTGTCGTCCAGGAGGAGGCACCTTACATGGACAACAACGAGAATAATCTCCTGGTTTAAACACTGGGGAGTTGTGTTCATTCGGTCATTTTGTCGTATTGGAAGTTATATCTTATCCCACTTAAAACTACTGCGAAGTTGTACCTATATCAGTCAGACACAACCTCGGAAAACCGAGCACAGGGAAATACGCCAAAAACTAAAGGCGTATAACGCACATTTCATTACAGTTCTCACGAAGTGACGGATGAGCGCGCAACTAAAAGAAAGTTAGTTTTGAATAAATAACTTTCAAAGTTTTAAAGCATAATCTCAACCTCTTTAATGTATGAATGGTGAATAAATTTTATATCCTAGGATAGATCATATTTCAGTGTTTAATTCTATGTTTAAATATTTGCCTATTTGTTTATATTTGGGGGGAATGAGCTGTAAACATAACCGTCATTTCGAGAAAACACAAAATTCCAAGGACGCGTAGTGACGGATTTTCACGAAGTGACGGATCTCAGCCGCTCGCGTGTAAAACATACGGGACTTGATCACCGCGCTTTTAACCGTCATTTCGTGAAAACACAAAGTCAATTCAAGGACTCGCTCTTCTTTGTTTTCACGAAGTGACGGATCTCAGCCGCACACGTAAAACATACGGGACGGTTGTAAGCCGTCACTTCGTGAAAACAGAAAATCCTTTTACTAGGTATTTTCTTGTTGACGTTATCGCCATAGTTACATAATTATACATTATTATGATCTGAAACTTGGTGAGGTTCAAGATGTTAGTGAATAATGTCCAAAAATGCAAAAAACTCCAAATTGAAAAAATGTGCGTTTTTCCTCATTACCGTCACTTCGTGAAAACAGGGACGAATTAATATAGAGCCCTCATCGTTCATTGCGAATTCGCCATATAAAATAACTTTCAAATGACAAACATTTGAAATAAAAGTATCTGCAGCATTTTTTTTAATAAAATGGAAATAAGAGGTCGAATTTGCAAGATTTTCCCAATGCCTTTTGTACACACTGCCTCGCGTTGAAAGATGAGGGCTCTATACTATATACATCGTGCGTATACGCCGTTTTGGGGGTATTCGCTTGTGCTCGGTTTTCCGAAGTGGTGTCTGACTGCCTACATGTATAGTTGTCTAAGAAGACAGTCTTACCGCATCTAGACAGTGGAGAAGTGTCCATGCTTAAAACGTACATGTAAAGGCGACGTTTCGTTTATACGAGAGATGGGAATGTCGTCTCTGTAGCCTCGGCCGGGAATTTTTTTTTTCACTGACACTGGTGAATTTTAGAAAACAGAATTTTACTGATTGTGTGAAAAGTAGGTTCCCTGTTGGAAGTAATGGTCATATTTTGACAGGTAATCATCCATTCATATTTGCTTCAAAGTTTACAATATGGTTACCTTTAGTTCAGAAAATAATGCGGTTAAAAGTGACAGCTAGGAGTACAAAACTGTTTTTATTTCTGTGTTAGCCTGGTAGGAGTATGTCTATACGGGCTTTCATAATGTTATACGCTGTCCATACCATGTGAAATCTCACGCCCCGTTTCATATACCTCTCACACACTTTAGCGATGTTTACAAGACGAGAAGAGTGCGAGCTCAAAAGCTCCAACCTGCATCTATTCCTTTTGGAGTGTGTTTTCTTTGGTGTCAAAGAAATAGAGTAGTACCGAGTCTGGGGTAGGTAAACTAGTCCATAGGGGGAAATAACACTGATCATTCGATTTAGAGCAGAGGAGTGCAACGCAAATTCGTTGAGAGCAGGGAAACCCCCTACTTCCCTGAATAGGCTAGACCTTGAAAACTCATCCGTTAGAACGGCGAAAGATGGCAAGTGACAATAGAACGTCGAGATGCGTTACTCCTAACGGACAGTGGAATTCATTTTAATCATCACACCGAATGAAGAGTGAAATAAAACAGTGTTACTTTGTGAAGGTCAGGATTAATGTAGCCCTAATCACGCTAATATACACCATTTCTCATGGTTTTATGTTATTTGTTGTTGTTGTTTTTTTCGATCACGGGAGAAACTTTGTCGTGACAAAATAATAGGAACGTACTTGTCCCAGGACATTTCACTGTCTCTTCCTATACCTACCCTGTCTTAATAGGTTGGCCCTGAAATGCTCAGGACGAATCAATTCCCGCTGAAACCAAATCGCCGCAGATCGTTATTAACTGTTTGCAAATGATGCCGCCCGTCGACTCGGCATTTCTGCATTGAGATGAGAAAGTTGAGTGTCTGATACCCCAATCACACCAAAGGGACCAACACCGGGGCCCTGTTTCATAAAACTTGTTATCAATAACAAGTTGCAATAACTGTTATAAGCTACTGAAATCCTTGCATCTGATTGGCTGAGAACGAATTTGTCATAGAAATTAGAAATAAGGCAGTTGATAACAAGTTTTATGAAACGGGACCCAGACTGACAACAGACGGAACAAAGAATTGTATTACCTCCGAATAGCCAAGAATCGGTCCGTTTTGAATCAGTGTGGAGTCGGTTTGGCGGTGTGACATTTTCTTTTTGTTGTATATTACAAAACATGTAACGACTTTTATATGTACGCAGCCTTGTCAATATGCCTATGCATCGGACTTTTATGTATTATGAATTATGTATTATGTATTGTGTATAATCATCATGTATTATGTATTATGCATTTGTATGTTTTGCTTGATGTGGAATAAAACTGAACTGAACTGAACTGCGGTATTAGGTAAGTTATAATGCTTTATTCTGATTTTCAATATCCTGAAATGATTTAGTCCAAGATGACATTGTAAATAATTTTAATCCACTGATGAGTGTATTTATGGGAATAAGATCACTGTAAAAAAGAACCAAAACACCGTTTTACTTTTGTTCTGTATTGCAAACTATTCCCCATTGTCCTTCCCTTCGTTTAAGTAACTGAGTGTTTTTAGGCAAGGGCCTTAAAGTGTACAAGTCTACACACAAAAAGCCCTAAACTGCCGCACCTTAAAAGGGTGCCAATTTTTACCTCAGACATGATTTGATTTGATTTGATTTTCGCATGATAACGTTTACAGTCCTTTTAGGGGTGTAAAAGTGTACCTTTTCATCTGGTGCAAAATGCTTGTACCTTAAAGACACATTATCGTGTGTTCTCATTGGGAATCTTACACTAATTGGCTATTCACTCGATGAACTGGTATTATCGATCACCGAGAATGTACTTAACCAACGACCAACAACAGGCCTTACGTAATGTGCGCAATTTTAGAAAAATCGCCTCCCTAGTAAAGAAAAAGTCATCTTGAATTCTGCATCCGAATGATAAATGAACGCTTTCCAATGTTGCACGGCAGGATCCAGGTGGGACACGAATTTTGCTGGGTGATGCGAGATTTCAATGGAGAAAAATCTGGGTTTGCTGATCCTACAAAATAGTTCGTGCGCATACGAAACTAGGTCTAGTCGAAAGTATATTGAGGATCAGCGAAATATCCTTCTCCTCGGCAAAAATCCGCATAGATCGCTGTGATGTGTACGTAAGTTGATTGTGTACGAATACGGAAATCTCCGAACTCGCCTTCGCCTGGACTGCATAGAAACACACGGGCACGCGCCGACGTGACCGACCGCCTTTAATTGGTTATTCCACCAAGTCCGGTGTATGCGAACTAAGACGCCATGACATGGTAACTGCCAAGAATGTCACATCTCGAAGTCAACTCCTGCTAACCGAATCCAGACCTAAAGATTTTTAAATTATTTTTTTTGCCATGGGGGTAATGTCATTTTTTTTTTCGATCTGAAGTCGGTCTGGAGTTGGTCTCCTTGGTGTGACTAAGGTGAGGGACGAACTTTGCACCCCATAACATGCGGCTGGGTGTCGTATGAGGCGCAGGGTTGTCTACACGGTACCTCTCTCCATGAATACGGCCATGTGTTTGTCCGTGAGTAATCACGCCCCCTTGCTCTTTTCCTTAACCTATTTATACAAGTCATGAAGTCTTTATTCGGCAACCCCCCCCCCCCCATCCCCCATCTTCCTCCCACTGTTCTCAGTCAATTACTTCGAAATGGGTTTCTATAATGGCTCCTAAAAAGGACCGCTAGCTGATTTCCAATTCCTCGCCGCAACCATTAAACTGAATTAGGAATGTGAGTGATAGAGGGAGTGCGAAATGGACAGGGATGACGATAGTCTAGTTCTGGACGTTTTAAATTATTTTGTCCGTAAAACCATGAAGCTACAAAACCCCGTGTGTGTGCAGCCAACGTAGAACGGTGCGAAGTCCACTGATTCACTCTCCCCACAAATTCACCTTCCCCGAAACCACACACGGGGTTTGTAGCTTCATGGTTTTTAAAATAATTAAAAACGTCCAGGGCCCTCTTGCATAAAAAGTTGCGTTTAATCGCAACTCAAAAAATTAAACGCAAGTCCCAAATACTCGATCCTGATTGGAAAATCAAGTTGCGTTTAATTTTTTGAGTTGCGTTTAATCGTAACTTTTTATGCAAGAGGGCCCAGAACTAGACTAGGATGACGAGGAAGAAGGGTACACCAAAGGAACTTACTGGGCCCAGTTGCAGAAAATTTTTATGTCATGATTCATGACATAAATCCCCGAATCATGACATAAACATAAATGTCAATGACATAGCTTATGCGGAGATTTATGTCACGATTCACTAAAAGTTTTGTGCAACAGGGCCCAGACCAGTTACGAAGTGAAGGAATGATCATTAAATGTTTTAAAAACCCTTAGCAGTTTTGAATTTTCTGAAGGGCTGAATGAATCAGCTTTTCCTCCTCAAGTTATTATCATTTTTTTTTATCTTATACGCTCCTACAAAGTTTATGACAATTCAAAATGTGTGTATATAGAATGAACGCTAATGAATGAAAATTACAATTACAATAATTGTACACTGTAAAAAATAACTGTAAAACTACAAGTTTTCTGGCCCTTGAAATTATAAGTTATTGCTGTTATTTCAATTTTAGTCTTTTTCCTGTAAAACAACAGCAAGTTTGTTGGTTTACCAGAAATCAGCATATATAATTACAATCGCCCGACATAAACCACTGTTAAAAAAAACACATTTTCTCATATTTTAACAAGTTACCCTGTTAAATTAAAAATCGTTTCCATTGTTCCGTTTTAATTTACATTTACATTTCCTGTTAAAAATTAAAGTTTCTACTATTTAACCAAAAAGGGGGAATATGTTATTATTTTACATGTACGGTGGAAAAACGTGCATTCCCGGTATCCTGACTGCCAGGAAATTTCCCGTGAAAAAAACGGCAATTTTTTTTTTACCGTGTACAAGAAAACAAGGCACGTATAAATTCCAGTCAGCGTTGCCAGTAAGACTTTGCCTATTTTCAGTTTCTGGTACAACTAGTCAAGAATCGTAAAATGTACTGCAACAGAAATTGAATCTAATTTTTCTGTGATCTTTATTCTCTTTTTGCTCGTTTTTCATGTGTACGATTCATAGAATTCTTCAAAAATGTCACTGAGCTACTGTATCTCAACGCGTTGATGGCCGGTCGTATAGCTTACATCCATGAGAAGTTTAGACCCTATTGATCAGACACACACATTATTATGAAGGCAAATTGAATTAATGCGGGGCGTGAAATCTTGGATTTTAAGGAAACAAAGAGTCAAAAAATATCTTGACGATAACAAATAAGTATTGAAAGAGAATGAGGCGCAGCCATGTACATACTGAAGAGGCTTTTTTGACTGAATAGGAATACTTGCACCTGAAATTCGAAGTAAGAACATGCCCATTGTATTGCCATCAGTACGTTTTGGACAAAGTTCATTGAAATCCGCTGATAACTAACTAGCGCTGTTTTTCCTTTTTCTTTTTACTCAAGCAAAACTGTGCTGCCTGTGAAAGTTCGATATCGTTCTCTAGTGACGTGTCCAGAAATGATAGGGGTGGTAAGATGATCTTTCAGTTTGAACTTTAATCCGGGAAAGTGGTTTAAATGGACTGTATCCAGTGGATCTGCACCATGACGTGCATCCAGAGTAAGCCAGGGCAAATCAAGGGGGGGCATTTTGGGGTGTAAAATCGAGGTCAGCCCCCCTCCCCTCAAACAACAACAACAAACAAAACATAAAACAATCAACAACAACAAAACTTATGACCTTTGTTTTTTTATTTATTTGCTTGTCAGACTTTGGAGGGGGGGGGGGAGCGGATTCGCCCTTACAAAACCCTGGATTTTCCCAGGTAGGGCTGCGGTAAAGTGAGGGTGCGTCTTACTCGAAAGAAATAGAATAATAAGCGGTTAGAGGTTCAGCCACGATCAGAAAATGTCAGTGCTTGTGGGTACTTCATTGGCTGTGATAGTTTATTTTAAACGTGACAAGGGAGGGAGGGCTTTTAAGTTCCCTGTCATCTTTTGATTTAATATCCCGCATTCCCCAGCCTTCCCCCTTCTGCCCCCCCCCCCCCGATTTGAGTCCATAGGGTATAATCTTGATAATATATATTGTTAGTTTTACCCCGAACTGAAACGCAAACGCAACATTTGAAAAGTACACTTTTTTACATTCTTCAAATTTTTCTCTTCCCATTTTGAGATAGATCTGAACGGACGAAAAACAAGAAAGCTTACAGGAATATGAACATAGGAGTGAGAAAACGAAATTAATGTTTCGTAATTTATCATCAACTCTACCGTTAACTACTCGTTCATCTCCCCCACATTTTAACCCCAAATTTCTTTTCCCATATATACCTGATATAAAAAAAGAAAAAGAAAAGGGGGACGTTTCCGATGGCAGTTTTGATTGTTCTCTTCATTTTTGTTTAGTTGTCTTATCCATTCTTCTGGTAACTTGCCTATCTTCTTCCCAGTTTTACTTCTAATACTGCTAATTTAATCTAGACCTTTTTATCACCTAAATTGCCGTCTCCTGTATAAATGTTATTTTGCCACTGAGAACAACCCCCAGCGTTTTTTTTTTTTAATCTATTTTCTCGAAGAACTTGGTTATCCATTCGGATTTTCTTTCCCAGTTTCTCTTCTTATTGTATAACGTCAGTCGCTCAAGACAACCTCAAGAGTTAAGTGAAAAAATACGCCCAAACTTTGTGCAATAAGCAACTTTAGATCCTAATACAGGCGTATAGCCCACCGCACAATAAATGTATAATGATCTGACTATGATCCTATTTTAGACGAATTGGCAATATAGCATTTCGATTGTATTATTTAAATTATTTTTCAGAATCTCAGTCAAGATTATTATGATTCCTTGAATTTTAATAACTAATGTAAATAAATCACCGTCGGATCGTATATAGTGTGGGATGTACAATTGTAGTTTAAGCTTCTACCAACCTTAAATTTTTGTTAGCAAGTGTGGATGAGAAGGGTCTGAGAAGGCTACAGCCACCGATATCCGTGATCCTTTCGTGTGTCCTTTGGGTTTAACATTTCAAAAAGGCGTAAAAACAATTAGGGATTATAATATCTGTTTGTGTACTCAAGGTATGCCATATTAGGTTTTTAAAGGGGGCTCGGTTCGGTTGTGCCCCATCCCCTTTGAATCCAAGGGTGACCATATTATGTACATGCAATTTTTTCATAATTTTTATTTTTACAATATTTTTCTTCTTTAAACTGATCAGTAATCCCGTTCGAGTGCAAATCATATCACTGAAGATCTATATAAATGTTTGGTACATTTCTAGCTAGCACTATTTACCGCCCGGAACCAACTTCATACTATCTGAGCTATCTGAGCTATCTGAACTCCAATGAAACCGAACCGACAGGTGTAAGTTCCAATCTACTACAGATAAACGATTAAACCGCGACGCACCGCTCTTCTTTTTCCACCCAGCCTGCTTGAATGACAAACTCTCAAGGTCATTCTATTATCCGCGGGCGCCGGTGTAGCGGATTAACGCCGCACGTGTCTGTGTATTTAACAGCAGCCACTCATAAAACTATCCTTAGCTTACAATACAGCAGATTGGCCCGCGGCCCCGAATTGTCTTCCGATCATTTTTTTTGTGGAGATATCTTACTAACCATTTTCTGATGAGTGGAGGAAGTATAAGAAGAAAAAGTCGTGACGATTTCGGCAAGAGGGGAAGGGGAGGGGTGCATGCTGTTCCGATAATGGTGTTGCCTGCGGTACTTATACGTCCCTGGTAATGACGTAGGTTGGAGAATATGAACGTGCCTATTAGTGGAATTCGTTTTGGGAAGGCAACCCTGGAAATGCATTTGTATTAGAAAGAAAATTTATAAGATCAAATGAATCCGGCCGAAAAGAATGAGATCGTGTCTCGTGCTAATCTTTTTAAAACACTTTGAAGTTTGAGGATTAATATGATGGAAATTGCCTTAGAGAAGAGAGTAAAGGAGTTTAATAAGTATTGCGACTGTGATTAATTTAATGTCTAATTAAATGCTGAGGTAATTGTCCCTATCGAAATTGCATTTTATGATTATTGGCTCCCCCCCCCCCCTACCCTCACCCCATCTTCCCCTCTCTTTATCTATCTTAACTTCAAACTCTTTATACCTACCAGTTTCCACTTCTTTCTCCCATTCATTTGTAAGAATATACACTCTATAACTTACTTTCCCTCTCACCTCCACCCCCTTTATATTTTTCCATCATCCCCCCTCTCTCTCTCTCTCTCCTTTCTCTTTCTCTCTCTCTCTCTTTCTCTCTCTCTCTCTCTCTCTCTCTCTCTCTTTGGCTGTAGTTCGCTCTCTCCTGTTATTTTCTTTAATCTTTCACACCCTCCCTCTCCCCTCCCTCTTTCCCTCATTTTTTTACGCTCACCTCTGAAACTCTATCTCTCTTTATCAAATTCTCTCCTCCTCCTCCCCCTCCTCCTCCTCCTTCTTCGCCTCCTCCTCTCCTATCTATTATACCCATTCGCCTCTTCATCTTTCTTATATTACCAACAACTAAAACATGGAAAACACAACCGAATTTCTCCCCCTCCCCCCTTCTCTCTCTCTCTCTATTTCTATTCCTTCCTCTTTCTATCTGTCTTTCTATCTCTCTATCTCTATTCATTTCTCTCTCTCTCTCTTTCACTGTCTTTTTTTTCTCTCTCTCTACTTCCATCTCTCTTTCTCTAATACTAGCTCTTTTTCTCTCTCACTCATTTTATTTCTCTCTCATTATTACTGTTATTTCTCTCTTCCTTTCTCTTTTTTTTATTCCAGCACTTACTATCTCTCTCTCTCTCTCTCTCTCTCTCTCTCTCTCCTCCCTCCCTCCCTCCCTCCCTCCCTCCCTCCCTCCCTCCCTCCCTCCCTCCCTCCCTCCCTCCCTCCCTCCCTCCCTCCCTCCCTCCCTCCCTCCCTCCCTCCCTCCCTCCCTCCCTCCCTCCCTCCCTCCCTCCCTTCTCTCGCTCTCTCTTTCTTCGCCCTGTCTTCCTCTCTGCGATCGATCGCTTTTCAATGAGCCCCATGCGACAACAGGTGGATGCCGAACGTTCACATCCAAACTCACAGCCGCTTAAATTCTCATGTAAGTAATGGTTAGATTAGACAAGCTTTTATGGGGTTGTATTACACATGCTGCAGCGTCTTGCTCCTCGGTCACTATCCTATACAAACCGAATTCTTTAATAACTTCAACCTTTGACCAAACACCACACCTAACCCTAGGCCTAAACCTAAACCTAACCTTAAAACCATTGCAACCTTAAACCTAATCCTAAATCTTTGATGAAATTAAGCCCGAAGCAAATTGCCGCCGGAACATAAATTATGTCAAAGTACCATTTTGGCACTATTTCTCTTTTTGCCAGTCTTTCATATCCAAACCTCAAGCGTCCTAAAATATGATCTGGGGCGTTTCATCAAGTGTCCTGTCGGTGATTTTTACCGACAAATTTGCTCTCAGCCAATCAGATGCAAGGATTTCAGTAGCTTATAACAGTTACTGCAACTTGTCATTGATGACAAGTTTTATGGAACGGGGCCCTGGTAATGTCAGATTAGACAAGCACTTTTTTCTGGCACTATTTCTCTGTTTGCCAGTCTTTCATATCAAAACCCTCATCCGTCCAAATTCTGATCTTTGTAAAGGTTAGATTCGAAAACCCCCAATTTCTACACTATTTCACCTCTTGCCAAACTTTCACATCCAAATACACTGCCGGTTTAAATGTCATGTGCAAACTTCTACTTGTCATGATTGTGACATTGTTTCTCTTTCGCAAAACGTTACCATCCACACTCACAACCGTCCTAAGTCTGATCTTGATAAATGGTTAGATTAGACAAGCATTCCTATGTAGGCCTACCGTTTCTCTTTCAAGTGACCAAATCTATAAAGACTGTATTCCAATAGGCTTACTGAATAATGGTCGTTTGATGTAAATTATGTTATAAAACTATGTCACAGTTGGGTGCATGGAATAGACGATAAAGTGGTTACTTTTTTTTAAATATCGTCACCACAAAAACCTTCAGGAGGGGGGGGGGGGGGGTCCACCCTGATATCAAAGTGGTTTTAACAGAAGAAGAAAAATTAAAGAAACAGATTAATGAAGGTTTGAGCAAAATCCGATAAGCAATAAGAACGTTGTGAATTTTTGAAGTTGTAATCAATCAAACACAAATTGGCAACTCCGTGACGTATCCTGCGATCTCCACTCCCATTTGCCCTGTGCAAAAAAAGTCATAAATTTCCACTTTTTCTAAAGAAATTATTTAATCACACATGCAACCAAGATATAATCATAGCGCATATGTTTTTACACAAAACCTGTATAAAACAAATGTATTCCGTCATTAACAACTAAGAAAATAAAAATTTATGAAATTTTCTGTACAGACCGAATGGGAGAGGAGCTCGCAAGATACGTCACCGAGTTGCCAATTTGTGTTTGATTGATTACAACTTCAGCAATTCTGAACTTTCTTATTTCTTGTCGGACTTTTCTCAAAATGTCACTAACCTATTTCTCTCATTTTTTCTGCTTTTATTCAAATCAACTAATTACCGGAATGAACTTCCCCTTCAAATAATCCCTCTTCTTATTTACGTCCTTCATCGAAATGACAAACACTTGCATACGTGAGTAATGTGACATACTACGATCACAATCATTCCCATGGACAACCACCCATGGACGGAGGTGCCGTGGTCCAGTGGTTTAAGGCGCTTGACTGGAGATGCGAGGATCGGGCGTTCAATCCCCGGCACGGCACTTATGCCTTTGAGCAAGGCATTTTATCTACCTTGCTCTTTTATCGTACATCAAATAAATGAAGTGCTATAGGCATATTGATGCCAGCGTGTGCATGTGTATTATTAAAAAAAAAAAAAAAAAAAACCCGAAGAATACAATTAATTGTCAAAGACAAACGAGTCGGGGAGATTCAAAATAATAGCTGTCTCAAAGTTAGACAAAGCTTTATTTCGTATGAAAAATAATGTACGATAACAAACTCATTGAAGATTGGACTAGGAAGTCATTTTTGTTTAATCTGAAGGACACTTTGCATTTAAATAGAGAAACAAAATTGATGAAAGTTTTGAGACATATACAGTCGCTATGGAATATATGCCGTCCTGTTACTTCTTGGGATCCTCCGTGATTATAGCGATAAGACAATATAAAACACCACCGCCAGCAGCCCCCCCCCCCCATCCCAACCGCAACCAACTCCACCACTGCCATCACCACCCCGCTCTTCCCCAACACACACAACTGCCTCTCCACCACCACCACCACCACCACCACCACAATCAACATCGACACCACCAACATCATTACCACCGGCGCCGGCACCAACCCACCACAGCCAAGATCCGTCCATTAACATCACCGACCCATGACCATCATGCACCACCATGATCACCGCCACTACTATACCACCACCACGACCAACAACACCATGACAACCAACGTCATCACTGTCACCATCTACAGCACCATCGTTAGCACCGCAAGCACCACCACCATCACAAACCTCATGACTACGAATACGACCTCAACAGGGAATAATCACGATCCACCTAAAGTTAGAATTAATCTTTTTAAGCGGATCGCGAGTATTTTCTATTGAGGGAACACCGTCTATGTTCATTTAGACAAATACATGCAGTTATAATTAGAGGGCCACTCCAATCTCCCTGAATAGGGAATTGCTTTTTCAAGTAAGTAATGATAAAAGAGAACTTTTGAAATTAATGTAATAGTACAGATCTTAGCATTCGTCTGAAATGTCAAAAATTGTATTTTTAGGGACAAAATAGTGCAATCTTATCAGGCATTGCTACTGGAAAATTTGAAAGGTCATTCTTTTATTCCTGTAAGTGTGTAGGTGGGTGGGAGTGGTTTCATTGTATATATGTTGCTAAATTGAAGCCTTCTGATCCATAATGATTCTTTAAAGTGTGAGTAGTATATTCTGATATTACCGAGAGTTGCACATTCGGTAGCATATAGTGCTAAACAAAAACAATAAACGTGTTTGGAGGACTACACTAATTTGTCAAATCGATGGTGCTCTGATATATATACAAACAAACACACCACAAATCATATTATATCCAAGAAACTAATACTTCAACACTGAAACAACAAAGACCTTGATATTTTAAGATGTGAAAATTTTTCTGGTATTATACGATTAACATATTCTTATTCATGCCATACCCTTCTACACAACATTTTTATATTCATTAGTCTTTTTTTTCGGGTGAAAGAAGCTTCTAGACTTCGAAATCGAATGAATCTGATATGAGATGTGTTGTCACTTCGATCAATGAGAGTTTGGGGGTATTTCATCAGTATTTTGATCAGTATTTATGTGAACAGGGGTTTCTCGACTTGGACTTTAATAAAGCTGAGACCTGTGGTACTTCAGTCAATGAGAGTTGTACAGAATGCTAAATCAGTAACTTTTGTGTGTGAAAGAGGGCTTCTCGGCACAGACCGTGTGCCAAGGCCCCGTCATCGTTTCGACCACTGGGAGCAATTCGGGAGAGATTCGGTGCCGATTTCTCCCGTCTGTCATGACCGTGTACCCTTTTCACGCGTATTAATTTTGTATCTGAATCTGATTTGATGCTGTGCTAGCTAAATCTGTTGCCCGACTCTGATTCTAGATGATATGGTGTGAAAAGAAGTGGTCTTTGGAGATTAACTGAAAGAAATATTTTATTGTCGTCTGCAGGGGCGGATAGAGGGCTACGGGAAAAGAACATTTTCTGACGAGCAAGAAAGCAAAAAAGAAAAAAGAGAAAACACAAGGGTATCAGATTTTTCCGAATTCTCCAGGTGCCTTGGGGCTGTAAAGAAAATTTGAAAGGGGGCACATGGGGGGGGGGTTGTACTTACCTATGCCACTTGAGTTTCAAAAGGGGAATGAAGAACAGACAAACTTTTAAGGTGCAAACTTACTTCAGTTTTCCTGAAAAAAAAAGAAATTGCTTCGTATAAGACACCGTGCGCATGGCATGGGAGTTGGCCCGAAATGGAAGAAGGGTATGCCACCAGCGCCCCCACCCCTGGGCAGAAAAGGTGGTAGAATTCAAAAAAACTCTTGACAAGCACAAAAAAAAAAAAAAAAAAAAAAAAAGACATCAAATATTTTGGGATGTTGACTTACACCCGAAAATCTCTGACAAGCAAAAATGAAAAAGGGTCCCTACCGCGTGACCCCCCCCCCCCGATCTACCCCTCGGTGAAAATAGATCAAACATTTTTAAAATGGGAATGCAGTCAGAGGATAGCATGTAATTGTCTTGCTGTATCAAAGTATATGTATCGTATCAAAAGACTTGAAAAGGAATATCATAATTTTATACTCTCTCAAGTACATGTATTTTTTATTTATATTTTTTAAAATCGTCGATAAAAATTAACAATTATACAATAGTTTTTGAATGTGTTGTATTCCTATGTAGATTCGAAGCATTAAAAAACAGTTTTGTTTTCTATTGCTATTATTTGAACTGCAATTCTGCATTGTGAACACGAACAAGAGACGCTTACAAAAATCTGATTTTCAAGTTTTGATTGTGATATCTGAAGTGAATATCAGATAACGTACATTAGTTAAATTTAGAAATGCTATATCCTCAAAAATAATATGAGGAATAGACAGATTGGGTTTCAAAATGCGTCTGAGAAAGGAAATCAAATAATTAATTCAAACGATATCATTTACAGATAGGCATAGATAGTTGTAAAAGTCAAAACAGTATAAAAATCTCAATTACTTTTTGTCCTTTTTACCAGCATCTTAACACTACACTGAAAACGAAATTTAATCTTTCAAATAACAATGTACCATGATGTTAAAAGACTGCCACTGTAGATTCTAATTTACTCCAAGTTATGAGGAAATGTCTTTTTGCAAAATTAAAGCTAATTTACAGATGAGTTATAAAGTCATGAAGTTCTGAGACTATTTTTTAAGCTTTCATAATTGAAAATATTATGTTATTTTAAAGGGTGTGTACTCTGATTTTGTTAGGCTGTATCATGATTAGGATAGATTTCTGTCTTTAAAATTCATCTGACACATTCTTTTTGTTATTTGTTTGAATTTCAGTTCATCCGAAATTATTATCAAGTCAATGAGTTATAAATACAGTCGCATGCCTTATTCTTTAGCTGTATTTCGTTTAAGTGGTACTAATTATTTGTATGATTTACATCAAGTGATTTACATGTATATGATTATTGACAGGATGTTGATATACGTTAATGATATTTACCAGAATACAACACAACACAATACGAGACGTATTACGTGACCAGGTGGCCAATCAAACAAATATCTAGTCTTAGTCAATGTAACAGAGTATATACATGGATATGTATATGTTTTACTACATAATGAGAATATTACTTTGTACTTAATTCTCAAGATCCAAACACCTGACAAACAAATTTCATCTTGACAAAGACAGGCTTAAAAAATGAAGGTGATCATGTATTGTAAAATGCGATTCTCAATCATACGTTTTTCAAGACAAACACTCCTATCGAATCAGGTTCGTCCTTGTTCTCAAAATGGACCCCCCAAAAAAGAAAGAAGAAAAAAAAAAGACGCAGGCAGACATTACTGTTGAGTTTTGAAATATATTGCCGTTTCGGAGAAATCGGACTCAATATTGAGAGGTTTGCCCCCTACTCCAAAAGACACTTCCCATCTTTACGATCGATAACTGTGGATCAGATATGTATAGGTTACCATGGCGACTGAGTATCGATGACGTAGCGATAGACACAATAAAACATGCATGTCATCTGCAGTGCTCGTAACTAATTGAAACCGTGATTCATATCTTCTATTTTAAGGCTCTCATCATACCATATCCAGCTCATTGGGTTTCTATTTTCCATATTACTTTAATGCGTTATCAAGGAGGGGAAAATCGCATGTAAATAAGATCGTTGGGGCAAGAGATTGGAAGGGCAGGCTGAGAGAAAGGGAGAGGGGGAGGGGATGGGGAGGTGAGAGGGGGACAAATGAGAGAGAGAGAGAGAGAGAGAGAGAGAGAGAGAGAGAGAGAGAGAGAGAGACAATAGTATGGAAGGGTATACTCTAAAAGCAAAAGTGTTATAACACCATTTGAAAGGGCCGAGTAGTTACCACTTTTCCAAAATGACAGATTAACTCCTTTAAACTGCTGGATTCAGCCTTTATAGTGCTATAGATCTAGCATGTTAAAAGTGTTAATCTACCATTCTGAAAAATTGGTCACTCCTCGGCCCTTTTAAATGGTGATTTAACACTTTATACATGTAGTTTTAAGAGTGTATAATAGAGAAAACGTCAAAGAGAAGGAAAGAGTGAGATATGGGAGAGAGAGGGGGAAAAGAGAGAAAGGGAGAAAAACAGAGATGTCAATGGAGAGGGGGGGGGGGGGAGGGGCCGGATGAGTTAAAGAAGATTCTAAATTGTGTATTGTTAGTCTACCAACTAACTATCTAACTATCATTATTAATAACTAATCACCTAAGTTGGTCTGCGGAAGAATGATAATTTCGTCAAACTATATTTATGTTGGCAAATTTTCGTCGAAAATATAGCGTTAGCCTAGCCTTAAATATTGATGCAGCCTCATTATATTCAAATGTCTAATAGTTCAAAGAACTATCTAACGGTTGTTATTTTTCTTGGACACATTCTAGACAATAAAGTCCGTCCGTTGCTAACGATGCGACTTTTGAATGACGTACACGACAAAAACAGGGTGTTAATTCAACACCAGCTCGGTATCAATATTGGCCTACACCAGATAAGAGTTTAAATTAACACCAGTTTGATATTGTCTACACCAGATAAGTGTTAAAACAACACCAGTTTGATTCGAAACTGATGTTTTAACACTTATCTGGTGTAGCTCAATATAGATACCGAGATGGTGTTAAATTAACACCCAGGTTTTTGCAGTGTAGGACTGCGTCAGCGACTGGCGCGGTCCTTGGTGCGCCATCTGAGAGTGGTACCGTTCAAAAATTGACTGCAAAAAACAACGTTTTGGCTTATTGGCGTATGCACTAATATCCTTCACAGGCTTGATTAGTGCGGGTAATTGAAATGACGCCTTGTGCGCAATAGGCATACTGTAACTACAACAACACTTTAACACTTTAGAATGAGAAAGGTTTATTAACCCCTTGGACTGACGAACATCACGTCACTGTCAGGGGTGTCGATAGAGGGGTGTGGGGTGTCACAATGCGCCACCTCTTTTGGCAAAAAAAAAGGAGGGGAAAAAGGGAGAGGGAAGAGGAAAGAGAAAAGGAAAAGGAGAAAAGAGAAAGGAGAAGGAAAAAAGAAAAGAAAAAAGAAAAGGGAAAGGAAAGGAAACAAAATCAGAAAGAAAAAAAGGAAAGGAAAAGGTAAGGAAAGAAAGAGAGGTAAAACCTGGCCATTTTTTTTTTCTCACTCGCTTCGCTCGCTCGCAAAAACACTGCAAAGTTAAAGATAAACTTGAGTTCTGGTCATTAGATTGAATTGTGAAAGAAACTGTGTCAAAGCAATTCAGAAATGTTGATTATATAGCACATAAGAATTGGTGTATGCTTTAAGTTTTTGGAATCATCAAAGACTCAAAGTGATAAGAAATTGACTCAGTCCTGATGAGAGTCGCATGCACTGCATACAGAAATGTGTATAATATGGGACTACACAAAAATGTTCGGCCCGAACATTTCAGCTGTTTCTTGTCATATTTTTAATGTTAGGGCATTTGAAGAGCAATCCTTTTCAGGGGACATATCTACTATGATAATCTTCCAAACTAACATTATAAGAATGAGAAAGTTCACAAATTAGTTTTTACCTTTCCCAGAACTCACCCTTCCCTTTAATATTTGGGCAAAAGGTGTCCCCCTTCGGCAATGGGATGCAGCCTCCCCCCCCCCCCCCCCGAGGATTTTCAAAGTTCCGATATTCGGGCAACCGCCACTTCATATTCAGGCAGCGAGGTGCCAGAATATCCAAATAATTATTTGGGCAGCGAAGTTCCCGGATAATTATGTAATTTCTGTATGTAACTTCTGTACATTTTCACTACGAAAAGTTAAGATATTGAAGAGTTGATATTCGGGCGAAAGGCGTCAGTCCCCCCCCCCCCCCCCCCTTTGCGAAAATGGGCCCGTATGATCAAGATCTCTACATCTGATCTGATTAGGGTGCAGCATTTTTGTCTGCAAATTTGGGTATCACCCCCCCCCCCCCCGCCATTCAAAATGTTCTAGAGACGCCCCTGGTTACTGTACAAAATTATGTAAAATATTACTTAACTTGCGTAATTATACAGAGCACTGTGTTACAACATAAAGCTACATTGTGTTAGCATACGCAGAAGATCAATAATGAATGATTTTAGACCACGCCTAAACAATAATTGTATACCTGAACGGTACAGAAACGATTGATTAATCTTTATGGGCGACCGTGGGGATGGGTACCGTGCTGAGTGCTTTATTTGAGGTTGATGAGTTGTATTGATGGTGCAATAATTTACGATTGTTTTTCTGCGAAGGTGATCAGGGTGGTATGATTTTACAGCTAAAAGCATAGATGTACTTGATTACGAGGGTGCACTTTTCAGTATAATGGCTTGGCTAAATTGACTGCTTTTGTCAATACAAAATGTATAGTAACTCGTTACGGATGACGAGAAGAATTTCGTCAACAACGGCGAAAAAACAATTTTGTCTGCGTTTGTGTGTGAAAAATAGAAAAAGTGCATGGAATGGGGGTATTGTGCGTGGGAAGAGTGTACTTCAGGACAAGTGAGTGCCCTTTTATCCCATTAAGGGGGAAATATCGAGGAAATGATTGTGCTGAAGAAGTGAGTTAGTTGAGATATGACAGGGTATTGAATTTCTAGTACAAAACTGATATTACGGGTTCTAGTATTTATCAGGAATTGAGTTATCTGTTGGTCAAGCAATAATGAAAATGGTTTGGATATATATAATGTTTAATGATAATGGCAGATCCGGAGGCACGGGGGCACGTGCCCCTCGGAAAAAAAGCCCCAAATGCACAAAGTTGTGTTGATACCGCCCCCACCCTCTTCCCGGTACAAATTTTGGGCAACCAAACAGAAACGTGAAAATTTAAGGACCTTTTTTTTTTCTTCCTCCCCCTTTTGCTGTTGTTGTTGTTGTTGTTCTTGTTTTGTTCTTGTTTGTAGGATATAATTATTTCAAGACTTGTGGCCCCCTCCCCTGCCAGGAAATAATGGATTCGCCCTGAATAGAAATATATCTAAGCCTTTTTTATATAGTTATTATTATCCTCCCCACTCCTTAGTGGTACTCGTGGTAGTAGTAAGAGCATATAGCAATTTCATTCATATTAGATTTCGGCATCTCACAAGGTCCCCTTTTCCCTCCTGGGTACCGAGAGTCTAAAGTAGATCAGTGTCTTGTTAAAGTGTCGAAAGCTTGCTGAAGCTCGTGCCTACGACCTTGCCTGGCATCTAGTCCTGTGTGTAGACCACCCCACTAGGACTCCCTCATGCATGGATTCAAGAGAATAGCATTTTTACATTGAAGTATTCGTTAGTAGAAATATTAAATGTTTCTAAGTGGGATAGTAAAACCTATTGCCTTGAACTTTCTTCTGCAGTAGTATACCCGCCACATCTGCAATTCACCTGCCCCAACGTGGATATACAGCACGTGTCTGAGAGCACTGTGAATAGCCTGATCATTTAGTTCACATCGGAAATCTTGACCCATATATAAGGAATATTTAGCTACGAACAGAGTCCCATCCACTTAAAGTTGAAGCATGCACTTGCAACGTTTGCTACAAGCGAAGTACTTGAACAGCCCCGGGGGGAATTGCGCACCGCAGATTTCATATGCAAAGTGATTTTTCAGATTGGGTCTAAAAATGACCGTTTTTCGATTGCGCTATTTTAAGGAAAATTTAGTGGGGGGTCATACTTATTTCATTTCCCCGGGCAAACATGCATGAAGAGATCATGAAATAAAAATGTGTTTTTGAGGAGAAGGGGGGAGAGATGGAAAGCGCGATTGAGCGGGTTGTACGGGTCGGTAGCTCGTCTCGTTCGTATTCTTGTCTTCTGCCTTGTGTATTTTATTGAGAAGGGGGGAATGGAGCGAAGATAACTCGTGCGTCATTCCCCGAGTCGGCCGCGTGGATGTGAGTTAGTCTACCGTATCTCAACTCACAGCTCCAGTCTTCACTCTTCATTTACCTCAAGTCGATCGAGAAAGAGGGAAACGTCGAAGAAGGGGGGAGAAGAAGAAGGAGACCTCGCGGCGATACACCGATTTCTTTTCCTTTTTTCTCTTCGTCTCGTATCTGTCTCATCGTGTTCTTTCTATCTATCGTCTTCACACCCACTCCGCTGAATATTTCTATCGACTTGCGTTTAGAACCCAATCGATCAGTTCATCCTTTGCAGTGCACCGCTGTGACATCAGTGCATCTTCAGATCAGCGCCCGCTAAGGAGTGTCCATTTGTTATTACCATGATTATGTGTACACTGTAAAAGAAAATGGGTAAAAATTTGCCTCACACGTGTGTCCGAGCAACGTTGGGCGATTTCCAAACTGCCAAACTGAGATATTAATATTGTCCAAATCTGGGTCAAGATAAAGAATAATTACTTATAATTGGGCAAAGCATTACTTAAGTTAGTTAACAAAAAATACCCGAATTTGATCAGATTTTTACTCACTGTTAGTCTGGGAGCCTGTCCCGATATAGTCATCCCATTTTACGAGTCATTGACAGTGTCAGCCTGACCGCAGCCATCAGGTTTAGCCCCCAGAGCCCCAAAAAGATACCCCAAAGTCGGGTCGATTTCACCCCATCTCCCTCATGCACCACATTTTTTCAGATTAAAAGCTTTGGATGTACATTCCAAAAATATCAAAAACTGACAAAATTGTCCATCGGGAAGGGGTTGACAGATCTCCTGAAACAAAAACACGAAAGCGTCCTTTGACAATGCTTTGCCCCCCCCCCCCCCAAAAAAAAAAAAAAAAAAAAAATCTTATCTTCTGCCTATCATAGCTCACAAAAGTGTTTTATTCAATTCAATTCAAATTTACATAATGTAATTTCGAGTATAATAATTATCTTGAGGTGCAATTTGGTGTCAAATTATTGGTTATTTCATTAATAAGTTATTAAATTGTGAAAAATGTATTGCTTTCTCAAAAGCAGCCAGAAATTATTGTCAGGATTATAGAAACACACCCACTGACCATCTAACAAGGCATAATAGAAGGAACTTGCTTGGTATATGTGTAATTAACACATAAATAGTACAGTTTCAGCCTGGCAAGCACATACCACAGATACATGGCAATCTCCTCTTTTATGTCTTGTCAAACAGGTGCAGATTGACAGTGAGTGTGTTTACATAATCCTGACAATAATTTCTGGCTACTTTTGAGAAAGCAATACATATTCATAATTTAATAACTTATTAATCAAAAGACCAATGAACACCAAATTGCCCCTCAAGAAAATTATTGTACTAAAAAAAATCATGTTATGTAAATTTTAATTGAAGTGAGTAAAACACTTTTGAGTTATTATAGTCAGACTGTAAGAAAATGGGTTTTCTTTAAATACAGAGCATTTTGCGGGGCAAAGCGTTGTCAAAGGGCACTTTCGTGTTTTTCTTTCAGGGGGTATGACAGCCCCTTCCCGATGGACAATTTTGTCAGTTTCTATTTATTTGGAATGAACATGCAAGGCTCTTTCTTCGGACAAAATTTGGTCGCTGGACTTCAAGATAAAAAATCTGAACAGGCCTTTATGATAGAAGTTAGAATTAAGGTGCAACTCTAGAAACAAGTTGCATCCCGAACAATAAGGACTGCAGATGAAGTCCAGTAAAACAACTAAGTGCATCTGATCAACTTATTAGCTTCAAACTTCATTTGATTTGCATCCTCTTTTGAATTCAGTTAAACATGCTCTGCAGTTTATGGAAGGAGGTTAATTATTTTATATTACAGATGGAATCAATTATATCAAGCTATTCTCACAGTCCGTTAAAATATTGCCGGTTTTCTTTTATGGGTTTGCGTGGATGTGAGATATGGGGAAGGAGTGATGTCCCCACGCACCTTAAGGATGCACGCACGTCGACATGCGTGCGTAAAAAGAAAAAAAAAATGCCCAGGGCTGGATCGGAGTGTCTTTGCACTTCTAGGTCTACTTGTAAAGGTGTGTGGGTGCGGAAAACTGACTGTTATAGAACAATCTCTCTCTCTCGAGGGCAGCATTTCACACACATTGTTGAACACGTTCGTATTTAGAAGACAGTTTTTATAGGCTGGATGACTCCCTAACAGATTTTGTGGCAACCGCAGGCCATCTTCTGGGTCAGAAGTCCCACCCTTTTTCCCCCGTGATGTAAGAACAGTAATGTGTAACAATCGAAATGTAAGAATTAAGACAACACAGGAGAGAGAGAAAGAGAGAGAGAGAGAGAGAGAGGAGCGGTGGAGAAGTAAAAGTAAAGAGGCAATGAGGGGAAGGAGAGCTAAGAGAGAGAGAGAGAGAGAGAGAGAGAGAGAGAGAGAGAGAGAGTAGAGAGAGAACTCATAGGAGGAGATTTAAAAAAAAAATCTAAATTATTTCTTTATCACACAGAGGGGAGTGGTTTGTGATGCTATTTTATGCACATTTTCTTATCGGACAGAGACTGAATGTCATTATTCTCTTCCTCCTCCCTTTTGTCATGACCATCATGATCATCATCATCATCATCATCAACAACATCATCATCATCATCCATCATCATGTTTTCTCCCACTTC
>CM046839.1:28156294-28236294 GCA_025618425.1 Heliocidaris tuberculata | reverse complement strand
CTCTCTCTCTCTCTCTCTCCCTCTCCCCCAAACCTACGCCATACACTTGTAAGGGCAAGAGATATCGTTAAAAATAAGTGCTTCTGAGGTCTTTTTGAAAAGTATACAGCCCGCTTTTTTCCTCACACTCTATGTATTACCATTTCTATATAACTTTTTCTCACCCATACCGAAATATACGAAGACTATGCACAAAACAAAAGAAAAGAAGCTCTACTAAGCGTAACCATGAAACGCCATAGTTGTGTTTACAATTTGATTGTACATATTGGGGAAAAAAAACTCCCACCATGTTGGCACTAATGCATGCTTACATTTTATTCGTATGACCCAATTTCTCTCCTCACTGCGCTACTTTTCTTCACTCGACCCTCGCTGTTTTCTGGTTTCTTGAGACAGAATGAAGATGGTAATAGCACCCTCCCTGCCGTTGGCGACACGTCATAGACTAGATGGTTTGAGCATCTGCAGATACTCTGACGAGGAACTCAAGATGCAAATGACAACCCTTACTGGCTGCAAAACAGAAAGTGCGCTTTTGAGGGAGGGAAATGGGGGCTATGCTGAGCTAAATGACAAGAAAATAAGGTACAATTAGTTTTGGGGATACGTCTGCGTCAGGGATTGGAACCATCTTTAACGCGCCATATTGGAGGGATATCGTACACAAATTTAATGCAAAATTGAGAATGTAAACAATGCTTTTAATTACTAGCATGTCGGCTAATTGCCTATGCACGCTTGATTGGCGCAGGTAATAACGCAATCGAAAAGTCGCCTCGTGCATGTGCAACGGGTATTATGAATCAATGCATTCACAGGTAATGTATATTGCTGTATTCGTTTATGTCTGACCAGGGAAATTAACTTAGTTACATTTCCCTGGTCGGACATTTCACTGGGGGGGGGGGGGGGGGGGGAGTGGGGGCTGGAGGCACCGAAAGAAACTATTGGGTGCCAAACATATCGTTTTGCCCCCCCCCCCCATAAATCCGGAGATGTAAAATAAAATAAGGAAAAATTAAGCAAAATTCGGGAAATAAATCTTTCCAAACAATGAAATACAAAAAATATTACACGATCGGACTTCAATTTTTCCGCGCGCAAATTCTCTAATTTTCCCTGCTTCATGTAACCGTAGGGAAGTAAGTAATTAAGAGGCTTTAAAAAAATCACGAAGGGCCTTATTAGGCTGTCTTGCCCCCCCCCCCCCCCCATCCGAAAAATGGATGGACGCCCCTGAGAGCACCGACATTTGCAAAATCTTACAACTGCGTGTTATGAAAAACAAAAGCAAGTCAATGACACTCCCTTTAATGTTATGCCATAAACTGCTGGGAAAGCTATCTTGTCGATCGCTTTCCCTGCTCATGCTGATAAAAACGCCTGTACATACGATCATGTTGGTTGATGAGGCGAGGGGCCTGGTCGTCTGCTCGTAGTTCAAGGCAATGCTAATAAAATGATAATCCGCTTTTGATATGAATTGATCTATCAATCTATCAATATTATATCCCATTTTCAGGTATTGGAAGCCTGAAATGTAGCCTAGACCCAGTTCAGGTTTTGGCGCCATTCTGTGAAAGACTTTTGCTTTGAAGAGTGTTTGAAAATAATTATTCTGTTTGATAACACAACCATTGTAAAGCATAAGCTACATGAAAGAGAATGCTTGGGTTTGATTGTAAGATATCCCTTTGGCATCTTCTTAATCTCTTTGTTGCAGTCATTCTATACAGGTCTAAATGTTTTCTAACCGTATCCAACGCACATTTCGAGCACCATATACGATCATCTATTTTCCAGATAACATCATGCATCGCCGTTAATAATTGTAACGATAGCACATGCATGCAGAGAAAGAGAGAGCATTTGCGATGAATTGGTCACTCTCGTGTACGTTGTTAGGCTAATGAAATGGCGCTGTCTTCAAATGCGTTCTTCGGAGAAATAAACTCATGAGTCATGCGCAGCCAAATGACGCGTTAATCATGTTGATCGAACGAATCAGCATCCTCGTGTTCTGAATTTCATATTGGATTTATGTCTTCCAATAAATGGATTGACCAGTGATAAAATGCCCAATTGAAACGAAATGTTATGTTATTTCCCGGCGGGCCCTTCATTTGAATGCAAACGAGTTCTTGGGTAGTTCTCTATCCAGAATAAGGAAACGATTAAACATCCTTCATAGTCATTACTGATACAAATTAGCATGGAAAATATTAACGCCCCCGTAACACTCATTTCAGTCAAAATGGTGTGTACTGATGAAATGGACTGAATGTAGACCTCATTCATTGAGAAAAGGGAACAACTTTGCTTTGCCAGAGGACACAATGAAAAATTCCTATTCACCAAGAGCACTAAAATGGTGATTTTTTTTTTAAAAGTCAAGTTTAATAAATTATATTATTGAACGCAGTCGTGCATTAAAGGCAAATAAACCCAATGTGAAATATACTAGATTCGCAGCTTAGAGGAAAACAAGTCTCTTTGCCCAAGAGTTTACACCTGTATGTATATGTATTGTGGTCGAGGGTATATATCCCACAATCTGTTCCGTGGAGACCGCTTGTAAAACGAACAACGTGGGTAATTTGGTCTTAATCTGACATTGATAGGTAGCTAGCTTCGATTTGTTTTACCTGATACCGGCCAACAAGCAACTGCGGAGGAACACGAATACATGTATTTCCATTTTGTGGCAGGCCTTGGGACAATAAAATTGTTGGGACCCTTTACATAGTGACATTAACAAATGTCTAATATTGACGTTTATCCAATTTTTCAATGTATTCATTTATTTTCGTACAGTATTATGCATAATTATGTATTCAATATGTATTCAATTATGAATTAAATCATGATTAAATTATGTATTCAATTCTTATGTATTCAGTTGTGAATTCAATTATGTATTCAAATATGTATTCAATTATGAATTCAATCATGATTCAATTATGAATTCAATCATGATTCAATTATGTATTCAACTATATATTCAATTATGTACTCATTTATGTATTCAATTATGCATTCAACAAGTATAATTATTTACTATGTATGAGGTCTGTACCATGCCTGAAAATGTATGTTAAAAAAATGATGCAGAAAACAATAAATCAAATCAAATCAAATCAAATGAGTATTTATTGTAGTCAAATATATCTAAAACGTAGAAAAACAAAACTGGAAACATATATGTAGATGAATCTTAACTTTAAGACTTTTATGCTTGCCACACGCTTCATATCAGATGAGAACGGTTTTCAAATCATCGTTATCATAAACGTATATAGTCTAATTAGATTTTTGTTGGGGGAGGGGCGGCACCGAAATTCTTAGTTTACCAGAACTCTTCGATTTCCCAAATCGACAGACCCTGGTCGCAGAAAGGTCACTCGGATTACATTTCTTTGCTACGTGCGAAATTTTTCGAGTAAATCTGAAAATTGAATTCGTTTGGACAAGGAAGAAAAAAAAATGAAGAAGAATCAATGCTTTTTATGCTGCGAAGAGGCTTTCCTAGCTTCGAGCATAGTTTGCAGAAATAATTAGAGAGGAGAAAAGCTCTTTGCATGTTGCATATTGTGATGGAACCGCACTGGCAAGGAAAGTTTGCAGAGCAATCTAAATTTATGTTGCACTGAATACAGTTTTGTGTCTTAAGATACCTTGTTCGGAGTGAATACAAAAATATGACTAAAATTTTCCAATTTTACTCCGAGCAATGGTGAAAAAGCATAGATTTATCGCTTTTTTTTTCTTCTTCTTCTTCAGACACCAAAAGGACAAAAAAGACAAATCGTTATTTAAACGATAACTGAAAATCGGTGCTACTGAACTGCATTTAAAGATTATGGAAATGTTTCATCAAATTTTTTTTCCTGTTCACATGTTACCTATTCGATATCCTTTTGCCACAGTTTATTGATATTAACCTTAGTAAGTAGTATGTCTTGCAGTTTACACGATCAGACTTCAATTTCGCGGCTCGCTCAGCGTGCAAATTCTCTATTTTTCCCTGCTTCATGTAACCGTGGAGAAGCTGGTAATTAAGAGGCTTTAATAAAATCATGGAGGGTGCTATTAGGCCGTTGTCTTGCCCCCCCCCCCCCCCATCCGAAAAACGGATCGACGCCCCTGGTATTTTACCTATCTAGTAACTTACTCTCTTAACGCAGAGGAGTGGAAGCCACTAATTGTAGTCATGGTAGGCATAATTATTAGGGATCACTACCTTCCTTTGGAGGTGAATCCACTCCAAATCAGAGTGGAATTCACTCTAGAGTAGTGGTTGAATTATGCTTTAGAACCTTGATTCCACTCCAAACGGAGTGATCCCTAATATTATGACTCCCCGTAAAAAAATGGATTTCCACTCCTGTACATTTAGAGAGTATCTAAAGTAGGAGTTAATATTTCTAAAGGTTTGTAGTAAATTTTCCGTCTTCTTTAGCTTCTTCTTTTTCTTCTTTCTGGTCGTCTAGTCTCCTTCTGTTTTGCCTCTTCTCATCAGTGCTCTGACTTCATCTCCTCTGTCATTTTTCATCGTTCTCATATCGCCCCCATGTCATGTTTGTCATTGTCTGTCATATCATTCCATTGCCTCATTAATCACACCTTGGAGCAGCAGCGGTGATTAAAAAACATTCATTAAAACAAACAAGTTGGTACCTTACCCCGCGGGCACGCACATCCATAACCCCAACACGCAAAAGAAATCTCGTTAGCCCCGATCGATCCCTTAGTATGTATGCCGCGCCGCTAATTAATCGACTTAAATAAGGCGCACGCGTATTTTTTAATTAGCAAGCCCGACTCGGTCAGCGTTCAAGTGTACGTACGCCCGTTGACCGCCATTTTCGATTACCGGTTACTCAAGATGAAGAATCAATTTTAAATGCTAGGTAAGAGAGAGATATAGTTTTAATGGGTATTTGGGTTGTTAATTAGAAACTGTCATGCGACTAGCCACAGGGCATATGATCTGTTATTTCGCTTGGTATTCATGTAAGTGACTAAGAGTACCCTTATTCGTTCGCACCAAATTTATCTCATATTACATTTTTAGGATGAAGTCGACTGTGGGGGTGGGTTACAGCAAGGACCCAATGATTCAAACTGCCTCACAGGCAAAGTGATTTCGACAATAAAGTTTAATAACGGCATTTCATTACACTCAAAATACAGAGCAAATATCGCTCTAATTATGACGAACTTCGCCCCCAGACCAAACTCTACTCATCAATATATTCGCCGAGTTGTTTTCAATGAAGGTCCGATAATGTATCGTTCTGATTAAGGGAGGACAAATGAGAATTCAATTACCAGTCGCCTTGTTTGATTCGGGCCTGCATTGGAAAGAGAGAAAGTAGAATGTCACATATTTTTAGGGCGAAAAGGTAGGGAGCTTTTAGAGTAATTGACTGATAAATGGTATTTGTCGTGGGCGTCCATTTTATAATACGTGGGGGGGGGGGGGAACTGTTCCCAAATAATTACGAGATTGACTGTGTTGCTATGCAGTGCCGGCTCCTGATCAATAAATTTGCCTTCCCACCCCCCCCCCCCTCCGAGAAAGGAGGGTAGACGCCCTGAAGCCCTGATAGCCCTTTTATGTCTCGTATATCGTCTGCTGAAGGCCAGAAGATTGCCGACTCTTATAATTATTTTTACAAAAAATAAAATCCCTTTTGGCTCTCAGTCTACGATGTATCCTGTATATATGGTAAAGTAACATTATGTCTTTACATGTATATAACTCACACACACTTGTAACAAAAATGAAAATCAAATGAAATGCATTGTCTATGACAACAACCCAAACATAGGTGCTCATGGCCCTCTAATAAAGGCCAGCTTTCGATAGGCTATCATAACGGCGCTCACAGCATTCAATTGGTTCTTATCACTTCTACCCATTTACTACACCTGGGTCAATAGAGGCATTTGTAGGTAAATTGTCTGTTATTTTAATTACCGTAAATGCCAGTGGACATAAAAAAAAATAAACATTGTAAATGCAATCATTTAATTTTGGATTCACACTTTACAATCCAATTAATCTTAATTTCTTACAGTTCATGTCTCTCTGACAACTTTGAATGATGCTCTATACCGCAGGGGTGACAAATTGGCTGCATTATTCACGACATACTCAAATGTGAGTCAAATATATAGGTCTTTGTATAAAATGCAGAACAGTAGGCCTAAACTGAAAACCTATGTATACAAACCCGTGCGTGGGCACAAATGGAGTACACGGAGTCATTTAGCACATATAAAGACCTTAACTTAATCAATGGAAATTAAGCTATATGCCACCAATAAAAAGACTGAGGAGTCTATGATGCGGGCTTGCCCTCAGGCCGGGAAGAAGGTAGTGTTACATACTGCATAGCCACGGATAGGATAGGAAATACTTCCACAGTGTGTGCTATGTAAAAAAAAACACACACACACACACACAAAAAACGTGTTTACACTGTTTTCATAATGTATGTCACACTGTGGTTATAGAGGTAGTTATAACGTGTGCACACAACAGATTGACCACATATAGGATTTAAGACCATTCCAAAGCATTGGTTATGTCATTCCACAGCGTTTCCATAATGTGTAACACACTGTGGATACATAAAAAATTACAAAGTGTATCCACCACAGTGTGAGCATTAGTAACGATTCCAAAGTGTTGCTTATGGCATAACACAGACTTAGTTTTCACAATGTGTAACACACTGTGGATACATAGACAACCAACAAGTGTACGCACTGACAAAATAGGCTCAGAGGATTTGAAACGATTACAGAATGTTGTTCATTATTATGTGTAACACACTGAGGTCACAGGGGCAATCACAAAGTGTATGGACCACAATGTTTTTCGCGTGAAAACACAGTGTTTCCATAATGTTAAACAACTGTGTTTACAGACTGAGACATCACAAAGTTTATGTACCACTGTGTGCGGATTCGAAACGATTTCTCAGTGTTGGTCGTGTAAAACATAGTGTTTTGATAATGTGATACACATTGGTCACAGAGAGAATCATACCGTACCACAGTTTGGACCCGTAGAGGATTTAAAACGATACCACAGCGCTGATCATGTCAAAACACAGTGTTTTCATAATGTAAAACACACTGTGGTTACAGACTAAGACATCACAAAGTGTATGCTGTTTGAGGGTTTGAAATAATTTTGTCAGTGTTGGTCGTGTAAAACTGAGTGTGTTCATAACGTTTTACCAGGCATGTGTTTAACAAATTATATTAGAAGTCAAACTCCTAAGGTGTAGCTGTAACACAGTGTGGATATAAATAGACATTTTGGCAACATAGACGATTCCTCAGTGTTGGTCATGTCAAAACACAGTGTCTTCATAATGTAAAACACACTGTGGTTATACAGACTGAGACATCACAAACATGACAAGGTGTATCCAGCAGTTTGAGCATTTGAAACGATTTCCTAGTGTTGGTCGTGTAAAACAGGATGTGTTCATAATGTTTTACCATGCAGGCCTAATGTTTAACAAACCATGGTTACAGAGACAATCACAAAGTGTACACGCAGTGTGCCCACATATTTGATTTGAAAATGATCTAATAGAATTGACGATACGAATAGACTGTGTACACAGTGATACCACACTATATCCACAGTGTGAAGCATTATATTCTTTCCATTATAGGTTTTAAAGAGAAGGGTGAGCTCTGGGAAAGGTGACAAATAATTTGTGAGCTTTCTCATTCCTTTTATGTCATTTTGGAAGAACATCATAGTAGAAATGTCTTCTGAAAAGGATTGGTCTTCAATTGCCCTCATATTCAAAATATGACGAAAAATATCTCAACTGTTCGGGCCGAACATTCATGCCACAAGTGTGTGCAGTCCCATATACTAATTTCCGTGTGGAGTGCATGTGCTTTTCAGCGAGATTTCGTCAATTTCTAATCATTTTTTTATGATTCAAAAACCGTACAGTATACACCAATTCTTATGTAGACATGATCAACCTTTCTCAATTGCTTTGAGACAGTTTCTTTCACAAAGTAATCGCATGACCAGAACTCAGCTTTATCTTTAAGGATACCCTATTAGTGCAAAATGGAATGATGGAGATGTACAGAATTAGAAGTCAAATTAATCATGTTTTGATTCCTCGCACGACTCAAAAATCTGAAGAGAACATTATTATGGTTCCCTTGCGTTTTCAAATGCTTTGTGAAAAATCGTGATGCCAATTTAATGTTCTAACGATGAAATTAATGATGTCTCTGGTTTTGCAGATTTCTCTTGCACAAATTACATTTCCTTTCGATTGAATGCGAATTTCATATATATTAGATTCATTCAAATGAGTCTTTTTATTCTGTGGAAATTAATTTCGAGCATTTCCCACAAAACAGCTTTGTCTAATTCATTTCACCATTATCGAAGATCATTGTGAATTAGTCTGAAAATCAGTAGGTCGTTGTTGTTGTTGGACATATTGGTAAATGTATTTGACAATGAATGTTCAAATGAGATTGATACGACTGTGCACACAGCACACGCTCCATCTCTATCTTAATAATGATTTACTCAGAAGGCGGCTAAGAATATGAACACACATATTATGCTAAAATAGAATCCGCAACTGCTACTTCTAAAATTAGCCTTAGATTTATACATTTTCACAATCTTCGCTGGGGTGCATTATTCAGCCAAGCCACTTGAACTAGCAGGAACTTTTGGCGTGCAGGTGGCCACAAACTGCGTGTGATCGATAGCTTTAAGCTATCTTTAATCGATAACACGAAGCTCTCGGCGCACTCCGTACCATACCGCACAGGAGTTCAACCTCAAAGCAAAGCTTGCAAGGCTTATCTCATCCCCTGGACAGGGGGTATTGCAGTTCAAGTACCATTTTTTCCCCTTTCTATTTATCATGATATTAAATTTATTCTTAGGCATGCCGGTATGGCCCTTTCTGCTTTTGATCAATACTGATGGCGCTGCCATTACTTGAATTATTGCTACTATTGGCTTTACCTGGGGACCTGGCCAAGTTCAAAGTTTTCGTGTCAAGTCAATTATACGAGAAAGAAAGAGAGTGATTACACTAAGATCTTTGCTGGACGTGTTTCTGCTCTGTAGAGGCAATACCATCCCATTAGCAGGGCAGATTAATCATTTTGTATATGCATTACATTACTTATCAATTAAAGGTACATTAATAATCATTATTTAGGAAAACACAATTTTTTCCACATTCATCAAAATAATGAGCCGAATTTTGATGGGCTTGTATTACATTACTCATGATGGCTGCTGCTACTGTTAATTCAGGTGAGAATAAGTGTTTCATAAGTGTGTTATTTGATTTCCAACCACCATTGAATAGAATTCCAAGGCGTATTCGTAAAGTGATAGACAGGGGTGAGTACCTCCCCCCCCCCCCCTCCTCAAATTGATAGACCTACATGTAGAAGACCAACTATGGATTTGTCTGATATTTTTTAATTAAACGGGAGAGGTGAATGGGCGTTGTCTCCAGTCTATGGTGGATATGCCACCTGAGCCCCTTAAAAAGAAAAGGGGGGGGGGAGAAGGATTATGAAGTTCACTGATTTATGTGCTGAAGGTTAATGTTTCGAAGAGGGTACATAGTCTGATTGAAACAGACAGACATTAAAATATATCGGTAGTACAATAGAGGGCTTTGTTTCTAACACGGAAAGTGAAAATATTACTGCAAAAAGAGAAACATATAGGCCTATAGTAATAATAGTTGTAGTATAAGAAGAAGAAGAAGAAGAAGAAGAAGAGGTAGTAGTAGTAGTAGTAGTAGTAGTAGCAGCAGCAGCAGCGGCAGCAGCAGCAGTAGTGGTGGTTGAAGCAGCAGAGAAAGTAGATGTAGGAGTAGTAGAAGTAGTAGTAGTAGTAGTATAGTAGTAGTAGTAGTAGTAGTAGTAGTAGTAGTAGTAGTAGTAGTAGTAGTAGTAGTTGTTGTAGTAGTAGTAGTAGTAGCAGTAGTAGGAACAGCAGCAGCAGCAGTAGAAGTAGAAGTAGTAGTAACCGTACGCATGATATCAGTAGTAGTAGTGGGTAGTAGTAGTAGTATAGCAGAAGTAGTGGTAACAACATTATGAACCATTCTAGCATTATTCTTCCTTTTGATAGAATTTTCAGGTGTATACCCTGTACATGCATTCAACACAAATAAAATTTCAGATAACGTTGGAAAGGGTCAGGAACTCAAGAAGGGTAAAGATTCGCTGTAGTAATCGTTCGAAGGATAGAAACATCAAGCTAATTGATCTATTAGCGAATTTTACAGCACATTTGCCCTATACATGCATTTTTTTTTCTACCAAAATGCTGCATTTGACTTCATTCTCAACACTACAACAGTTAACCTTTAAATCAAATGCTTATTAGCCCGATTGGTGCTAGTGTTTTCAAAATGTTGTACCTCATTATAAAAGTTACTTCCATACATGGGCGCAAATCCAGGGGGGACAGGGGGGACACCTTTTTGAACAACCTTTTTTTTTTTCTTTTTCTTTTGGGGGGGGGGGGGGGTTGTCAGAAAATTTTTTCAGACATTTCGGACAGGTACAAAAGTTAAATCATGTGGTGTCCCCCCCCCCCCCCCCCCACCCCGAATTTCAAAATGGATTTGCGCCACTGCTTCCATAAGTCAAAGAGTCTTAAATCATCCATCTGGAAAACACTATTATTCTTCGGCCCTTTTAAATGTTGATTTGACTTTGAAGTATTTAGTGTATCATAGTCCATCGGCGCAGCTTTATTTAAATACCTAAATCATGTATCAAAGAAATTATGTTAAGATCCTCAAATTTCTTTTGGAGAAGGATCATGGCAGTGTTTGTTTTTTTTTTTTCTAAGACAAAAATATCTATTTTTGCTCGGCACAAAATCAGACCAGTTTACAAGTTAATGACATATTCCACTGTTTTATAAAGTTGGTACTGCCATAATTATACCGCATGACTGTATATGTACAAATACACAAAATGGTACTAAAATGCATTATATTTACAATACCAATTAACATACCATTTCATGATATTCCCTAGAAGAATAGCATCTTTGCTCGTAATGCAGAGGCAAAATATAACACGTAGAAAGATAATGATAGTTTCTTTAAATCCATATACTTTAAATCCATAGATTCTGCTATATGAAACATTTCAAGACTATGAAAAAACATAAAAATAAAAACATTTTCGTTACAACACACCAGTTAAATGTTATTAAAAATCCACTATGTATAAATGTACAGTCGTTTTTATATCAATAATGGTCCCATGTAAAGAAAATACAAACAAATATAAATATGTTTGATATAGTATACGTTATATTTTACTACGTTATGTACAAATGAAATAGACTTATTTTATATTCTTTGATTTTAGTACAATTTAAGCCAAGATTTGCATGTACATGTATTTTGTTCATAAATCTATAGAATAATATTAAAGGCTCAAATTTCGAATTCGTTTATTTTCAAACTTTAATGATATGTTCGTGAAGAATGATTTAATGATTATTCTACCGCATACTCCTGGGAGTATTTTAGGAGCTTACAATTTATGAGTTGCAAATCGTTATCACAAATACTTAAACGTTTTTTCATGAACAGGAGAAATAAATATATAGTTCAAATCTAAAAGGCAAATTCAGTGATAATGATCTTATCAGACAGATGTAATTCATCAAAAATGAGACGGGGTAAAGTTTGTTCACTGCCATTTGAAGTTTACTATATTCGTATACCAAGTATACAGCCTCACCTATATCTAAATACCAAAACAGTTTGTATACATGTACTAAAATTGCACTTTAACACATAAAGTGCTTATGATTGTAGTGCACACACAAACGCCATATTTCTTCATGCAATCCACTCCGTTGTGCATAAATTAGCTGTATGAATATTGTCTAGTGGATTGCAAAATTGCCATTAAACTTATTATGACGAGTACGCCCCACAGCAGACAACAACGCCAACTGTTTGGGCTTAGCGCAGAGATTAACAATAGGGGACAACGCACTTTACGAGCTGTTTCACCCTGGAAAAAAAAATTCTATAGAAATCACCTCGAATCGGCATATATTTTGCACCATGGCCGAATCAACAGACATTACGTCATGGAATATAATTACATGTCTGCTTGAGTAGTCAGAAAACAAAATTTAGAAAGAGAGAGAGAGGAAAAAAAGCGAGACAACTGGAATGGCATTGTACTATATTTTTTTCTCACTTATTTTCAATGTACAGGTACTAATTTGACTATATTGACCAGAAAAGAGATTAAATCCTGTTTTGGTAGTGTTCTTACTCGTTATGATTTAAAATGTAAGACAACATAGGTTGTTGTGATATAAGCTGTGCCCAAATTTGTAAACATATTTTCTTCTGGAGATATGCATTGTCTTCTTTAAAACCTGAAGTGTTTTCATTTTGCACTAACTTATTTCTACGTATATGAATATAATATGATATTTCACCCATAAAAGAGTTGTGCTCATTTATGTATATCTAAAAAGCATATATTCTCTCTGAGTTACCGCGATTCTGAGGTGATGCATAATACAAATAATTTGTCGATTTACTATAAAGATCAAAATAAATCATCTTTGACGTATTGTCGAGATAAAATCTTTTTGAAAAGTGAAAACAAAACAATATTGTCGTTTGCCTAAAGATGTACAAAAAAAAAAAAAAAAAAACTTACAGATTACGTTGGTTGCTGTCAAGCATTATGGCTAGCACACATATCGTTACCAAGTATAACCATCTTTGAGGTGAGCTTAGTCTCGGGCTTGGAGTCCCGTTCCCGCCCGGACCTTTATCCCCGACTTGTTTCTCGGCCTTATTGGACTCTTTGGGAGATGAAAGTGGTCCGTAGGTCACGTGACGCTCTTCTGTCGACACACACTCTTCCAAGAAAGCGTCGCTGAAGATATAACACCACGGGACGGACATGGGGGAATCCCCCCTCACCGTACGGCTCTCCTCTAGGCAATCACACCCCCATAACTGGACAGCCTGCGTTTGCTGCTCCTCGAGTTTATTCATGGCTTTCACACACATCATGCTACACACGTTGTCGTCGTTTTCGATAGCCGATCCTGAAACGTCACACACCGACATTACGTTCCTGAGAGCGGCTTGACACGAGGCTACCTCATCGCAAACAGTCTTGGCAGCAGTGCACGTGGATGTTGGTGGGCGTGTCGTATGTGTTGTAAGATGCCCCGGCGTCCTGGCTACCGGAACGCTGTTCGCCGTCGAAGCCACCGGTAGTGGGTAGTTGGAACATGTAACGAGGTTGTTTTGTATATCCAAACACTGACTTTCCTTTACGGAAAAAATGTCAAACCCCGTGCAGTCGCAGGTGAACCAACCCGACACGGGCAAATGCACAAGCAACTCCAACGCCATGTTGCATTGAGTTGAACACGGCTGTAGAGGATCGTTCATGGTAGACCCACAACTGCCTGGGATCTGAATGAAACTGTGAGCAAGTCTCTGCTGACAATCTAATCCGTATTCAAAGCAATCGTCTTTCAGTGACTGACATGTCGGCACGCTTGCTTCCACAAGAGACCAAGTCAAACTCAGCCAAATTGTCAAGCTGAAAAGGCCAAAGTAACGTGTTCCCATCGTCGTAGTTTGATACCTCCTACACGTTGCAGACGGTTTAGAGACACCTGTTATCATGGTAACCTCTCTTCCAAGTTGATGAAGTTATAATATAAAGAAGATATCGTGCGAGTAGGAAAGTTTATTCCAATCAACAGATGGAAGACGGATGTATTTGAAGTTGAGATTTCACAAGACGGTGTGCAAGTACCTCTACTCAAGCTTTATAAATCACTGTATAAGATGCTCACAACAAAAGCTCAAGCCGAGATGATTTTAAAGAAGGAGCCACCTGTTCGGGAGAAGATGCGATCAACGTCTGCCCTTTTCAGAGCAGTGTCCCGTTCCCAAATACTTCTCCTCCTCCTCCTCAACTCACCCTGTTTACTACTAGCGAGCACACGGTGGGTGAGATGACTGGGCGCGAGAGGAATTGAAAGCGAACTGCGGAAGATGCATTCCCGTCTCCATGGATGCGGAGTTAATAATCTTTCCGCGGGATACTGGTGATGGTATTTGATTGGCCCACCGCACACCCGTGTGTCGTGTCATCATCCGCCACTGGTCTCACACTGCGCTAATCCATCCCGGGTACTTTCATTCACCCCCTCTCTCTCTCTCTTTCTCTCTCTCTCTCTCTCTTTCCATTTCTCTTTCACCGCATCATCCCTCCTGGTGGAGGCACAACCGACGATGCCCATCGCATTATCGCAGCCAGGCCCGACAGACGGTTATCCACTCCAATGGAGAGGGAAATCAGTGTGGGTTATTGGCCCGCCAGTAAGTGGTGGTTGCCATGGAGACCACGGGGCGTGGTTACGCTATTCCATTTCACCACCGCATCTTCCGTTTCCCCCCATCTCTTTCCCCAGCGCACCATATCTATGCTAAATCCCGTGATTGAATTGGCTATGGTTAGGAGTGCCTTGCAATGATTCGATCGATAAGAAGAAAGATGAGAATGAGAATTAATGCCCGCTGAAAGAACTCTGCTCTTTTTCGTGAAATAGAAATCCAATGTTCTCTGTTTTTTCTTATCAAAGGCACTAGGCTGTGTTTCAGCGGAGAAATTTATAAACTTTAGCTTGAACAATCGTCATCAGACGGCGAGAGTTGAATCTCAATTAAAATGCGTCTCTAAGCATGTTGAAGCAACATGCTATATGCCTTACCCCTTTCCTGGAGTTCGTATTGTATAGCATAAAGTTGCATCTTCTCTGAGGAAATGAATTGCCCAAATTATCCATTATACCACCAAAGTCGTATATCGCATATCTTTCTCTGACTAGTGTTTGACAAGCATTTTCTCCATTTTCTTTTTCTTCCTTTTCTTTTACTTCTTTTAATATGAAAAAGAATAGCTATGCAAAGGGATTTCAAAAGATACAGTAAGAAAAAAATCTGTTGGTAACAGTAATACCTTAAGTAAACTTACAAAAATATTTTCAATTAACACGTTATATACGTGGCTCAGGTTGTTGCTTTAAGTACCTCTTCTTCATACTCTACAACGAATAAATAGATTGAATCTGAGACATGACAGATTAGCAAAATTTACAGGGAATGTGTTCATTACACGTATTTAATCTTTCAAAATTCGATGCCCTTTCATTTCCCCTCGTTTGGCATACATGCATCTGCGTCGCTTTACCGCGCGCAAAATAGGATGAGATGGCTTGCCAAATTTAAAAAACAAGAAAAAGAAAAAGAAAAAAAATGGAAGCTGGTGCCCTCGTAACCCTGTAGCCCGTCGTGAAAGAGAGCAACCAAGACGCTCAGAGCAGATCAAACACTTGAGCAAGACTGACGAGTCAACATTTGCCGACGGAAATATAGCGGAGCTGAACGAGCTACTGCATTGGTGCTTAGATCACACACGGAGGACGACCAAGGGAAGAAACTGATTCAACGCGGGGGACCGCAAAGCAAATTTGCGCGCGGGCGAAACCTGTTGACGGAGTTCAAGTTTATTGAAATATACGTGAGTGAAAATAACTCTCTCTCTCTCTCTCTCTCTCTCTCTCTCTCTCTCTCTCTCTCTCTCTCTCTCTCTCTCTCTCTCTCTCTCCCATTAGCTCTCTCTCTCTTTCTCCTCTCTCTTTCTCCTCTCTCTCTCTCTCTCTCTCTATTTCGCTCTCTTTCTCTCTCTCACACACACACACACACACACTCTCTCTCTCTTTCTCTCTATCTCTGTCTGTCTCTCTCTTTCTCCCTCTCTCTCCTTGAATGTCACGGCGGATTCGCGCTCTGTGGTGATTTCAGCATCCTGACGTGAATTTTGAAAATGACACGCGTGAATATTTTTTACCCTGCCACCTACTTTTATGACTTGTTCAATTTCATGTTTCAACAAGTACGTCTGCTGCGTGCAAACTTCTAGATGTATCCTGAGCGAATTTATACGAATCTGGCTCAATGTATATTAATTTAATACTTTTAATACTTTTTTGTTTAAATTCATTTTTTTTTTCGCTTATCTGTGACTTTATTGAAATCTACAGTAGATGTGAAAAAATTTCTATTCGACCACATTAAAAAAAAAAAACTCTATTTCCTTCGTTTTTCCTCCACATTTTTTACAAGTATCAAATCAAACATTCCTTTACACGAAATAAGATTAACCATATAACGAAAACGGGCTAATACCATACCCCACCCCCCCCCCCCCCCCCGCCCCAAAATAAAAGGATTTGTAACAGGATTAAAGAGACAAAACAGATGAAAAAAAAGTGAGTTCACGGACGATTAGTCGAAATACCAATTACATTAAGAGAAGAAAATCGTTTAAAAATACACCTGATTAAGTATTGCAGTTGTGAATACATATTATTTTAATTTCCCATAATGTTTCAACATTTTCTTACATTATTCACTGTTATTTAGATATTGAGTAAATGGTGTAACAAGATCTAATACAGAACGGTTCCCACTCTCGTGATCTGTGATTCCCCCCCCCCCCCCTCACAGACAGAAACACCCCTCCCTCTCTCGATAAATTTTCACTCTATTTTTTTTTCTCTCCCTCTCTCGATCTGTTAATCTCTCTCTCCCTTTCTCTGTTTATCTTTCTGCTTGTCTCTCTTGTCTCTTCCCACCTCTCTCTCTCTCTCTCTCTCTCTCTCTCATTCTATTTCCCTATGCAACCATTATTTTACGTGTCCCCCCTGGAGACTGGGACAAAAAAATCCCAAATGCAGCATTCGAATCTTATGTGACCTCTGAACAAAGAAACCCGTTCCATGATAGCACATCGGTACTTAACACACATTGGGTTATCGCTCTGTGCATACGACTTCATCGAAGCTATCTAGATTTGTTTGAAAATAATGACGTCATGCCCCGTTTTTTGTGTGTGTTTCTTTACTTTTCTGAGAGCGCATCGAGATGGATGTTAGAGCATGTATTTGTCTTTGTAGTTTGGCGTTAACAAAAACATTCAGTGAAATACATTTTGTATTTTCTAATTATTCATCGTCTGTTCTTAAAGTTGTTTTTCTCTTTTCCCTGCTTCCTAGATTATGTTACTATGTTATCGGGACTAACTTTGATTAGCAATATGCTACTTTTTACGTTCCATTTATCAAAATATGCCGATATTGTATAGTTTTTATATGAAAGGTGTCAATTTAATTTTGGTAATGAAAACCACCATTTTCCTGATGGAGCTCTTTAATTTTCCTCGCAAACCAATACACCATACGCGCGCACTTCCCGCTCGGCATTTCCCCGTAATTCTTGTATAATTATGAAATCTTTCTCTATCATTTAATATTTCAATTACGTTGACTGCATCTCTCCAACTTTCGCATCTGGTTCTCACCCAAATCTTCCTCAACCGAGAAGCTTTTCTCCTCTGATTCTCACTCGCCCTCGCTATCTCACACCTTACTACGCACCGCAATAGCCCGTGGTGTCAAATTGCCCTCTTTAGCAATGGCCGGCTTACTTTAAAGAAAGCTACGGAAGAATAGTGTTACCTTATTCTTACGAGTTATATTCATTTTCTCTCAAACACTTTATCACGTGAATTTAGACATTTTGCTATCCTATGAATCTACTTCGTTAGATCGGCTTATATCACTTTTATGACTAAAGACAGAAGTGTGAATTAAAAGTACAGTTTATATTACTTTTCTGGAGTCTTTGTATACATGCATTGCCTCAGATGTGCTATATCATCGGCTAATGAATCAATAAACAATGACAATGTGAATAATAACAATTAAAATAACAGAAATAATGATAAAGATGATAGTAATAAATTACAATTATAATAATGATAATGATAATAATGATGATGATGATGATGATGATGATGATGATGATGATGTGATGATGATGATGATGATGATGATGATGATGATAATACTACTACTACTACTAATAATAATAATAACTGGAATTGCAATCGTATCAGAACGATGTGCATGCAATGTCGTCCATATCTTCTGTTTTGTTGAGAAGTTGACAGGTGAAATATAAAGACATGCAAGGTAAAACATGACATAAGCTAAGATGGGAGAAAATAATGCATACTGTGAAATTAGGAGATGCTGGAATCATGAAAACAAAGAATAGCATAAGGAAAGGTAAAATAGAAGATGATAGCAACGATGAAAAAAGTAAAAGAAATATCCCTCTCCACCCAAGTGCAAATGGGTACCTGGCAGTTGCTGGGGTAATAATGCCCTCAGAAGGAACAGCATTGAAGCTGATGAGGTTTCCCTGGGGAAACAAAATTATTATTATCATTCATTATTACTATCATGATAATGATGGTGGTGATGATTAATGGTGATGATGAGTAATGGTGATGACAATAATGATGATGATGATGGCGCACGCCCAGACCCAAATGGCTTTCCACAGGCTCCGGTCCACGTGGCTTCAACACAATGAAGCATATTAAACTACGCGCGGCACATTGGGGTTGTGTGGTATTTAACATAACATAAAGAAAGGAAGAAATCAAAGATCATAGAACAATGACAGTAGGGTAAAACATAGAAAGACAAGATGACAGAAGGATGGAAACAAAGAATAACAAAGAAGGATAAAATGTCTTTTCATAGGCTCTGGCCATGTGGCTTCCACATTATTGTGACGCATAGTATACCACTCCACATCGGCTTTGTGTAGAATTATATTGAAGAAAATATCCTTTAATGGCATAAACTGAAATTACTTTCTTTGCTATTACCTTGGTTTTGGGGGTTCTTTATGTGTCGTATTTGGTATCGTAGGAAAGAGCATTTCATGGCCGTCATTTTGAGAAAACAAGGCAATGTCGAAGGTTGACATTTCAATAAAAATAATATTGTTAATAATGATAATAACTCTTATTCCAGCGTTAGGGGGAATCCTTTTATCTCAGCATATATTGTTATCATTCGCCTTAACGCACGGACGCTTTCGCCGTAACGTCGAATTTCTATTGTGACGGAATAAACCGCATTGATAGGATTGCCCCTAACGTAGGAAATAATGTTGTAATAGTAATGAACGCAAAAGAAATTTTCAGACTTCATACACCAGCCAAATCCCAATTCGCTATATATTTTTTGTCGCTGTACATAGAAATGAGTTAATAGCTATAGTTCACAACTTGAAAAATAAAAAGAGTGCTGGACACGATGGTATTGATAACATTTTATTGAAAAACGTCATAAACTACATAGTCGATCAGTTGGTGCATATATTCAATTTGTCTTTGACTAGCGGTGTTGTTCCTGATTGTATGAAGATTTCCAAGGTTATACCGGTTTATAAAAAAGGAGAAAAGGATAATATTTGTAATTTTAGACCAATTTCCCTTCTACCCGCTCTTTCAAAAATTCTGTAAAGAATAATATACATAAGACTTCTAAATTTCCTTAATAAAAACAACATAATTTCTGATTTTCAGTTTGGCTTTCGTCAAAAGCATAGTACATCCCATGCTGTACTTACCTTTGTCGAAAAAATTACAAAAGCTATTGACAAATTAAATCATACTGTGGGTGTTTTCCTGGACCTCTCCGAGGCCTTTGATACCATAGATCATAAAATATTTCTCTACAAATTGAACAATTATGGAATTTCGTGGCAAGGCCTTGGAGTGGTTCAGAAACTATCTAACAAACCGAAAGCAATTTGTATGTATAAATGACCAATGTTCTTCTCAACAGGATGTAAACTGTGGTGTTCCCCAGGGTATAGTTTACTGGGCCCCCTTTTATTTATTATCTATATCAATGATATCCACAACTCATCTAATATCCTTTTTTTTCTCTTATTTGCAGATGACTCGAATGTGCTCCTCTCACATCCAAATCCTGATATTTTGATTAATACCCTAAATATTGAATTAGACAAATTGTTACAATGGATAAGAGCCAATAAGTTGTTTGTAAATTTACAAAAAACAAAATGTATGCTCTTTAGCAGTTCTATAGATAACTTACCACATACTATATTAAACTAGATAATACTGATATTGAAGTCGTCTCTTCAATGAAATTTTTAGGTTTGACAATAGACGATAGTTGAATAATAATGCTCTACCCTCAATCTTCAATATGATATTCGATAAAAACAAAAATATACATCAATACCCCACACGACATTCTGAAGAATTTCATCTGCCATTAACTAGAACTATACTCTCTAAATCCATATTCACTTTCACAGGCCCCGAAGCTCTGGACCATTCTTGATAATAGCATCAAGAATGCCCCTAGTTTAAACTCTTTTAAATTTAAATTGAAAAATTTTCTTCTGAGTAATTATTCTCAAACGTCGGCTCTTTAAAACTCATCACCCCTCAACCTTCTTCAATTTATTTCACTCAACAATGTACACGATTACTTTCCTATTCATTTTATGCTGCCATCCGTATTCTGGTCGGTCTGTGTTTTATTGTGTGTGTCTATAGGTAAGAGTCCTACCCTCTCTCGTTCCTTGTCTCTCTTCCTTTCCTGTCCCTTTCACTCCTCTTAAGCCCCCATTCCACTATGCCGTTCTCGCTACGATTTGTCAATTTCTTCAGGTCGGGCAGGATCGGGCAAAAATTGAGCCGATCTGGAGCAAATACGATGTAGCAACGCTTTAAGAACGCTGTATGTACGACTAGCACGTGCTCGATACGCTCTGAATACGATTATCGGGATCATGAGTATGACGTCTCGCGCTCAAGTTACGCTCCAGAATGATATAACTACGCTGTTTGCACGATGTTGCCGATGTGATCCGATCTATGTGCGCTCTATACGACCTAATCACGCTGTTCCCCCGTTCTCGCATAATTTATAAAAAGTTTCCATTTCCTTTTATACCCTTGAGAGCGGTATCCGATCGCGAACAGCGCAAGAACGGTGTAGCTAAAGCGGGAACAGCGTTGTAAAAGCGGGAACAGCGTTGTTAAAGCGGGAGAGCAACGTGCCGAGAGCGTATTGGGAACTGGATAAAGAAGCCGGGCGCGTAGGGATAGCGGCATTACAGCGGGAAAGTCGTGATTTGATCTGCGTGGAGCGGGGCGGCAGCGTGACCACGTCGGTATTTACTTAAAGCGCCATTCTGGTGCCACTGTTGCTACGCTTGGAAAGACCTTACTACGCTCATCCCGCTTTCTTTACGCTGTCATTACGATCTTCCCACTTGCTTTACGATGAATTTCTGATCGGGGAGATCGGCGAGAAATTTTGAACATGTTCAAAATTTCTCACCGATCTGAAGAAATGCCCGCTCCTACCCCGTTCTCACAACGCTGTTTTTACGATGCCGCCGATTGCAAACGACCCCTGTAAGCTTTCCCCGATCTATCCCGATCTGCTAGATCGGGATAGATCGGGGCCCAGATCGGCATAGTGGAACGGGGGCATTATGTTTTTTTTTATCCGGTTTATGTACAAATACGTTCCCTTTTCAACGATACACTATTTTTGCAATTATAAGTTATAGGGGGCTACAAGCCCAGCTTTTTAGCAGTCCCCTCCGCGACCAACCTAGTTTGTTTTTCTATGTTTGTATATTGTACACTGTAACCAATAATTGTAAAGTTTCATTGATTTGCTATGTACGATGTAAACCTATGAATTTTATTTTGTTGGAAGTGGAAATGAAGGAAATGAATGAATGAAATGAAATAACAAATAATCTACAGAGGACCAGGAAAACAAACTAATAAAGAAAGACCTGAGCAGAATTATTATCGAATACCAGTTATATAGTGAAAGAGATGTGTTATACAGAACCCTGTTATATCTGCTTGGGTTTTATTCTGCTCGGAATTCTTGACTCTTGGGGGAAAAAAATCATCTGTATTTAAATTAATATATAACCAACTACAAAAAAATCTTTTTCTCTTTGAGCATCAAGTCCTTTGTAATCCTCGGTTACTCTATGAATCTTACTTGAAGTTAAGTAAGTCCCTGAAGTTTTATTTGTATAGTGAAATCGGAAAGCTAATACCGATGTGCCTCCCCAGTCGACGGCTCGCCTTCACCCGGTAACCTTAACCCGCCAAACCCCCTCGATTAGCGCCCCCTCTTCGCTTTCAAATTATAGATGCCACGTAACATCCTCAAGTTGTGTCGGTATGGCAGTATTCACGGGCACCTCTTCAGTATTCTCTCTCTCTCTTTCTATCTCTTTCTCTCTCTTTCTCTCTCTCTCTCTCTCCATCTCTCCCACTCATCCCTTCCCCATTCTTCCTCTTGATTCTGCTCTCCCTCCCCCCCCCCCCTCTCTCTCTCTCTCTCTAAATCATTCCGTTTCCACTCTCCCTCTCGATTATGCTCTAATTCTCTTGCTGAAATGTATCTCTCTACTGCGCTGTGCTAAATCTCTATACCTCTTAAGCCCACCGCACACTATACGATCGGTCTACGATCCGATTTTGAAAGAAAATGTTATAGCATTAGATATAAACAGTTTAACACATAGAATATGTTTTATTGAGGTTCTGAATAGTTACATAGATAGTATAATGGTACAAGGCAGAAAGATGCTAAGACGCTACTCTTGCCTAGAGTGAGAACAGAGCATGGAAAAAATTCAATATCATTCGCAGGATCAGAAGTATGGAATAGTCTGCCGAAAGATATCAGAAGAAAATTCTCTTTACATTCATTCTGTACAGCTACAAAAGATCATTTATTACAAGAGTATATTCAACACCCATTGTAAATATCATCTTACCTGTCTAGTGTAGATAGTAGGTACTATATTTTATGTCATACAATCTTTTTAGAAGTAATGTAATCCATTTATAACGTAAGTGTATTCATATTTGTCTCAAGGGTGCCACGCCCTACTAGCAGTATTGTTATCTAGTGGTGTCCTATTACCAAAGATTTGTTTTTCAAATGTATACTATATTGTGATCAATTTTTGGTAATAAAGTTCTTTCATTCATTCATAATCGAAATTACGGCCCAGTACGAGCCTTCTAGTCGGAGGAAAGGCCAACTCGGTTCCGAATCGTAGTGACGTCAGAGCAGTCCTGCGATTATCTACGATTAATATTTTGAAACTGATTTGGCCCTTATTCCGGATATAAGGCTGACATCGCAGCAAATTCCTATGCTGAGTATTCATATTATTGTTCAGAACCTGAATCAGGTAGCTTTCACTTGTTAAACTGCCTATATTTAATGATATTGCGATTTATTTCCAACATCGGATCGTAGACCGATCGTATAGTGCGCGGTGGGCTTTACTCACTCACTCTGTTTCTAACCCTTTCGCTCATTTATTCTCCAATGCTCTCCCTTTCCCTTCCCTCCCTACTCTTCTTTTCCTGCCTCTTTCGCCCCACCCCTCACTCTTTATTTCTCTTCCTCCCTCTCCCCCGCTCTCTCTCTCTCTCTCTCTTTCCCTTCCTCCTTCTCTCCCCTCCTCAGACCCTCATATTCCCTCCCTCCCTAGATTTCTAACATATCACTTCAGTTCAAGAATTCAACTGAAATGTATTTTGATTTTAAAATGAAATTTTCAATAATTTTTCACAACTGTACGTTTTCCACTTCTCTCTCTCTCTCTCTCTCTCTCTCTCTCTCTCTCTGTTAAAATCAATCTGATAATCCTATGAGCTGCCATTTACAACAGTTCAACACTGTGGGCCTTTGCAGCTCATTCAATAATTCGCATGATATAGGATAAAGATAATGATTATCATGATGACCATGATGACCATGATGACCATGATGACCATGATGATGATGATGATGATGATGATGGTGATAATGATGTCTTTAACTTTTTACACATCTTTATCCAGGGGCTGGACTCGGACATACCGGCTGGATTATGGAGCTCGAACCAGTAACCTTTGCTTTTTATAAAACACAAGTGTTTTCCCCACACTGCTTTACCAACCTGTCAATTTGACGGGCCATTTGATCATGTTGATCGTATTCAAAATCTATTTTGGTTTGTTTACCAATATTATGACGTCATGCCCCAATTCTGTATTACTGTATCGAGATGAGGGGAATGCGTATGTGCCCTTTCTACCGCGTCCACTTTGACATTAACGAAGTGTTTATCAATTACCTTACATGGTTTTTTAGCATAAGAGATGTAGATGTAAAATGATAACATACATACATGATTGTGCTTCTTCTTTTTTAAAAATATAATTTATTCGATTTCCTTGAAAATATATCATATACAGAAGAACAAAAAAAAAATAAAAAAATCTACCATGTCAACAGGTATATATTTTTTCTTGTTAAGTATAGGCGGCAATTATTACTTAATGAGAATATAAATATTCAGTATATATGATATTTGAGATAAATAAAGGAACTACACAACATTAATATTATATTTGTCACTCTTTTCTGTCTACTACTAATCTTTTGATATTATGTAAACTTTGTATTTGTAGTAATAGTCGTTGCAGTAGCTGTAGTAGTAGTAGTAGTAGTAGTAGTAGTAGTAGTAGTAGTAGTAGTTTTTATAAAAGTACTACTAATCTTTTAATATTATGTAAACTTGGTATTTGTAGAAGTAGAAGTAGTAGTAGTATAGTAGTAGTAGTAGTAGTAGTAGTAGTAGTAGTAGTAGTAGTAGTAGTAGTAGCAGCAGCAGCAGCAGCAGCAGCAGAAGAAGTAGTAGTAGGATTGGTCGTGGTAGTAGTCGTAGCAGCGGCAGCAGCAGCAGCAGCAACAGCAGCAGCAGCAGCAGTAGTAGTAGTAGTAGTAGTAGTAGTAGTAGTAGTAGTAGTAGTAGTAGTAGTAGTAGTAGTAGTAATAGTAATAATAATATTAGTAAATATAATTTTGTAAAGGTTAATACCCGAGTATATTCTAATTATAAAGGTAGAATTTTCATGAGTTGGCCTACAACATTAAAGTTCCAGCCCGTCCTGCCTTTAAAATCACGAGAGCTTCATTGAGATATTTAATCACAGCCCTCTACTAAAAAAACTTAAACTTTTATAAACAATTTGGGGGAGGGTGTGGGAGGGGGTATCCCCCTTCCCACACCAGGGACTTTTTCCAAAATGTGTATTTAAAACTTGCATTTTAGAGCATCCCAAAGTGTTTTTTAATGAAATGAAGAAATGAACGGATCTACGCCAATGGACGGAACCCCTTAATTGAGAATAACAACGGATATTCTTCGATATTTTCGCATTGAAATTATGGCATTTCTTATTTCCTTACTTGTATAATCATTCAAGAATGTGATGGTATTTCAAGATCCAACATAATGAGTTTGGATAATTATTAGTTTTAAGTTAACGTATCATAATTCTTATTTGTTTTATCCAAAAATATTGGGGGATGATGATAATACAGGTCACCCCACCTCAATTTTTTTATGGGGGGATATATACCTCCATCCCTCCCCCTCCCGGGATCGACACCCATGGTCCAGATAAAGTGTCTTCCTTTGTCACTGGTAGGAAAACAACTGTCCACGGTCTACTCTAGAAGGTTTTATCGAAATACAACTAAGAAATATGGTGAATACACAACGTTGTTTTGCCAGTTGTTGCTCACTTGCGTCACGTTTTAGGGCGGGTGTTAAAACGGGTTCAACAAATAGATATAACGCAGTAAAAAAAAAATACTTCTCACGGTCGGTTGATTAAATATCAAGAGTGAATGATTCCAAGGCCTATAGCATACTCATTTGACATATTTCAAAGTTAAACAGTGGCGTATCCAGAATTACTAAGGAAGAGGGTGGAAAGTATTTTTGCAGGCGCTTGTGCCCATAGCAAGTTGTAGTGACTTTCTGGACCTTCACATAGTGGGATAGGGGGGGGGGGGGGTATACGCCGGTTCCACAATTTGCTGGATAAGCCACAAGATTGGGAAGAGCTGTTGTATACTGATTATCCCAACTATCCCTTAGGACAATAACCCCGGACAGCCAACGCCTAGGTAGTTGTCATTTTGTTAATTCTTTAAAGGGGTAGTTGTCCGGGACAATTTTGTTTTATAGGGTACCGTAGTCCGTCCGGGATATTATTTTGTCCGTCCGTACTTATCCGCCGGTGTGGGTAGTTGTCCTCGAGAGTAGTTGCCCGGGGTATTTATAATAGTTAGTAGCTGTCCTAGAGGGTAATAACCAGGGGTGGATTCAAAAGAAAATGATTTTGGAATAGATTTTTTCTTAGTCGACATAAAATAGACCCATTATTTATGTTGACGTTTATGAAGAGATCGTTATACCTGTAGCTCACTGTGACCAAATTGGTATAAACGGCTCATTAAATATATATATATATATTTTATCATCTCTACGGTTGTTTTCATTTATTGTGAACTTTTGTTATTTTTCATCAACCGACGCAGGACTAATTATTTTACTTTATATATATATATATATATACATTAAAGGAAAATATCATAAGATTCAAGTTTATAGAGTATATTTCTCATTTTCATATCTATGGTTACTCAGTGATACTTTTGTACCCTCTATATACAATAATGAAATAATGATAAAGTAATACAATGATGAAGAAAGAAAATAAACGCTAGATTCTGCATTACCATTTCACTTTAATTAACAGGGATACACATCTACAATATATCATAATACAATGATACCATTAATGATTGTATAGCGCATATCGCAATAAGGATATTAGGCTATTTCCTGAGCTCATGGCAGCCGTTATCAGCGCAGTAGTGCTTTCAAGGAATAATTTTTTCCAGGTAATTGAACATCTGAGTCCGACAACTGTAGATAAAATGAGTGTCTAAGGACATATCGATACGGACCGGGAAGAGATTCGCACCCTCAGTATTTTGATTGAGACTAAACAGAATGAGCACTTTACCACGATGCTCCCACATCACAACGTCGGTAGGTATGGGACTGCATTTATTCTTTGTGTCTTTTTGAAGAAGTTTACACGGTCGAATGGAGTACGAGACTCTCAGGGCACCGCAAGGGAGGAGTCTTCAAATCTTTGCCGGTATTCGTTGAATTTCTTCATGAACTCTTCGTCCTCTTGTGGGCGCTTCCCGAGCTCGTACAACTTCGCCATCGCCTTCACGATCTCCTTCTTGATCTCGATCTTGATCTCTTCCTCTGTTTTCTCTTCCTCCTTCTTCTTCACTTCGGAGACGGGCCTTACCTTGACTGGTTTCGCGTGCACCTCGGGCCGGAATGTGCGCAAGGTTTCCATCAGGATTTCGACTTCTTCTAACGAGTTCTCGATGACGGAAATGGACTCGTAGACATCATCGATATCGAAAGCACTGGAAACATGTTTCTCTTCGACGTGGTTGATGACGTCGATTTTCAGTTTCAAAGCTTCGATCAGCTCTGCCAGCTTCTGAAGCATCATGTCCAGGTCGCGCTCCGCTATAGATACCTGTTGCCTACATAAAGTGAGGAAAAACAAAAGGAATATTATTTAATATTTTGATGTGTACTCCGGTATGACTTTGCAAATCGTACTTGCATATGGTCATGCAAGCCAACGTTGTGGTCTAGTGGGTAAGTCTAGTTGGTAAGTGGGTAAGTCCCCGGACTGTGAACCACAAGGTACGGGGTTCGAATCCCTGGCCCAGCACTAGTGTCTATTGGCAAGACATTAATCTACATTTGCCACACTCGACCCAGGTGAGGTAAATGGGTACCTGGCAGGAATTAATTCCTTGAAATGCTAGAGCCCCGTAAGTGCAGCCATGCTAAAGCCAGGGTAATAATTGTGGAGCGCCAGGAGTGTCAAGTTTGACAGACATGTGCGCTATACAAGAACCCACTACTACTACTACTACTACTACTACTACTATACTACTACTACTACTTCTCACTTGTTCTATTTCTCAGTTTGAGAAGCCAATTTATTGCACACCCAAATAATAGCCCCCATGGGACACATCTAGACAATCCTGATGTCAGGATTGTCGAGATGTAAAAAATAAAAAAGAATGAGGAAGCTCACAAATTATTTTTCATCATTACCGGAACTCAACTTTATCTTTCAAAAACAATATGTCAATGTCAAGGTGACTGTTTTGTAGTGAACTTAAATGATTGAAAGGGAATATTATCTAACCTGAGGTCCACCCACTCGTTGCGGAATGTTAGAAGATCGGTCCGCCCCAAGATAAGAAGAGTTCGTTTATCTCCTATCTCGGAGTTCTGCTGAAGACTGCTCTCTCGATTCTTCACAAACCGATCTTTGATTACACTGTTCACATTCTTTTTTAAAAATACAATAACAGTAATTTTTATCATAATATGAAAACTACAACTTTCTTTAATTACTCCTTCTATCACTACTACTACAACTACGACGACAACAAGGACGACGATTACTACTGCTGTTAATAATGATAATAATGATTGTGATGATGATAATAATTATGGTGATGATGAAGACGATGATAATAATAATATTAATAATAATAATGATAATAAATGATAATAATAATAACAAAAACAACAATAATAATAATAACATAATAATAATAATAATAATAATAATAATAATAATGATAATAAATGATAATAACAATAATAATAATAATAATAATAATAAATAATAATAATAATAATAATAATAATAATGATGATGATGATGATGATGATGATGATGATGATGATGATGATGATAATAATAATAATAATAATAATAATAATAATAATAATACTTATATTTGTGGGGCGCCAGGAGTGTCAAGTCTGACAGACATGTGTGCTATAAGAACCCACTATTATTATTATTGTTACTATTATAACAATGATACTAATTATAATAAAAATAATGATATTGACTCAACAAAAAGGAACAGAATAAAAACAACAGCCTACGAAATTAAATTCTTAGACCTGAAGAATTACAAAGCTTTTGAAGAATGTAATTGGCAATCATGGTATGTTTTCAAGCATTCATTTACGATGTATACATGCATGATTTCCCCTTGTCACTATAAAAAAAGTTTCAGTTTTATGTAGTTGATGCGACACTACTATTATATTAATTAGAATAAAAGAAATTGTGTAAGAAATGTTGTAGCCTACCTGGAACTGCTTGTAATCCCTCCACGCTGACTTTAAAGCCTGCAAGCACAAAATAATAATACGAGTTCAATGACTCATGAGCTTTGTACCATACAGCGTTATGATCAATTAACAATCAATCATGACGTCTGCAAACACCAGATAAATTTGGATACACCGGTTGAAACGTTAACCTTTTGCTGAGAGAGATGCCATAGATCATAATTATTTATGGAACGACCGGGCGTATATCACTAGAGACAGGGGCGTAGCTAGAATATTTTGAAAGAGGGGGTGGGGAGGGGGGGGGGGGTGTCAGATCAATTTCCGATGTAGTTTGCTGGAAAACATTCAACGAGCAAAATTAAGGGTCTTCGTAACAACAAATTTGTTATCAAATAAGCGCATATTGAAATTTTTACCCTTGGGAAATCCTTAGAACATGAGGAGCTTTTTTCCTTTCTTTTAGGCTCTTTTGCTGATTTTGTCTTTACTTCTGCGAGTTGTTTTTTAAAGCCTAGTCTGCATTTTTCAAACCCAAAGTCCCCCTTTTCCAAAGTTTGTTTTTCTGTCAGAAGACGTGACGGAAAGTCCGACATCTCATCACCTTCTTGACGTGCTCTAGCGAAAACTCTAAAAAGAAGATTGTAAGTCTATTTTTCTCCCACAATTTTATTCTCTTCATCTCAAATTTTTATAATATGTCACCGTAAATAATATTGTCTGTTGTTACTTTATCCATTTTGTCTTTAAGCGGATATTTTTTTGGGGGGTTCTTGTTATAGGTTTAAGAATTGACACTAGTTTTAGCATGGTGAGTATTTTGTAGACCTAGCTACTGTAATAAACATGAAATATTGTAATTCATGAGAAACGTACACATTAGACAGAATCAGGAGATGGATAAATTTGCAAAGATAAAGAGAAATAGATATATACATGTATTAGAAGGCAGATACTTTTACAGATGAATTTATAATTGATAAGTTACATTTTCTTTATAAGTGGTACGAAGTTCGTTTTTTTTACATGTTGATTAAAGAAATGCATTACTGACGAACTGGATCTATATAAAGTTGAGATAAAGTTGAGTTCTGGGGAGCATTTAATCAAGCGTTTTGTTAATGATTTTTTACTGACAACTGTTATAAGCTACTGAAATCCTTGCATCTGATTGGCTGAGGGCAAATCTGTAGTAAAAAATCACTGACAAGACAATTGATGAAACGCTCCCCTGGTCATATGGTGGCTTTGTGAAAGAAACTGTCTCGGAGCAATTAGGAAAGGTTGATCATGTCTGCATAAGAATTGATTGCATACTGTGAGGTTTTTTTAATCACCAAACTGAAATTGACCCAAGCTCGCTGGAAAGCACATGTACTGTACACAGATTTTTTTTTTTTTTTTAATATATATATATATATATATATATATATATATATATGAATTCACAGACACGTGGCATGAATATTTGGTCCAAATACTTCAGATATTTCTCTTTATATTTCGAAAGGACATTTGAAGAACAATCCTCCTCAGGGAACATTTCTACTATGATGTTCTTCCAAATTGACATAAAAAGAATGAGAAAGCTCACAAATTATTTTTTACCTTCACCAGAGCTTAACCTCCTCTTCAAGGATGAATGTAATATGAATGAAACTTTTGAGACCGGAGATACAAACAACAGGATTGAAACTATACGAGGCTTCCACTAATGAATGGGATTCGAACCGTGAACCATTTCATCAGGAGTCAGGTGACTTGTCCACTTGATCAGCTGTAGATGACACTAAACCTCTAACAATGTCTCTCTCTCTCTCTCTCTCTCTCTCTTTTCAATCCATTTTTTTTCAATTTCAGTACATTTATTTCCAATTTTTCAATATAAGTGTACGAAGTAATAAATGAGCAAACTGATGTACATGTATTTTAAACAAAAATTACGACAAAATATACATTCCTGTGGTACATACATAGTTGGAGGACACACCTCTAAAAGCAAAAGCTTGAAGCGATGGTGCCCTTAGTAACATAATACATAATATTTACATAATAAATATATAAAAAGAAAATAACTACATACAAAAAAAGAAAAGGATAACATTCCTAGACCGCTGGGCTTGATTGGAGGAAAAAAGGGGGAAAAAAGAAAGAGAGAGAGAGAAAAAAAAAGAGGGGAAAGAGGGAAAAAGGGGGGAAGAATGGAGGTGCAACATAAAAGGAGTACGGAGAAGAGAAGTATTCACGAAAAAGCAGAGAGAAGAAAGGGAGAGAATAGACCCATTGGAGGGTGGGGAAGTGTCTTAAACCATATTATTTGTAAGATGAAGTGAAATGTTTTTTTTATCCTTCTTGAGAAGCTGGCAAGAAATGCGGAGTATTTTATTGTGTCTGGATGTTATGTTGGAATAATAACAGAATAAGGTTCTGTGCTGCAGCAGCAGCTTTTGTGTGTCCGGTTTCGTATTTATGAATAGTAGAATTTAATTGAAAGAGGTTACAGAATAGGAAATAAATTGTTTGTACATTTGTACATAAACATGCTTCGTTGATGTTTATTTATATCGATAAATTTTATTATGTTAAATTGTTTGAACAAATGGTCGACGTGACACCGGGGAGCAGTACCTGTAGTTATACGAATTATTTTCTTTTGTAGGGTGATTGATTTGTGTAATTTGGAGGTTGTAGCGTTTCCCCAGGCTAGGTTGCAGTATGATAGATATGGTAGGATAAGAGAATTGTAAAGCATACGGAGGATCCCTCCGTAGGCAATAAATAGCCTTCACTGGGCAGTGTTCTAGTCATTCTCCTGATGACGATCAGAGCATACTGATCGAAACGTCGAGAACCACAGAGCTCTTAGCGGAGCTCACCAGCCCTGTTCAGGGCTCTTATTCCTTGAAAGAATTACATGGTGTAACCCTGAAAAACTAAACCTACATACGGAGGATGTTGTTTGGTAAAATGTGCCGCAGTCTATGTGTTATCTAAACAATTCAAAACATTTGAAGAAATCAAATATTTACTTCTGTCACTTGAACAAACACTGTTGCCTACTTCTGACTTCGGCAATGCACACTTACCACTTTTTTCAGAGTCCTGGTCTTTTCTTTGCGTTGGCTACTATGGCAACAGGCTTGTAGAATACCCCACAATTTGTCGATAGATGGCAGTATGTTAAACGGTGGCGGTAGCGTGATTTCATCCGAGATAAAACTCATCCAAAGTTGTGAGCGTGAAAACTTCCATTCCTGATCAGCATTCCGCTATCAAGATAATAGACGATTCAAAACAATCAGACGATAAAAAGATAATGAAGCTGTTAAAAATACACAGAATTATGCCAAAGTGTTTGCTGTTATTACTAATATAAATTCTCCCGAAGACGATCAAAGCAAACTGACCAAAACGTTCTACGCGGGGGAGGAGGGGGGGGGGGGGTATTTCCACCTCCGAGGATTGTTATGTTGGGGGATTAGATGATTATATTACGTTATTTATCCTCCACCTCACAAGATAAATCATATGAAATTATTAAAATTGTGACGAGTCAGGCGATCGATTATTTTAAATTTGTGGTTTTTATTCGATCCATCACGATTTACCACGTCTCAGATCAAACATGAATATTCAAAGTGCAATGATTTGCATATTCATTATATATTATAAGATATTCATATAGCGGGATGCATTGTGAAAAAGCATTAGAATCATATCCTACTACTGGGTTCAATTTTGTGTGCTGGTGATAACATTATGAGATTTAATGGTTTCAAGTTTTAACATCCTTTTATTATTGAGTAGGCCTAATGTGAATGCATGTTCATTAGCAGCACTGATTTCCAAACAATGATAGTATTTCCTTTCATTTCGCTCGCATACCGCGACTGAAGAATAGCGTGACGTCATGACTGCGACGAGGAGGTTGAGTAGGACGAAGACGGCGACGATGGAGTAGAACACGAAGATGAAGGCGGGCAGGTAGAGGGTGTAGGAATCGTCTGGTCTCAAATGAAGACCCAACGCGGGTTTCTTGACTAAGCCGAGAAGAGCCCAACACAGATTGAGTAGGGAAGTCGGTATGCTGAAAAGCAATTTATGAAATATTATTGTATTATAACATTTATCGTATTGATTAATATTACTTTCATGCTGCGGGAAGTGTCGTAATCAACGGATATAAAGATAAACCTATAACGTTACTCTAAATTGGAGCCTAATCATTTACAAGCTATGCTTTTTATTTAGGCCCCCCACATTTTTAATATTTTCTTCTTATTGTGACAGTCGTTCTACTTATTTACAGTACATTGTACTTGACTTGAGTTCTTTACCCGTATGTTTTTAAATTAACACGTATGCTTGTAAAATATGATTTTTTTTTTAAATATAAAAGTGGAACAAATATACTTCAAAGTTAAGTACTGGTCATGTGATTACATTGTGAAAGAAAATGTCTAGAAGCAGCTGGGAAAGGTCAATCATGTAGTATATAAGAATTGAAGTATGCTGTCATGACTGTGAGCTTTTGGAATGATCAAAAAGACAAAAGACTTGAAAAGACAATACCATATCTAAAATGATATTTATAATGTGTTTTTGTAGTGTGAAATAAATTATTTGATTTGTCTTGATTTGATATAAATGACATAACATTTATATTTCTTACTTATGGAAAGGGGGCGCCGGGCATTCGTCTGGTAAAAGTCCTTCTGCGGCGCATTCATCACGCACGCTTAGCAGACGATAGTTCGAGGCCTGAGTAATTCCAACCCCGAATGCGAGCACGATACAGACGAAAAAGACAGCTATCCTTGCGACATCGCTCCCCATCCCGATCACCGACTTGGCCACGACGAAGATCCCCACGTGGTTGACGCTAAGGACGTAGAAAGTACGAACGACACACACGAGTACGACGATGCTGTAAAGGGAATGCGATACGACACGGGGTTCGTTCCACGCTGCGAATATCCATGTAGGTGTGACGTATTCGGGCGTGATGGGGGAACTCGTAATGGCATCGGTGGTGTTTGTAGCGTTGGCTATAGTTGGTGCCATGCCGGGTTGAACCTCTTGCAAGGGATTCACGTGTCTTTGCATTACTCTCTTGTCGTAAGTATCCTAGAAGGATGGTAAAACAATGATCAAGATAGCATTAAAAATTTAATTATTCAAGAAATCCAAGCAGTTTTATGATAATAACATAGCCGTATGCGGAATGTCATTTTTTTTTTCACTTTTAATTTAATTTGTAAAGTTTAACAGTCTCTTGCAATCTATGAAAAATAAATCAATAAAAATTTCATAAGATTGTGTTAAGTGATTATTGTTTCCTTCATGTTTTACTTAAGCTTAAGTCCCACTAAAGGTACGACCAGTTGCCGACTTCTGGGGAGCGTTTCATCAAGCATTTTGTCAGTGATTTTTACTGACAAATTTGCTCTCAGCCAATCAGATGCAAGGATTTAAGCAGCTTATAACACTTGTCGGAAAAAATATCCGACAAATCCTTTCATGAAACGCTCCCCTGACAACCACTGGTAGGTAGTTAGCTATCAGAGGTCGCAGAGAGGCTTTTGGCAGTCTTTTAAAGGATGTCAGTGCTCTGCTATTGGTCTTAGGAGCATATCGGTCGGCTGAAGGTTTTCGATGCAGAAGGCTGATCGATGAATAGCAAACGATCAGTTGCCGATTAATCTCCAAAACGTTTGCTTGTCAGTGATTTTTGTGTTAAAAAGGGGCCCAAAATGCTAAGGACCTTTTTTTTATTATTATTATTTTTTTTTTTTTTTTTTTGCTTGTCAGAAAAATGTTGAGTTAAAAAGGGGCCCCAAAAATGCTGAGGACCTTTTTTTTTTTTTTTTTTTGCTTGTCAGAAAATTTTGTGAATATTGAGCCGCCTCCCTCAAGAAATCCTGGATCCGCCACTGTTTCCCCTCCCCTATCATCCTGTACTCTTCAGTGGCGTAGCGTGAGCCCAGCCATTGAAATGCACTGGCATCATCGAGGATCATCGGTCTTTTAATAAACGGAAAATAAAATACGAATATACGAGGTCACTGATTAGGGAGAGTTACTTCTTTTTTATTCGTCCCTTTCCCCATGTTCCCCTTCTCCCTTCCTCTTTCTCTTGTTTCCTCTTCTCTCTCTCTCTCTCTCTCTCTCTCTCTCTCTCTTTTATCTGTATATCTGTATTTTCCATTTCATGATCACATCATATTAATCGGCTTCAAAGCACCCAAGTTGTTTTTAAAAGAAGAGATTAGGAGAATCACAGAAAATATAAATCATACCACAGCACATCAAGAAAATTACATTTCCTATATAATAATAAATAAGAATGTTAATTTCCTCTTGCATTGGTGTTTACGCCAATGATTTACCCCCTCCCCCCTTTTTTTTTAAAAGATTTCCGACCGTCGCTAGAACAACGGTCATTATAGATATCTATTATCGCCGATAAATCACCGAACAACTGCCGACCATTCACCATGTTCACCAACATTTCCAAGAGTAGTCGCATACTAGTTTACGAAAATCTTTGAAGATCGAACAATTTTCGTACGACATTCGGCAACTAATCGGCTAATGCTCTTAAACAGATCGAAAAGTGATCGCCCATTAAAAATTATTGCAAATTGATTGTCGATGGTCGCAGTTTTTTATAGCTGTCAGAAGTCGGCAGCCGGTCGTACAGCTAGTGAGACTTAGGCTTGAATTTGAAACACATTTCCACGAGCAGTCGCAAATAAGTTTACGAAAATCTTTGATGATCGAACAATTTTTTTACGATTACTAATCGGCAAATGCTCTTGACGGCAACTAATCTGCAAATGCTCTTAAACAGATCGAAAATTAATGCAAATTTGTTGTCGATGGTCGCAGCATTTTTTATGGTTGTCAGAAGTCGGCAGCCGGTAGTAAAGCTGGTAAGACTTACAGGCTTAAATTTGATACATAATTGCTGCGAAATTGATCTATGGGTCTTATGTAAAGTCGCAGGGGAATGTAAGAAAGTACTATTTTTTAAAAATCAATTAAAAACTTTCTTTGGGATGAGTTTGAATTTTGGATTGTTGAACTCTCATATTATTATTTGTACTCGTATACTCACAATTAGTCTACCTATCCAGACCACGTATAATGTTGTGTAGCAGATCTTTACCATGAAACTATCAAGGATTGAGAGAGGATAGGAGCAGAATTTCTCTGGGCCTTGATTATAGATGAACTTGACGTGTTTGCCAGATATTCCTTGGTTGGAGATTGAAGATACGATGCGGTAATGACAAATTAAAAATATAGAATATAACAGAAACAAAAACAAAACAAACATACTGTAATTCATAAGCTCGATGTGAAGAGAGATATTCGACTGCTCAATCTATGGCCATAGGAGTATGAGACGGGGAGGGGGGGGGGGGTGCAATACACCCGAATATTTTAAATTGCAAATACATGTATACGGGAAACCATTATCAGCTCTAAATTCGAGCACTGAAAGGCTGTTATTTATCTTGATAGACCTATATACTTCAATGACGAAATCCTATTTAAATGCAGGCATGTGGCTGTCAACATGTTCGTTTGCAGTGCCGTCACCAGCTTTTTTCAAGGGGGGGGGTGCCTTTTGGAAAAAAAAAAAACTTACCAACTCCAATGTCAGGCAGTGGTGCTGGTGGCGCAGATATGAGCTGTTCGACACTACACAATAAGAACATGTCCCCCTTTTCAAAAGACACCCCCCCCCCCCCAAAAAAAAAAAAAAAAAAAAAAATCTTTTTTTTTTTTGGGTCTGGAGGGGGGGGGGTGCGTTCGCACCCTCCGCACCCCCCCCCCTAGCGACGCCCATGGTTTGCTTGTTTGCTCTGCTCTCTCGCTTGAAGGTTGATTGGGCAAGAGACTCGACAAAACAGCAACACATTCAGGGGAGGTTGATGGCTGTTTGTTACTTGTAATGTGTTATGAGTACTGTGGTATATTGGTGAAGGCTCTTGACTCTCATACGAGAGGTCTCGGATTCGATCCTCGCCAAGGTGCTTTGCCCACATTTCTCCCTCTCGACCCAGGTGTAAATGGGTCACTGTCAATCCTGGGGTAATAATAATTGCAGGGCCCGCAGGAAGAGCAGTCTGTTTTAATACTGATATGTCTACCCTGGGTAAATAAGACAAAATTATTGTTTATTATCATAAAACGAGCAAGATCAATAAATTGACTGATCATGATGATTGTACGAACCTATGCAGAAGACGAAGATGGTAATCTCGAGAATCAACGTAATGACAGGGTGAGTCGTGTAGTCATAGAGAACTAGAGCTACGACACATGACATCAGGGTTAGGTCCGCTCCCATGTTCATGTAAAGCTTGATGTTCCTGAGCACAACAATGAGATGACATTGGCAATGTAATTTATTTCATCATAAAAACATTCATTATGCAATCAAATATACAAACCAAACGAAAAATGTTTTTGATGTTGTCGTTAAAACAACCCCCACCAACAACAAGCAAATTCGAAATTGATAAAAGATGGATCAAAGTTTAAGAATTCCTGGCTACATGTGAAGTGTTTTTGTTTGTGAAGCCGACACACAACTTTAAACTTTTGAATATTTTGACACTAACTGGCCAACAAGAGACATGACAGACAAGGAGTTGGATAAAAAAGATTTGTGGGAACACTTTCATATACGCACCCGTGCAGAAACATTGATTGAAAATATGGGAACGAACATTATTGGGTCTATATTCACTGGGGATTTAAAAGAGAGAGAGAGAGGGGGGGGGGGGGAGGAAGAGAGAAGGCAAGAAAGCGAGAGGGGAAGGGGACCTGAAAAGAAGATTATACGTTCATTTCTCACCTTCTTCCAACTCGCTGGTCTGGTTCTCTCGCATTTTATTCATCGAGTAATACCGGTATACCCAATGACACCATTCCCCCCCCCCCCATTAGTGGCTCGACCCCTTGACGCTACGAAGTCCCTGGAATGAATAATAAACTGAACTCACAGTAACTTGAGAAACCTATGGCGGCTTGGCCGGATAGATGAGGTAGTAGAGAGATAGCCTTAATTGGATTGCAAACGATCGTTAGCAATGTGAATATGAAAGATTCGATTTTTGCCCGAAGAACATGTACCCCCCCCTGGATCCGTCATTATTATTATTATTATTATTTATTACTGGTAACATAATTTGACTCACGGTATCATGAGGAACCTGTGTAGCGGCTTGGCTGGATAGACGAGGTAGAAGAGAGATAGCAGTGGATAACAGACGATCGCTAGTAGTGAGAAGATGAAAGACATGGCGGCGCTCTTTCCCTTCATCTCTTCGTAGTAACTATCGCTCAGAACGTTCTGAGTGAAAGGGTGTATGATGAACTGTGAAATGATAAATAAGATGGGGATAAAACAACCAAAGACAAAAAAGAAAAGTTACTAAATAAACTGGTTTGTTTGACAAAAGGGAAACTATCAAAATATAGCTCGGGACCACAGGGGTAACATTGAAGTAACAGTATATTACTGTCCAAACTCAAGTGTGTTTTTTTAAGCTCCTTTCGTATGTCCAGGTATTGAAATAGTGATTTCCGATATTATAAAGCCGTTTATCGTAGACCATTTTACTAAAAATAATAGCATGTGCTGCATGTTTTGGAGATTTTTTTATTCTTCTTTTTATGATAAGTCTCTATAAAGTACCTTTCCTCATTTTATCCCCGTCCAGGAATAAATTGTGTATATTTAGCCTCTTGATGTAATTTGATACTCGGCAGTTTTATAGAAGACAACTGTGCTGTAGTTTTTATTCATCAGTGTAACTTACAGATGACAAGCATGAGACATAAACCTCAAAATGTTAAACTTTATTAAACAGATGAGATGAATACTCACTGGTATCTGATTAGCTTTCATCGCTGCTCGTATCTTAGCAACGGGATGTTTGCTCTCACTCCTCGTAAATTTCAAGATAGTTCGGACCTGAAGAGAACATGATAGAAATGTGAGTCATATCATGTGAAATTACGTCAAATCCTGGCCACTTAAACAGAACTTAACCATGAAGGGCCCATAACCAAATAAAGAGCTTCATTTTGTTTGCGTAAAATTGTATCTACAGTATGTGTATAAAACATCAATTAGAAATGTCGTTATTCTGTTCACACACATGTATTTATATAGATCATGATAAATCATGATACATGACATAGACGACAATTTTTGGAAACGACAAGGTAAATTATAAAGATATGTGTATATACTGATTAATATTATTTCATTACATAATCATTTTACGTCTATTTATCTATATTTTGTTTTATTCAACTGAGATCACGCAGAAGGCAAATGCAAAGTATAATTATTGTAAGTCGTTCTGTTTTATCTTATCCTTATAAGATGTTGTAAGTAGTAAACAAACTTAGCAAATGGTTTGCACTTCTAATCCAGCTATATTTAAATTTATAAATCAACCGATTTTTCTTTTCTTATTTTTAATGAAGTTAAAGCTAACTTTATGAAGCTGGTAAAGAATTCTAAGTTGAATGCCATATTCACAAAAGGGTGGAACACGCCACCCCCCCCCCCCCCCCCGTTCCTATATGTACATTGTTTTGTCGCAAAAAAACAACAACAACAAAAAAACAACAACAATATTCACAGGTTGAAACATGCATTTTGCGTATAGGCTTAGGTGGGACCTAAGGGTGGGACTTCCAGAAGCGCAATCAATAATGATTACTCTCTAAATAATGTACAGGACGGTAGAAATCCACTGTTTAAGGGAGTCATATCAGGAATCTCTTCAACTGGAATGTAATCCACGTTCAAAAAAGAGGAATTAATCCACTCTTAAAAGAGTAATTCATCCACTACCTGAAGTGGATTCCCAGGAGCGTCGGTAAATTCGTCACTTTTATAGGCTGTTGGCAAATCTTAAAAGCTGATGACCTTTTTTTTTTTTGTTGTTGTTGTTGCTTGTTCGGAAAAAGATGTGAACACATTTCGGCAAATTTGAAAATCCGACAACAGTTGTTAGTGTTCTTGTCTGCAAAGTGGTCCAACGACCCCCCCCCCCCCCCCTTCAAAATGGTCTGGCGATGGTCCTGTGGATTAGTCCACTATAATTTGGAGTGGGTTCAACTCCAAAGGAAGTGATCCCTCATATCACAATCATGACCGCTAAAACTGGTGTCTACTCCCTGCATTAAGAGAGTGCGACTATTGGAGCAGATGTAAAATTTTCAACTCTTACCTCACTTGTACTGATAGCCTGTCCCACGAAAGCTCCCGCAAATCGCTCGACGCGATCCACTATTCTAAACAACTCCTTGCTCATATCCTCCCACCGATCAGCAAGCTCTCGAAGCCGCCGACTCAGACCGAAGGCAGCATCGAGTGGGTCGCTGAAAGCGTGCACCAGGTAGGCTTCGCTGGCGATGGCTCGGTATTTCATGACCAAGATGGCACTTGTTGTCAGGTCGGCCTGATCCTGGTTTATTTTGGGCTCTTTCAAGACGGCACCAGCATCAAGTAAGAGCTGAGTAAGAATCAGTGATATACACCTCCGGATTTTATTGATGTGGCCCTCCCGATATTTTCGGGGGGGGGGGGGGGACTGCCCCACCTGTCACCCCATAATCGACACCTCTGCCCCAGGCACATGTACTAAGCGATTTTTCCACCTGAAGTGTACCTTTTCACTCTCAAATTTTCTTACCAAAAATGCCTCACATTTTGGGGAGTACAATGGCCTTAAGAACGAATAGACTGTAATGAGGCGATATGAATAAACATATAAACAATTTGTTTAGTTATAGGTGTGTCATTGCTGGAAAGAAAAAAAGCAGACTCTGATAAATATTATTCAGTAAATTCTGGTCATCTGTATTACGAATGGGAACCAGTGGCGTATCTACGGGGGGCAGCGGGTGGCACTTGAAGGGGGCGCAAAAACGCAAAAGAGAGAAAGAAAAGAAAGAGAAATACAAGAAATTTTATGGTCTTTGAGGGTTATTTGCGCCCCGGTCAAGGACAAAATACGTGAGAAATGGTTATTTATAGGGTTTGAAATGCGAAAATTTTAACCTCGGTCGCTTTGCTCCCTCGCATAATTATGTTCAAGATCTAGCTATTTCGCCCCCAAATGACGTTTTTAAAGTGTTAACCATTAATTGACTCTAGTTGCTTTGTTCCCCCCCCCCCCCTCCTCGCATAATGCAGGAGCTTGTTAAATTTTGCGCCCCCAGATGGGATATAAGTGCATAAAAAGTACTTTCAAAGTATAGAACATTCGAAAGAAATCATAAAATTTGCCTTGCAATTGCCTTACTAAATTCCTCAAATATATTTCTTCAGGGTTTTCATTTATTTTGCGCCTCCAACTAGGAATGTTCAAAATTTCAACAAAAAAATATATATATATTGCTAGGTCGCTGCATTCCCTTTGATTTTTTTTTTTGTTTGTTTGTAAAGGTAAAATACATAAGAAATTTCACTTTGAGGGGTGAAAAGGAAAAAAAAAAATCTGCCGCTCGGTCGCGTTGATCCCTCGCTTATACAATAACACATCAAATTTGGGTAAACAACCCCGGGTTATGTGTATCAAAACTCATTTTCACCATCATTTCTAAATTAAAAACGCTCATTAATCTGAGTTTGGGCATAGTGGGGGGGGGGGGGGGGGGGGGCGCAGATTTGAAAGTTTGCCCCGGGCGCCAGAATACTTAGATACGCCACTGATGGGAATATTATTTTATAAACAATTTCACTACTTCACGCTAATAATTATAATCATTATGTCTCGAAATAAATATCTTTTAAAACCTCCTGCAGCAACTTTTCGTTTGTTATTTGTGTTAGTAAATATTATACATTTTCATCTTTGGGTAAAATTTCAGACTTCATACTTCTCACCCCACCTTGGGGAAACGCTGGTGTGTAATTCATCCTCTAAGATTGCTAAGGAGTAGCTTTGGTATTACTATGTATCAGTCATTCTTTTCAAATTTACCTTCACGACGGTGAAGTTGTTTTTGTGGGCTGCAGCCATAAGTGGTGTTGTAACTTTGTGATAGTCATCATTTTCACAATGACATTCGATAATGGCCTGTCGCTCATGCTAGAAGAAGACATTTGGATGGGAAGAATCAAATAAATAAAACTTTTATTTTCACACTCATTTAGAAATGTGAAAGTAGGTTAGTAATCCAATAAAGAGAGCGGAACATTCTCTTCAGTTTTTTTCCCACTTTGAGTAAAAGCAATTGGAAGCTTCACAACTTGACGCATTGTAGTCCCATGGTAAATAATTATCCCAATACACTTCATCAGTCGTGTTGATATTACTTCTTTATTTCGTTGTCTGATCAAGTGAAATTATGAGCTAGTTTTCCTACTGCAGTATAATTTTTACAAAGTTGTTAAAATCATGATTATTGATCAATTTATAAAACGTGTTTATGGAAATTATAGCAGCCACTGGGCCGGACAGCAAATGCGACATAAAGTATGATGCATTATTTTTGTAAGCATTATTGACAGGAACAAACATCAAATTAGGTATATATGTCGTACGGCGTAGTTATATAATTATATATACCCCCATTTCATTGTTGTAATTTTTATTTTAGCTGTAGCCTCGCGGAAACTCACAGCCATATTGCTCTTGAATAATGATACAATTGCCCGGTACCATGGGTCGGGGGGGGGGGGGGAACGCTCACCCCTGGAAATTTTGAAGACTGTAGCTAATAATGGCAAAGGCTAGTCGCTGCCCCCCCCCCCCCCCCCCCCTGGCCGTAAAAAGCTATCGCCGTGCATGCCCGGTACTACTTCATCCCCAATAAAACCTCCAAAATAACAAAAATAATATAGCTGAAAGGAATATGAAGGGGAAAGGGGGTTAAAATTGATTAACCTATTGTCTGCTGAAACCGGGCTGTCTCTGTATTCAACTTATAGGAACGAGATAATTTAGTAGTGATAGGGTTAACAAATTAGTATCACACTTCATTACTAACCATCCACTCAGATAGTAAAATTAATGGACATGATCGTTGTCCATGAAAATAGAATAAACCCGGCACGTGAAAATTTAAATCTATGTTTGTTTGTTTGTATGTTTGTAAGTATGTTTGCTTGTTTGTTTGTTTATTTATTTATTTATCATAAGGTTGTATACAAACCTTGGATAGTGTTGCTGCATGTATGCAGATGCACCGGACGATATCAACCATACAGAAGTCGGATGCCCTCAGAAGAGCGTCGCCCAGGGGGATGCCGTGGTCGATGAATGTCGCCACCATTCCTTGATTGATGTCGAAGAAGAACGACAATATGATAATCCTTTCTTTTTCAGAAATTTGCAAATACCATTGTTATCACGATTGCAACAGTTCATGCTGTAAATCATTACGTTATAGTTTGTATGATACGAGCATAATATATGCCTATTCAAGTAACCAAAGATTCGTGACTGAAATGTCAAACCCCTTTGCTTCTAATTCTCCTATCCATTATAATTCCTACAAATTATCATGTATTACTGTATTTCGTTTCATTAGGGATTTGAGTCCCTTACTAAAGCAGAGATTAAATAAAATACCTTGAAAGAATTCAAAACTAACATCTGAAAGAGACTTAACAAAGATATCGTGACGGTGCGTACCGGTATATTCATATTCTATAGAAATACACCCTTGACTTCAGAGCAAATGACCCGAAAGGGTCAAAGAACAGCACAAAAGTGACGTACATTGAAAGATGATTATTTCAAAATAGTTGACGCCGCATTGAATTTCCTGAATAGGGTTCATATTCATCATTGCATCTTTTGAGAGCCTGTTTATGAGAAGATCTCGACAAAACGGGATATTATGTGAATCACTCATTATTAATACACAGCATTCGCGGTCTTAAAGGGGGGGGGGGGTGGGAATTTGACTTAGAATAGGTTGCACCTACCAAGGGCGGATCCAGGATTCTATAAAATGGGGGACACAATTCCGGAAAGTATCCGACAAGCCCAGAAAAAAGGGCTATCACATTTTTCTATGCTAATTTGCTATAAAAAAAAAAAAAAAAAAGACATACAGGGGCATATTTTGGGGTGTGTACATAAGGAACGCGAATTGGATATTAAAAGGGGACACGGGCCGATATACTCCCCCTAAATCAACAAGTAGAGCCTACCACAAATATGATATGATTATTTTCAAATATCCTTGCATTTCTGGCAAATTTAAAAAAAAAAAAACGATTTTAAAAATTGGACCCTTTGTTATAAAGATAGTTTTCAGTTTCTTGAACAAATTTACATATAACTAAAATGAAAAGCTAATTTATGTATTAGACATGGATAATGATACTTAAAACTTTAAAATTGAAATTTTAAACTAGAAGGTAGTAACTTGAAATGATTGAAAGCTGGCTTACGGGTAACCCCAATGTTGATGGCGTGAGCATAGACCGACCGACCCTCCTTGTCCCTGTAGTCCCAGTCCAGACCAAAGTCATCTGGTCTAGAGAGTAGGGTTTTAACCAGGAACAGGTCCAACGATTCGATTGCCTCGAATAGCTTCTGACGGTGAAATTTCACGAACGTCATGATTCCCTCTGGTAGTGAATCAAAATGCTTCGAATGTCTTCAATGTTTTACTTTTGTATTTCATTGGATATCCTGGCATCTGCCCTCAGCACACATGACATAAGCACATCCTTTTTGACTGTTTTCATTTTATTAAATGACGGGGGGGGGGGGGGGCAGCACATCGATGATGAAAAGTCAGCAATTATCAACAGAAGAAGTCGTAGACATCAACAAAACATATTGGCTTATAGGCTCCCTTTCATCGTGACTAAACTTAATTAATATCCACTCTCGATGAAATTCCTCTCAAGAAAGTTTATGCGACAAACATCAGTCAGTATTTCCCATAATGTCCTATGGGTGTCATTTGGTTTTTCCGGAAAATTACTCTCATCCAATCCAATATGTGTCACGACTATAGTTGGAGTACATTTCCGACAATTTACGCTCCAATTAGGACTTGAAATCATACATCATGTACATGTTCTATATACCAAGCATATCCCTCATCCATGCAGGTGCAAATATCCACATAACTCCCACTATTGGGGCTTATACATTTCTATAAATGAGACGGTCACAATCCCTCTTTTCTAGTCACCCGGTGCTTGATGTTTGCAACAGGCAATAAGCATTTCTTCAAATCCTTTCCCAATGAGCAAATATACTTTTCCATTCCCTGACTTCAACGCGAAGAATTAAGTTCCTAATGCTAAACATAACTTGCTAGTTAATCGAAACACAATTCTGACAATTTGTTTTCCATTTGAACACAATGCAAATTTGATCAATACTGACTGGCGTATTGCTGAGAAAAACTGCAACAAAAAGGCATGAAAAATAGGGAAAAGGAAGGAAAAAATATGATTATATTTGCTCATATCAACGCATGGCTGGATCATAATAAATGCGACTATTATAATTATTCGATCCGCAGTGAACCGATACGATTGTCGGGATCACTATAAGTCCGTAGTGCGGTTTATGATTCATTTTAATTTGGTGAAAGAGAAGCAGGTATACAGAGCAGGATTAAATACAGGGGCGTCGCTAGAACATTTTGAATGGGGGAGGATGTGACACCCAAATTTGCCGACAAAAATGCTGCACCCTAATCCCCTCCCCCCACAAATAAAGATAAAAGGAAATCACAGATGTAGAGATCTTGATCATACAGGCCCATTTTCGCAAGGAGGGGGCTGACACCTTTTTCCCGAATATCAACTTTTCAGTTTCTAAATTTTGTTAACTTTTCGTATTGAAAATGTACAGAAGTTACATACAGAAGCTACGTAATAATATTATCTGGGAACCTCGCTGCCGAAATAATCATGTGGATATTCTGGCTCGTCGCTGCCCGAATGTAAAGTGGTGGTTGCCCGAATATTGGAATTTGAAAATCCTCAGGGAAGGGGGCTGCAGCCCATTGCCGAAGGGGGCGCCTTTTGCCCGAATATCAACTTTTCATTTTGTAAATTTTTGCTCGCTTGCTTCGCTCGCTCGCATTTCTTTTTCTTTTTAAAAAAAACTTTACGTAAAGAAAATGTACAGAAGTGACATACAGAAGTTACATAATTATCATGGAACCTCGCTGCCCAAATATGTGGATATTCTGGCACCTCACTTCGCTCCCCGAATATGAAGTGGTGGTTGCCCGAATATCCGAACTTTAAAAATCCTCGGGAGGGCTGGGGGTAGGGGGCTGCAGCCTATTGCCGAAGGGAGATTCCTTTTGCCCGAATATTAACTTTCCAGTGTTTTTGCGAGCGAGCAAAAAATTAGCCAATTTGTCCTTCTTTTTCTTTACTTCCTTTTCCTTTCCTTTTTTCTTTCTGCTTTTGTTTTTTCCTTCCCTTTTCTTTTTTTTCTCCTTTCTCTTTTCCCTCTTCCCTGACTTCCCTCTTCCTCTCTCCCCTTCCCCCTTCCCCCGCGCATTTTCCGACAGCAATTTTGAGTGGGGGGTGTGACACCACCACACCCCCTCCCCTCTAGCGACGCCCCTGATAAAATAGGCCTACCATATATAATGATGGGGTTTAATTATTGACCTTTCCAAAGGAAAGGCTTTTTTGAAGTTTGGGGTAATTATTATTTATCATGATCGTGACTACAATTACAGTCCAGGAAAGGACTGAAACTCGAATTCTACATTGCGTCCCCCAAAACAGCTGAAAAACTTCCAAAATGAATATTTCAAAATATTTAAAGGAAATTTTCATACCTGTTTCTTCTTCTATCAAGTGACACCAAAAATTCTGGCAATATTTTAGGCTCAAGTGAGCAAAAGTGGCCTTCGCGAAAGGGTGCAAAATCCAGAGTTGACAAGAATTAATATTTTGTTCTGGCTGGTTTAAACAAATTTGAGAACTGTTAAAAGTTGATAGTTGGAAGAAGTCTCCCCAAATGAATATTTCAAAATATTTTCAGAAAATGTTCATACTTATGGATAGCTTAGAGTCTCTCCTATCAAATGACACCAAAACAACTAACGATATTTTACACTTTAGTTCCCCTTCCCTTTATCTCTCAAGGTGCAGCTTGTCCTTCTTAGCTCAAGATATATCATGGAAAATGTATTTTAACACAACATAATGTTGAGTGTGTGTGTGTGTGTGGGTGCGTGTGCGCGGTGCGTGTGCGTGTGCGTGCACGTGTGCGTGCGCGTGTGCGTGTGTGTATGTGCACATACAACATTTATATACTTTACGAGTAAAAGATTGCCACAATGACTTTGAATTCTCTAAAAAAGAAATAGCAGAAATTTTCATAAGACCTAGAATTGCAACAATTTTACCAAAAGTTCGAGAATTTTCAGTATAAATTACTTCATGGAGCAATATATACAAAAGAACATCTCTTTAAATTTGGTTTTTTTGAAAATAATCACTGTTCCTTCTGTAAGAAAAATTTAGAATCCTATGAACACATATTTTGGGATTGCGATGATGTGAAAGCCTTATGGCAGAGGGTGATTGAAAAATTTAGTTTAGTTAAGCTTCAAAATGCAGAGTGGAAAGATATATATGTGGGGATTACTGGAAAAGACTTTGAAATCAAAATTTGTAATACAGTAATCTTTTTAATGAAATACATTATTTTCAGGTCAAGGTCAAAGGGTGTAGTTCCTACTCAGGAGGAAATTTGTCAGAGAATAGTAGAACATCGAGAGGAAGAAAAGGCGATAGCCAAGAAAAGGAACAAGTTAGACAAGCATTTGTTAAAGTGGGAGAAGTTGTATGAAAACAGCAGGACTGAGGGCGGTATCCACGAGTGAGAGAGTGAGAGAGAGAGAGAGAGAGAAAGTTTGTGTGTGTGTGTGTGTGTGTGGGTGTGTGTGAGTGAAGGGGGGGGGGTAGGGGTTTGGGTGTAGGAAGGCCAGTACATTGTATATGCAGTCATATGATATAAATATTGTTTCCCATGTTCATAGGGGAGGGGGGCTATTTTTTTATTTTTTTATTTATTTTTTTTTAATGAAAAGATTTCATTCAATGCTTTCTTAATAGTTTTGACTTTCAGTTATCTATTTAAAGAAGATGTTACATGATAATGTGCTTTATTTGTTATATACTTTCATTGAAATATTGATTTATGATTTATGTATAATTGAGTGGAATCAAAATAAAGATCATTGAAAAAAAAAAAAAAAAAGTATGTGCGCCCATTTAAAGCGATGACATATGCATGAACTTTACATTCGGACCGATGACACACAGCGAACCGATGACGTCATCGGTTGGCAGACCTGCGCAGTTAGACCCAAATTACATGCTTTTGCATATAGGGGTAGGTCATCAGTTAGTGTTACACTAACAAGTCGTCGGTTATATAGTAAAATTTCAGACGGGTCATCGGTTATGCGGTTGAATTCTACACACACAGGTCATCGGTTATGCGGTCAAATTCTAGGTTGTAAAAGATGTCATCGGTTAATATGCGCGCACAGGTATGTGTGGGTGTGTGTGTGTGTGTAATTGGGTTTTTACAGACGTGTATCAATCAGATATGATTATTTACGTCTTGGACCGACCTTTAACGTCACCATCCGAAAGACGTGACTCAGTCTCGAACCAAGGTCCGCCGAATCAGTTTATAACTTCCACTGTTAGCTGGATTACAGGCGCACGCCTCAACCACAGAACTCCTAAAGACGTCTTTAGGAGTTCTGTGGCCACAACGCCCAGTTCCTCTTTCCTCTCTTTTCATTAAAATTGATTTTTCCCCAGGGTTTCATTCTACTTTAAAGTCCACCCCGGTATTAAGCTGATTTTCATAAAAGAAGAAAAAATGAGGAAAAACAGATCAGTGAAAGCTTGAGCTAAATCTGATAAGAAGTAGGAAATTTATGAATACTAGTATTTGAAGTTATAATCAATCAAACACAAATTGGCAACTCCGTGACGTATCTTGCGAGCTCCTCTCCCATTCGCTCAGTACAGAAAATCTTCATTTTCTTAGTTCTTGATGAAGAAATAAATTTGTTTCATACAGGTTTTGTGTAAAACTATATGAGCTATGATAATATCTATTACAGTGCATGTACGATTGAATATTTTCTTATAAGAGAAAATGGAAATTAATTTTTTTTTTTTTTTTTTTTGGGGGGGGGGGGGTACAAGTACAGGGCATATGGGAGAGGAGCTGCAGCTCACAAGATACGTCACGGTGTTGCCAATATGTGTTTGATTGATTACAACTTCAAAAATTCATAACTTTCTTATTTCTTATCGGTTTTTATTCAAACCTTAACTGATATGTTTCTTTAATTTTTCTGCTTCTTTTAAAACCAACTTGATGGACTTTCCCCTTTAAGGGGAAATTATTTTATATTATTATATTATTATTATCCATCAAGTCGACTGTTTGACTGCAAGTTATGCAACATTGGTATTTTGTTGGGAAATTTATTTGGCTCGTTCCAGGGCGAAGCTATCTGTCACCAAGTCACGCGGGGTTGAAGGTAGCCAGCTCTAAATACACTTATGCAAGGGGATTGCCAATTTAAAGAGTGCACAGATCGCTTTCTACACATAAAAGCGCAATGTATGTTAGAGTTATATACGCAGTGTGTGCAGTGCACTGCAGTGCACCCCCACATGTACGCACTATACCATATGTACCAATTGACACTACACGACGTAGTGTAGAGTTCAGTGGCCGGGATGGCCGGAAAGCGGCCGGCCATCGTTGATCTCTCACACAATGCGTGAACTGTATGGGGTTTGGTGGGTGGGTCGGAGTGGGGCGGGGGGGGGGGGGGATCAGCACGACCCTTGATAATGGGATGGTAAATAAACGAAGAAATATTGACAATTTTAATTATTATCCAAAGAATCATTGAAGATAATGAACAGTCCCCGTCATTAAAAGTGGCCGAAAATACCCGATCGAGGCCTTATGTGAATTGATCGCTTTTCTCTAGACACAGGCAGTGGCGGATCTACATAGGGGAAAAACCGGCCTGTGCCCCCCCCCCCCCCCCTCTTTTGAAACCCAACTGGCATACCTTAAGTACACAATTTAAAAAAAATGACCCCTTTATTGAGTACTTTTACGGCACTGTGGCCCCTCTTAGAAAATCCTGGATCAGCACCTGTGTCACACAGGTGATGGAAAAGCATTATAATAATAAGAGTAATAATAATAATAATGGTTAAAATACTGATAATAAAAAGAGGAATAAGAATGATAATGATAATTACAATGGTAATAATTTTTAATTCTTCACCAAGTCAAGGCAATTCTTCACCAAGACACCGTCATGTATATTATCTAAAATGGAGAAAATGATATTTTAATTCTTCACCAACTCATGGCAGCTCATCGCCAAGTCACTGTCATGTATATTATGTATGGAAATAATGATATTGTAATTCTTCACCAAGTCACGGCAGCTCATCACCAATTCACTGTCATGTATGGAAATAATATTTTAATTCTTCACCAAGTCACGGCAACTCATCACCAAGTCACTGTCATGTATATTATGTATGGAAATAATGATATTGTAATTCTTCACCAAATCACGGGAACTCATCACCAAGTCACTGTGTTGTATATTATTATCTATGGAGATAATGATATATATATTCTTCACCAAGTCACGGCAGCTCATCACCAAGTCACTGTCATGTATATTATCTATGGAGATAACTATATATATATATATTCTTCACCAAGTCACGGAACTCATCACCAAGTCACCGTCATGTATATTATCTATTGAGATAATGATATATATATTCTTCACCAAGTCACGGCAGCTCATCACCAAGTCACTGAGTTGTATATTCACCGTCATATATATTATCAATGGAGAAAATGATATTTTAATTCTTCACCAAGTCACAGGAACTCATCACCAAGTCACCGTCATGTATATTATCTATGGAGAAAATGATATATTATATTCTTCACCAAGTCACGGGAACTCATCACCAAGTCAGTGTGTTGTATATTATCTATGGATAAAATGATATATAATATATATTCTTCACCAAGTCACGGGGAACTTATCACCAAGTCAACGTCATGTATATTATCTATGGAGATAACTATATATATTCTTCACCAAGTCACGGGAACCCATCACCAAGTCACCGTCATGAATATTATCTATTGAGATAATGATATAATTATATATCTTCACCAAGTCACTGAGTTGTATATTCACCGTCATATATATTATCCATGGAGAAAATAATATTTTAATTCTTCACCAAGTCACGGGAACTCACCACCAAGTCACCGTCATGTATATTATCTATGGAGAATAATGATGTATATATTCTTCACCAAGTCACGGGAACTCATCATCAAGTCACCGTCATGTATATTGTCTATGGAGATAATTATATTTTAATTCTTCACCAAGTCACGGGAACTCATCACCAAGTCACCGTCATGTATATTATCTATGGAGAAAATGATATATTATATTCTTCACCAAGTCACGGGAACTCATCACCAAGTCAGTGTGTTGTATATTATCTATGGATAAAATGATATATATATTCTTCACCAAGTCACGGGAACCCATCACCAAGTCACCGTCATGAATATTATCTATTGAGATAATGATATAATTATATATCTTCACCAAGTCACTGAGTTGTATATTCACCGTCATATATATTATCCATGGAGAAAATAATATTTTAATTCTTCACCAAGTCACGGGAACTCACCACCAAGTCACCGTCATGTATATTATCTATGGAGAATAATGATGTATATATTCTTCACCAAGTCACAGGAACTCATCACCAAGTCACCGTCATGTATATTATCTATGGAGAAAATGATATATTATATTCTTCATCAAGTCACGGGAACTCATCACCAAGTCAGTGTGTTGTATATTATCTATGGATAAAATGATATATAATATATATTCTTCACTAAGTCACGGAACTCGTCACAAAGTCACTGTCATGTATATTATCTATTGAGATAATGATATATATATTCTTCACCAAGTCACGGCAGCTCATCACCAAGTCACTGGGTTGTATATTCACCGTCATATATATTATCCATGGAGAAAATGATATTTTAATTCTTCACCAAGTCACAGGAACTCACCACCAAGTCACCGTCATGTATATTATCTATGGAGAAAATGATATATTATATTCTTCACCAAGTCACGGGAACTCATCACCAAGTCACTGTGTTGTATATTATGTATGGAGATAATGATATATATATTCTTCATCAAGTCACGGGAACTTATCACCAAGTCACCGTCATGTATATTATCTATCATCTATGGAGATAATGATATATGTATTCTTCACCATGTCACGGGAACTCATCACCAAGTCACCGTAATGTATATTATCTATGGAGATAATATTCTTCACCAAGTCTTGGGAACTCATCACCAAGTCACTGTCATGTATATTATCTATGGAGATAATGATATATATATAATTCTTCACCAAGTCACGGGAACTTATCACCAAGTCACTGCGTTGTATATTCACCGTCATATATATTATCCATGGAGAAAATGATATTTTAATTCTTCACCAAGTCACGGGAACTCATCACCAAGTCACTGTCATGTACATTATCTATGGAGAAAATGATATATTATATTCTTCACAAATTAAGTCACGGCAACTCATCACCAAGTCACAGTGATTTTCTACGGATTTCAAACTGGTGATTAATGAGTAAGCAAGTCACAGGAGCTCATCACAAAGTCACAGCCATGTACATTTTATATGGATAAACTGAAATATTAATATTTTACCAATTCATGGGAACTTATCCCAAAGTCACCGTCATCAAACCAATATATTAATTCTCAACCAAGTCACGGGAGCTCATCACCAAGTCACAGTCATTTACAATTTCTATCGTTCTAACTGCTATATTAATTCTTCACCAAGTCACGAGAACTCTTCACCAACTCACAGTCATGTACATTTTATATGGATGTACTGCTATAATAACTCTTCATCAAGTCACGGGATGTCTTCACCAAGACTTAGTGAACGTCTTGACATTTTTTATGGAAAGTAGGTTATGCATTTGCACTATTAAAAGTCAGCGTCATAAATTATTCCATTACTGTGGGTAAACTGGTATATGAATTCTTCACCAAGTCACGGATACTCTTCACCATTTCACTGTTATGTATCTTTTGGGGGTAAATGTGAATTTTTCACGAAATCATTGCAACTCTTCACCAAGTTACTGTCATGTACATTTTCTATTGATAAAATGGTCAATGAATTCTTCAGAAAGTTTACGCGATAACTGTTCTCCAAGTCGATGCATTTTCTGTGCCCTAAGCCATGGTCTTATACATTTTTCTTTTGATAGATTATTCACCATGTCAAGAAACCTTAATTCAATATGTTGTATTGGAAACTCATTAGTTGATTTTTTTAGTGATCAGTATTAAAGTCACTAGAATATAGCTTCAGGTTTCTTCAAATCATATAATGATTCGGTTAATTCCCGCCGAAGTCCGATGAGGAAATCGAGGGAAGTGACACATGAAAAGTATACGCTAAAATACAAAACAATAATAATCTGTAGAAACGTGAAATATTTCGAACACTAACAAACATTTAATGGTCATGATGACAGGGGAAAATGGCAAAGCAAACATTTTCTTTCCATTCCCTCTTTTCTTTTATATTCTTTTTTGTTTATTATACACAGACATAGTATTACATAACAGGTAAAGCCTCTGCGGTAATAAATGAGAATATGCAAATGAACTGTGAATACACTGCAGTGATACCATTCAACTCTTCAAATTCGAAAAGCAAATGACAACGAATGTCATGAATGTGCGGCTATTTACTTTGGTCACAATATGCGTTCAAAACTTAACTTGTTACGGAAGTACACTATTGCTTGGATGTATACATTTCATTTCGAAAACTTATGAGATTGCATTCCAAAGCTATTTTTATGTGTCGGCATGTAGGGACACAAAAGTTAAAATGCATATTAATGCAAATGAATCTCCTATATTTGAACGTACGGTTTCGCTTTCGATACACTCGAACATTGTCATCGGCCTCAATAACAGATTAATGCTAAAAATATATATGAGTACCTCACCTCCACACGATTCGATTGTACGGGTCATTAATCCAACACTATTTTATTTTGGCGGTGGCACAGGGTAGGGGGGGGGGGGGGGGGTTCGTTGTGTCAACTGCAGCGCTATCGATCGAATTTCAGAAACTGTGTTAATATCAATCGGGTTGTTACAATGATGAATTTTCAAGTCTTGATGACACTATCCCGCCCGCTGAAATGTTGGGGGAAATATTCAGGGATGCTGCATTAACAATATTGTGCTGGGAAATAACATATCCACGAGGGAATAAACATTTGATTGAGAAGTTTCGAAGTACTGTAGATGTAGAGTTAAAGAAAATGTCACTTGTGGCAACTGCAGCGCTATCGATCGAATTTCAGAAACTGTGTTAATGTCAATCGGGTTGTTACAATGATGAATTTTCAAGTCTTGATGACACTACGCCGCCTGCTGGAATGTTGGGGAAAATATTCAGGAAGGCTGCATTAACAATATTGTGCTGGGAAATAACATATCCACGAGGGAATAAACATTTGATTGAGAAGTTTCGAAGTACTGTAGATGTAGAGTTAAAGAAAATGTCACTTGTGGCAAGATTACATTGCTGTACAAAGAGAACATAACGTAGAAGCAACGTATTGAGACAGTAATGAGCCGACACACTTAAGCTTTTTACTTTTCTATAAAATCAACCTCCATAAGCATAGCAATTCAGGTGGAAACGGAATAAACTGTTCAAGTATTAACTTTTTTTCTCCCGTCATGGAAACAAAACAAGTAAAACTCGAAACACAATGAAGCAAACAATATCACCAAAATTTGAAAATGTTCAATGGCGCCGCTTGTTGTTATGTGGGGTAGGAAATTCTGAACTTTTGTCTGTACTACCTTTACATTTGAATAATAAATATTTAAATTTCAAACTAGATTAGAAGTCTTTGTTCTTGCATATATTTAAACTGTCTAGACTAAATTCTTTCAATTCTCTTGTTCTAAATTGTGCTTTTCACTGGAAATTTATCCACAAGTATGTTATCCCAATCCACCTCCTAACATTACAGTTGCCCTTCTACACAATGATTAGGGTAGCTCATGACAGTGCAATCGTGATCATGCAAATTTGCTAATATTCTCATATTCTCAATTCGAATATGGAGGATAAACAAGCTTAAAACGTCTTATACAAAGTTTACACGAGATTATAATAACTTCACTTTTAACTTCAAGATTTGTAAAGGTATGCGACAAAGGTAAAAATTATCTCATATCGCGTCTTGTGTATGTATATACATACCCATAAGCACAGTCATGTTCAAGGTGTGTTCAATGAAATAAACTAACCGAAAATTTGGTTTTATGGACGAAATACTTAAAAGGGAAAGTCCACCCTGGTATTTAGTTGATTTGAATAAAAGAAGAAAAATGAGAGAAACAGATCAGTGAAAGTTTGAGCAATAAGAAAGTTATGAACTTTTGAGGTTGTCATCAATCAAACACAAATTGGCAACTCCATGACGTATCTTGCGAGCTCCTCTCTCATTTGCTCAGTACAGAAAATCTCAATACTTTTTTGTTTGTTTTGTTTTTGATAAAGGAATAGATTTATTTCATACATGTTTTGTGTCAAAAACATATGAACAATGATTACATCTTAGGTGCATGTATGACTGAATATTTTCTTAGAGAAAATGGAAATTAAGGATTTTTTTTTTTAGGTACAGGGCAAATGGGAGAGGAGCTCGCAAGATACGTCACGGAGTTTCCAATTTGTGTTTGATTGATTACAACTTCAAAAATTTTCAAAAACTTTCTTATTTCTTATCGCATTTTGCTCAAACCCGTCACTGATTTATTTCTTTAATTTTTTTAAAACCAACTTGTAATCAGGGTGGACTTCCCCATTAAGGTCACAATGTTTTCCAAAACATGTCCAATATGCCTGAGCTCAAGGTTGGATGTGATGTTTGCTAAAATGTCTTATGCTTAGATGTTAACGTGATAGACAAAACAAATATTATGATAAAAATAATATATCATGTATTATTGTAACAAAGATAGAACATAAAAATAAACATAAAAATAAACATATGAACCTAAAACTTAACATAAAAATTAAATTATGAACATAAAAAGCAACATAACAATAAACATTAAAAACATAAAAATATATACATATGAAGATAAAAAAAAAATTTCAATCCCGCAGCTTATACAAAGTAACTCTTAAATAATCGTTATTTCCTGCTTTGCCAATTGCCTTTTTGGTAAATGAATTTATTTTTATAACTGGTAATTAATTTTGCAACGAATGAATAACTGTGTTGTTACGGAATCCAAACCTTTACGTCATAATCGAGAACCAGATGAAGCAATAAGCTGTTGCTTCCATTAGTTCATTATAAGGAAAATACGAATGTAAAGATTTTTACTCTGGAATTATGACAACACATTGATTAATTGGAGGCCTATATAAGCAAAGTGACTATCCAACTGCCTCACACGAGTCTTATTTTTTGCATTCATCTCACTGTAAAATTTGTAACTTTGTATAAATGCCAATTTTCATGAAGAATTACCTGAAAATGAAGGGGAATTCATCTTTTAAAAAAAGTTGGATTATTGCTCCCCCCAAAAAAATCAAAAAACAAAAACGGAGACAAAATAGACAAAAAAGAGAAGCAAATAATTATTGCATCAAAATAAAAGGCACTCATGATATGAGAATCTCTAATGGGGCAACTGAAAATATGCTGTTTACATGATATCGTAAATAAACACCAATTCTCCTAATTCTTTGTTTTCCGATTTCTTATCTCAAATGTTTCATGTCAGTATGTTTGCGCTCATGGACCATGGGGAAGAAAAGTCGAAGCATGCAAATATCTTAAAACAGCTATTCGTCAAAGTTACATGACATAATTTATGACTTATTAGTTTTTGAAGTGTTAGTATCCTTATTAAATTGGACACAAAAAAGACTAATTTTACAAACGTATGTTACATCATTTACTTGAGAGAAGGAAATTCCTAGAAAAGTACGACTTGCAAGTACCTACTACAAGATTCATTCATCAACACTGACAAATGGTTACATAATGGTTAGGCTCTCAGTCGGGAGCGGTAACGAGGTAGGCTAAACAGTAGAGTTCAGGTGTGTCAGTACAAAAACCTTGTTAGAAAGATATGATTGTACAAACAATATTACCAATATAATGCAACGCAAATTGGACATACATATGTCTTTTTTTTTGAAGGTGCCTTCTCCAGGTTAACGCACAACAAATGCAGCCACCGTCCGCAGATATCGCAACACAGCCATCCTGCGTCCTCTCCTGTGCGATCAGGACAAGACGGCATGTCGCAGACCGTCCTCTGATTGGGGGGTGGTTCTGCCATCGCCAACAATTCATTCCGGACGTGGGACCTCATATCGTTAGCGTGAATACCGATTTGTCCAGGTTCAATTCCCTTAGTGATGGCTAGTGCATTCTGAAATATAAAAATATAAAAAATTAAAAAATGAATGTGCAAATAGTAGGCCTAGCCCAGTGACCGAAACTTCAACAAAGGTCGAAGAGTGAAGAAACATTGTTTAAAGGGGCAACTATTATCACAGTGCGATATATGGCATAAAAAGGGTATCTAATTGAGGTTTCATACTATTTCACTAAATGGTGTTTTAAAGCTTTCCAATCAGCAAAAAAAAAAAGAAAAATAAAAAAATTAACGGATACCAGTCAGTGACCGCTTGTGCGACTGTTAAGATGTCGCCATGATTCGTAGCTCTGAATGTTGTACAAGTCATGATCTTGGCTATAATAAGCCTTTACAACTTGGGCAGTTCCATGAGGTAACCACGTTTACCTCAGATCCTAGTCTAGTTCTTGTTGGAGAGTTTCCGTGACTTGGTGAAGAATAAATAAGTTTATCCATAGATAATATAGATGATGCATGTTGAAAATATGATGCAGAAACCAATACATCAAATCAAATCAAATCGATCAAATAAATAGATAATATATACCAGAAGGTGATTTTTTGATGACTTACCTTGACTTGGTTAAAGTATATCCTGTTCGATATAGATAATTTTTGGACGCTGACTTTAATATTGATGAGTTCCCTCGACTTGGTGAGGAATAAAAATATCATTTTCTCCATATACATGACGGTGACTTGGTGATGAGTTGCCGTGATTTGGTGAAGAATTAAAATATCTCTTTCTTAATGAATAATATACATGACGGTGACTTGGTGATGAGTTGCCGTGACTTGGTGAAGAATTATTATATATCATTTTCTCCATAGATAATTATACATATGACACAGTGACTAGTTGATGAGTTCCCATGACTTGGTGAAGAATATATATATCATTATCTCCATAGATAATATACATGACGGTGATTTGGTAATGAGTTGCCGTGACTGGGTGAAGAATTAACATATCATTTTCTCCATAGATAACATACTTAACGGTGACTTGGTGATGAGTTGCCGTGACTGTGTGAAGAATTAAGATATAATTATCTCCATTATACAACACAGTGACTTGGTGATGAGTTCCCGTGACTTGGTGAAGAATATATATATATCATTATCTCCATAGATAATATACATGACGGTGACTTGGTGATGAGTTCCCGTGACTTGGTGAAGAATATATATATATCATTTTCTCCATAGATAATATACATGACGGTGACTTGGTGATGAGTTCCTGTGACTTGGTGAAGAATTAAAATATCATTTTCTCCATGGATGATATATATGACAGTGAATATACAACTCAGTGACTTGGTGATGAGCTGCCGTGACTTGGTGAAGAATATATATATCATTATCTCAATAGATAATATACATGACGGTGACTTGGTGATGAGTTCCCGTGACTCGGTGAAGAATATATATATCATTATCTCCATAGATAATATACATGACGGTGACTTGGTGATGAGTTTCCATGACTTGGTGAAGAATATAATACATCATTTTCCCCATAGATAATATACATGACGGTGACTTGGTGATAAGTTGCCGTGACTTGGTGAAGAATATATATATGATTTTCTCCATAAATAATATACAACACAGTGACTTGGTGATGAGTTCCCGTGACTTGGTGAAGAATTAGAATATAATTATCTCCATAGATAATATACATGACGGTGATTTGGTAATGAGTTGCCGTGACTGGGTGAAGAATTAACATATCATTTTCTCCATAGATAACATACTTAACGGTGACTTGGTGATGAGTTGCCGTGACTGTGTGAAGAATTAAGATATAATTATCTCCATTATACAACACAGTGACTTGGTGATGAGTTCCCGTGACTTGGTGAAGAATATATATATATCATTATCTCCATAGATAATATACATGACGGTGACTTGGTGATGAGTTCCCGTGACTTGGTGAAGAATATATACATGTATATCATTATCTCCATAGATAATATACATGACGGTGACTTGGTGATGAGTTCCCGTGACTCGGTGAAGAATATATATATCATTATCTCCATAGATAATATACATGACGGTGACTTGGTGATGAGTTCCCATGACTTGGTGAAGAATATAATACATCATTTTCTCCATAGATAATATACATGACGGTGACTTGGTGATAAGTTGCCGTGACTTGGTGAAGAATATATATATCATTTTCTCCATAAATAATATACAACACAGTGACTTGGTGATGAGTTCCCGTGACTTGGTGAAGAATTAGAATATAATTATCTCCATAGATAAAATACATGACGGTGACTTGGTGATGAGTTCCCGTGACTTGGTGACGAATTAAAATATAATTATCTCCATAGACAATATACATGACGGTGACTTGGTGATGAGTTCCCGTGACTTGGTGAAGAATATATACATCATTTTCTCCATAGATAATATACATGACGGTGACTTGGTGATGAGTTCCCGTGACTTGGTGAAGAATATATACATGTATATCATTATCTCCATAGATAATATACATGACGGTGACTTGGTGATGAGTTCCTGTGACTTGGTGAAGAATTAAAATATCATTTTCTCCATGGATGATATATATGACAGTGAATATACAACTCAGTGACTTGGTGATGAGCTGCCGTGACTTGGTGAAGAATATATATATCATTATCTCAATAGATAATATACATGACGGTGACTTGGTGATGAGTTCCCGTGACTTGGTGAAGAATATATATATCATTATCTCCATAGATAATATACATGACGGTGACTTGGTGATGAGTTCCCATGACTTGGTGAAGAATATAATACATCATTTTCTCCATAGATAATATACATGACGGTGACTTGGTGATAAGTTGCCGTGACTTGGTGAAGAATATATATATCATTTTCTCCATAAATAATATACAACACAGTGACTTGGTGATGAGTTCCCGTGACTTGGTGAAGAATTAGAATATACTTATCTCCATAGATAAAATACATGACGGTGACTTGGTGATGAGTTCCCGTGACTTGGTGAAGAATATAATACATCATTTTCTCCATAGATGATATACATGACGGTGACTTGGTGATGAGTTCCCGTGACTTGGTGAAGAATTAAAATATAATTATCTCCATAGACAATATACATGACGGTGACTTGATGATGAGTTCCCGTGACTTGGTGAAGAATATATACATCATTATTGTCCATAGATAATATACATGACGGTGACTTGGTGATGAGTTCCCGTGACTTGGTGAAGAATTAAAATATCATTTTCTCCATGGATAATATATATGACGGTGAATATACAACACAGTGACTTGGTGATGAGTTCCCCGTAACTTGGTGAAGAATATATTATAATTTTCTCCATAAATAATATACAACACAGTGACTTGGTGATGAGTTCCCGTGACTTGGTGAAGAATATGTATATATCATTATCTCCATAGATAACATACATGACGGTGACTTGGTGATGAGCTGCCGTGACTGTGTGAAGAATTAAAATATAATTATCTCCATATTAGATAATATACATGACGTTGACTTGGTGATGAGTTGCCGTGACTTGGTGAAGAATTAAAATATCGTTTACCCATAGATAATATACATGACGGTGACTTGGTGATGAGTTGCCGTGACTTGGTGAAGAATTAAACAATATTTTCTCCATATTTGATAATAATGCATGACGGTGACTTAGTGATGAGCAGCCCGTGACTTGGAGAATTAATATATAATTTTCTACATAGATAATATTCACGACGGTGACTCGGTGATGACCCCGTCACTTTGTGAAGAATTTTATTCAGTGAAAATGTACATGATAGTTACTTGGTGAAGAATTAATCCGAGACTATAGGTGAATAGAGTGATGACTGTGACTTGGTGACCGTGTCTTAAAAATCATTATTTTAATAATCATTATCGTTCTCATTACTATTTTCATCATCAATATTATAACAATTATTATCATTTTTATTTTTACTGTTATAATGCTTTCCCATCACCTGCTTCTAGGGAAAATCGAACTAAACACATAACCCTCGGGTATTTTCGGCCACTGTATAACTGCATGACGGGGACTGTTCATTATTATTCACAGTGATTCTTTGGATAATAACTACTATTGTCTATATGTCTTCGTTTATTTACCATCAAATTATGATCCACCCCATCCAACCCCCCTCCCCCCCCCCCCCCCCCCCCCCCCCCCCCCCCCAAGACGCACCCATCAACAGTCGACGTATTAATTGTGGGAGAGATCAACGATGCCCGGACTCTTCCCGGCCATCCACTAACAGCACGGCACTGAACGGGCTCTACACTACTAGTGTAGAGTGTATTTGGTACGTAGATGTATGTACCATAGAGTGCAACTCTATAGTATGTACAATACTTGTTCACTGCACACACCAACATACACGCCGCTTTTATGTGTAGAAAGCGTTCTGTGTACTCTTTAAATTGGCAATCCCACGCATGAGTGTATTTAGACTGGGCTAACTTCAACCCCGCGTGACTTGGTGACAGATAGCTTCGCCCCTCGTTCCAAGATACCATGATATGAAGCACTTACGTTGGTCTCCAACTTCAGTTTTAAGTTGCATCCGGATTAAGATTTCAGTATAGAATTATCACTGCTGTTTTACTTGGAAAAATAGAATATGGCAGCACAACCTATTGTAATAAGAATCAAAACACAACATGGAGAGGACGTGGATTGGACAGTGCAACTAGGACAATTGTCATTTCACGAAATTTTGGTAAGGGTATTTTCTTTTATCAATTAAATACCGACTCTTCCTTTGTAGCCCATTTCTTAATGTAGTCCGACGCATACATTTTTGTTGTCGTGTTGGGATGTATTTATAGGGAACGAACCTGCAGGCGTTGTGGCGTGCGCCTGTAATCCAGCTAACAGTGGAAGTTATGAACTGATTCAGCGGACCCAGGTTCGAGACTGAGTCACGTCTTTCGGATGGTGACGTTAAAGGTCGGTCCCCAGACGTAAATAATCATATCTGATTGATAACGTCTGTAAAAAAAACCCAAATACACACACAGGCTGCAATTCAAGTTGCAATGGCCACCGCACACACATAGATCTAGTAGGGTGTCCGAAGTCACACTGAAAAGTGTCAGCTTAAAAACGTGCTGATTCAGGGGAAAAAATGGCACAGTTTTGGGGGCAAATTCATCCTGTTATTACAATGTGATCTGAATTAATTTTTATCTCATATTTGGAATGTATGGAAAGAGAAAATCCTGGTCATTCTTTTGACACTAGGGGCAAGTTTTTAGGCTCACTAGAAAATTAAGATAAGCAGTGATAAGAGATAAATTGCAAACCCTTATATTTGTGTGTATTCAGATTGCCATTTCCCCATGCGTTTCCTATGGGAAACTGAAATTTCTGTTTTACACAAATTTTGTCACTTTTTCGCAATTTTACACTATGATCTGATATTCAAACCTTGAAAAAATTCATACCATCAGAAAGATTGTAAAATTTCCTATCTGGTCATGTAAGGGTCAAGTTTTTGACATTAAGTATAAAGTCGTAACAGGTTTCGGAAGCTCAAAATTTGGATTTGTGTGTGTCCCATTTCTTAACTACATAGCCTATGGCAGGAAAAAGCTGAAAAATGGTCCGATTTCATTCTCTTGTAGTGACTTGACCTTAAAAGAACCTTTAGTATTGTAATTATTATTGTTTGGACTTTATTGTGTACAATGTAGATCTAGAAACCTAGTTAAGTCTTTTATTCAACTGTCACCTGTAACATTACTTTAGAGCCTCTTGAGTGCCACACATACTGTACTCATTATATACACCTGTACTTATCCTGGCAAGTACATTCCACTACCTATTGTGTTAGGATGTGCAGCTACTCAGTGTACAATGCACTGCAATACATTATGTACCATGTACATACACTTATTACACCAGCATACATGTACATGTGCCACACCTTTTTTTTCATCACTCCTTCTAAGCTGTTCTTATGGAGCACACGACTTTTAGAGAGAGTTTTCAACTACAATTCTTTAGCTGCATCTTCAAAGTTGTTTTCGCCCTTCTTCACTCATATCTCTTGGTAGTAAGGCCTTATTGCTTGTTAAGAAACTGAGTCCCCCTTTCTTCATTCGCAAAGAAGCATCCTTATTTTGTATATACTTGTAAATATTCTTTCTACGGGAACTGTGCAATATTTGAACGGCTATACTTGTCAACTCACATATAATACATCTAACTGTGAGATACGGTGACATCCAGAAATACTGGTAGATTCAAGATCAGGTAGGAAACAAACATTTTTATTTTCCTAGTTAATTTAAATTAGAGGATACATAATCCAATTCCCTAAACTCTTATTTTACAGTAATTAACTGGAATTTTTCATGAAATATCATATTTCTGTCAGTTTGATGGTTATTATTTTTCAAATCCAGAAAGAAAATTTAATATCATTTTGAAATAAGAAAAATAATTTTTTTCTCCGGACACCCTACTCATAGTCATACACATCCTAAAACGGCCCCTGCAATTAAAACGGGCTTAAAATTGAAAAGAAAATTACATGTGAAAGAGTTTTTCACAGAGATTCCGAATATGACAATAATTTTTCTTAGACATGTTACTTGTTAGAATTCATCATTAATCCTGGAATCTAACTTTAGTTAATATATTAACCTCGCATACATGTACATGTAAGTGTGAGTGACTTTAGTTTAGCTTTTAAAAAATTGGCTTAGAAAAAAAATCTGGTTTCGGAGCTGTATTATGCAATAGGATTTAACGTCACTGCAGGAGAAAACATTGCCGGACGCCACTCAGTGCATCAAAAGTATACGGATAACACTTGTGTCTGGAGAATTTTTTCATTGGTTATGGAAGAATTTCACCGTGACAGAAAAGGAGAAATGATTGAAGAAGACAATGAGAGCGACAAAGAGGTTGCAAGTGAAATCAATGATCAAAACCCAAACTGTGAATGCAGCCTTACCTCAATAGCATTCTTGGGGAAGTGGTCGCTGCAGATGACCACCGATCGAGATTTGACGGGACTGGGGCCTCTCCACTCGGCACAAGTGATCTTCACCGTAGCTGTCCAAACCCTTCTTAAAATGTTCATCTCTTGGGAAGTAATGTAGGCTTCCTCCATCATTTTTCATTTTGCTGCAACCAGTGACAACACAGCGTGACGGCATTTTCACGGATAAATCAAAATATATCATGGAAAGCACAAAAATCACAGTAAATCCCAGCTATAGAATTAGAAGAACTAAACTTAAGCGTAAGCACGAATGCAAAAAAAAACAACATAATGATAAAATACCTTGGACCACACCACGTAATACTATAGTGGTCATATTGACCACTATGCGGGACGAATGCAAAAATACTAGTCATTTTCTATCACATGTACTTAAGGTATGGAGGGAAAAGTAAGATTCAGATTAACATTCAGATTAAGATTAATCTTTATTGGTCTATATGATTCAACACATGAAATTTAGTTTCCATTGGCTTGTTACACACAATACAGTACGGAGTACAATACAATAAACACAACATAATAACAAACAGCAATACTTAAAGACATTGACTGATGGGAAACGAATAACATAAACCTTTTACAATGTATATGTCACAAAATGACGAGACATGAGACACAAGATAAACATGAGCGTGAAGACACGCATAACACAGGCTTCCCCTGACATGATGTCAGACGTATAAACATTGGTACTCACATGGAAGTTGAGAAAAAGAACAAAAATATAAGTCAAAACTGAGAGAAATAAGGCCAATGGTGGTCGCTACCGAGCTGCGCCCTCAAGATAAATATTTCAAATACTTACTTTCAAATTCAGTGCTTTAAAATCTTACTCCTACCTTAAATGGCCGTTAGGAAGAACTTCTGATATTTCCAGCCAAATCCAAAGTCAAAATCATGTCCAAAACCTAAGAAATCCCCACCTACGAGTGGTTCTTGGTGGTCAATACGACCACTATTACTTGGCATGCTTTAGATCTAGATCTGCTCACACCTTTTTGAATAAAATCTTGTTCCTATTTATTTTCGTAAAAAATAAGTAGTAAATATAAGCGACTGAATGTAGTCTAATCCCTGATGCATATTCTCCATATACGCTCAGTCAGTGAAGTCCAACACAGTTAGTTTTTTTACCTTTTATTCTTGAATATGTTATCAAAAAATTATGGGAGGAAAACTGGGGGTGATTTTGGGAACATTGAAAAGGAAGGAGTCTTCAAGAAGATGGGGAAAAATCCTACATGTACAAATGTCATGGAGGAGGTTCAAAGATGGTAGACACTGAAATCTAACTGTATAACATTATACATATATGGAGTACGAGGTTATGAGGTTATCTTAAGATAACCTTGTATGAGTGCTAAGAACAAACAATGCCGATATAAGAGTATATTATCTATCACATGTACTAAATATATGGGGGGAAATAAGATAAATATTTTAGATACTTCCTCTTAAATTCAGCTCTAAAAAATCTCAGTCTTACCTTAAATGGACATTAAGAATCACTTTTGATATTTCCAGCAAAATCCAAAGTCAAAATCACCATCGCTCATCGATCTTTAAGATTGTGCACATGGGAAATCTGGATTTTCACGTGGGCACGATAAGGACCGAATTTTTGACAACCAAATTCTTTTGGGGGGGGGGGGGAGATTTAGCGCGAATAAGAAATGTTCACAATGACTCCGATATACCGCTTCGCCAGAACTGATAGTAAATTACAGATTTTATTTTTGGAATTATCTTTTCCAACATTGGTGAATTGAATTTATTGTATTTCATGGACATGTTGGTGTCAGTATTTGTCAATCAAATGTTGATTTTGAGTGAATGTTGGTGACTTTTGTGCCGTGGTGTTTGAAAGTGTTGAGGTGTATGGCTGTCTGAGTGTGTGCACATGAAATATAGAAAATTCGCTATGTGTGATCTAAAGCTTCCTTTTTTTAATTTTTTTTTTTTGTTTGCCTTTGTATCAATTTTTGTTTCACCAATTTTTTTTATTTCTTTATCGAATAAAGTATCTTAAGTCCCCTTTCTATTTTTTAAAGTCTTAGTCTTAAAAAAAATGTCATAGCAGATCTATCCGGGTCTGCTCGCTATTCATAGGAACCGCTATTCATAGAAAACCGCTATTCATTTAACATGCGCTATGAATAGCGGTCCTTATGAGTAGTTATGAATAGTGGTCCTTATGAATGGATGTCCTTATGAATAGCGAGGAAATTTGTCTATGGTTTGCTCGCTATTCAGAAGGACTGCTATTCGTACAAAACCGCTATTCATTTAGTCACTCGTTATGGATAGCGTCCTTATGAATAAGTGGTCCTTATGAATAGCGGTCCTTATGAAGAGTGGTCCTTATGACTAGCGAGGTTACCCCGATCTATCTAGGTCTGGATCTAGTAATGGGCATTTAAATGGAGTGAATATTTGGAATGAGACATTGGGAATTGGGAATTCTAAGTTACAAAATTGCAAAAAAGAAAATGTACAGCCAGTGAGTGAATATTCTAGTTTGGATTTTGGAGAATTTTTGACATATTAAGAATACCCTGTCATGCCTGTGGAACATCAAACTACATGTAAGGGCAAATTTTTTTCTTTAAAAGATTTTTTGTTTGTTTTCGTTTCTGTTATTTTTTTAATAGTTTTTTTTTAAATATAGTTAAAAGTTGGGAGGAAGACACAGTTTTCCATAAGATGTCATTGTTAAGGTCAGACTGTTTTGGGGTCATGATTGATTAGACTTTAAAGTTGACTTCATCCTATCAGGCTGATTGATATCCTAAAGAAGTACCCCCCCCCCAAAAAAAAAAAAATTATCACTGGCATGTGGGCATTGTTTCGCAAACCGTCATACATGTATATGTACAGTACAAGTGTACCGTCATCCCATTAAAAAGCGTGTATTAAAAATTACAAATGCATTTCAATGGGATGTCAGAAACTTGTACTTACAATTATGAAGTGATGCATGCACTGGTTCTATATGTTAATTTTATTGCAGTGTAAAATGTTATTAAAGTGGAACATATTTTTAAAAACAGTTTTTGAAATTTAAAATTTACACAAATTTATGTCATTAAAGTGGAACATATTTTTAAAAACAATTTTTTAAATTTGAAATGTACACAAATTTGCAATTTTTGCTGCAATACATATACCTGTAGGTCTGCATGTATATTTGTCCATTTAATTTTGATTTTGTTGCATGAATGTATTGATAAAAGAAGATTAATCTGAATACTATTGTATAATGTTGCAAATTTCCTTGGTATTAATGAGTTAAATCCAAGTCTAATTTTCATTCTTTGATTTCTAGGAGGTGATAGCTCAAGTTTTACAAGACAACACTCCAGCTGCATTTGAGTGTAAGTTTTTTAAGTTCCTTTTCCCATTTATTCATAGCAGGGTTGGAAATAAGTCATGATTTAAAGAAGAAGAAGATTTATATATTTAGTTTCTTTTAGTTTATATTCCTAAATGTTGCTCCCGTACATATAGCTACATGTAAGAAACAGATTATTTTGGTAGATCATTATCAGACATTATTTGGAGTACAAAAACTCTCACTCAGAAAAATTTCTGAGTAATTTTCCTTTTGTCTCATCAATAAAAAATCAATAAAAACTTTGTTAGGTATTTCTTTGTTTTTACCCCCCCCCCCCAATCGAGGCAATGTAAATCATGATTTAAATCAAGTTGATCTAAATTGTGCCAAACCAGTTTTATAGAGTTCAAAGCCAGTTGGAAGTTGTGTTCATTGATGATGAAAATCTGCAATTCAAAAGAATTTGTATCCTGAAAAGATTTAGTTGAAGGCCAAGTGAATCAGATTTGCTATTTGCTTGATTCATAGCATGTACATGTACATGACAAGTAACAAGCAAACAATGGTTATGCTCATAAAAACTGCTGAGAGTATATCTTTAACATCAAGTTATCTGAATTTGATTGCAGATGAAGATGAAGATGGTGATCGGATCACGGTGCGAAGTGATGATGAAATGGAGGCCATGATAAACTATGTAAGTTCTTTCGCTGTCCATCTACTTATTTCTTATCGTATTTTGCTCAAACCTTCACTGATCTGTTTCTTTCATTTTTCTGCTTCTTTTAAAATCAAGCAGAAAATTCAGAGAATCAAATTGGTAAAAGTTTGAACAAAATCGGACAAACAATAAAAAAGTTGTGGTTTTTTTTCAAAGTTCTAATCACTATGCATACAGTATATGGGAATTTCAAAATTGGCAGAATTGGTCACTGTGATGTAGCGGCGTTCAACTTTCCCATTTGCTCCAACAAACAAAATGAATAAAATGTCAATTCTTCAAAATGTACAATTTTGTAGGAACCTATAACAATGTGCCATCTACAATATATTTTGAATACTGCTCTGAGAGAAAAGGCGCTCATGAGAAAACCGGAATAGCTTTTTTGGTGTATGACAAATGGGAGAGTTGACCGCGAATACGTCACAGTCGATTCACCAAATTGCCAATTAGAGATTCGTATAGATTTAGTGATCTCATCTTTCAAACATTCATAACTTTCTTATTCTTTTTCCAATTTCTCTCGAACTTTCACCATCCTGTTTCTCTTATTTTTCTGCTTTCACACAAATCAGCTTTTTACAAAGGTTGGATTGCCGATTAAAAGGTACCAATCACCAAAAATATTTTGCTGTACATGTTAAAGATTCCATGTCGCTATACTATGTGCTTCAAATATTACTTCTATAAAGAGATATTGCAATTTTTAGTACACTCTCAATAAACGTAAAAGTGACTTGTGAGTAGACTAGTCAACGCACCCGCTTGCAAAGAATAAGGCCCGCACGGAGTTCGGTTCCGGACAAGCATATTCATGTTATCTTTTATTTCCTTCATAGTCCTTAACTGTTGACCTATAGAATGCAAGGTAAAGTTCTTTAAGGTTGATTTTATACTTGCTTCCTGTGCCCAAATAACTTATTTATGGTGATTGATATACTTTTAATATGTTGCTGTGAAGATGGGTTTAAAGAGCTGTTAATGATAATGTAAGATATTCAATAGTTATTCCACCAAAAATGAGTTACACCTGACATGTTTAATTCAGTGTAACAATTCATTTGCACAGTATCAGGCAAATGTTGAGTATCTTCTTAATGTTTGTCACTTTCACACCATCCTCCCTCCCCCCTCCCCCCCCCCCCCAAAAAAAAAAGAAAAAAAAAAGAAGAAGAAATAATAATAATAATGAATAAATAAGTAAAGATAAAAAAATTAAAAAGTTAAAATATTCAAAAATTAAATAACAGAAATAAAAATGAATCAAATGTAGCATTGTTATGGCCCTAAAATATATATTTATATATGGAGAATGAAACCCTGGGGAAATATCCATTTTAATGAATAGAGAGGATACAGAGAAGCAATTTAAAAAAAGTTCCATCAAAATCGGTTACGAAATGAAAAAGTTATGAAAGTTTGAAAAATGTCAATTTACTTTCTATTGTGATCCTCAAATTGGCAATGTTGCTTCAAAGTGACAGGTTTAGTAGTACAACTCTCAATATGTTTTCTACACAAAATTTCATATTTTCTTCATTATCTCTAAAGATGCTGCTTGTCTTTGTGTGAACTCAACATATGTTGTGTCAAATACATTTCCCCATGATATATCTTTAGCTAAGGAGACAAGCTGCACCTTGAGAGATAATGGGGAAAATATGAAATTTTGTGTACAAAACATATGGAGAGTTGTACTACTAAAGCTGTCACTTTGAAGCAACATTGCCAATTTGAGGATCGCCATAGAAAGTAAATTGAGACTTGTCAAATACATTTCCCCATGATATATCTTTAGCTAAGGAGACAAGCTGCACCTTGAGAGATAATGGGGAAAATATGAAATTTTGTGTACAAAACATATGGAGAGTTGTACTACTAAAGCTGTCACTTTGAAGCAACATTGCCAATTTGAGGATCGCCATAGAAAGTAAATTGAGACTTTTCAAACTTTCATAACTTTCTCATTTCGTGACCGATTTTGATGGAACCTTTTTTAAATTGCTTCTCTCTATCCTTTCTTTTTATTAAAATTGATTTTTCTCCAGGGTTTCATTCTCCTTTAAGTATTATTTGTTATGAGTTTATTTTCATGACTTTGTTGACTATTATTGTTACTTATTATTGCTACATGTATCAGGGCCTCATGGAAGACCACCACTATTGGTGAAATGAGTCACCCTGTCTAAATATTAGAAATAAATTATTAAATAAATAAATAAAGTGAAATTTAATCATACTTTTGCTTATTAAAGGCCAAGTCCACACTAATATTAAGTTGATTTGAATAAATAGAGTAAAATTAAACAAGCACAACAGTGAAAATTTTATTGAAATCGGATGTAAAATAAGAAAATTATGGTATTTTGAAGTTTTCCATTATTTCTTGAAACAGTGATATGCATAACATGGGCGGTATGCAAATGAGTGAACTGATGATGACACACACTCGCTTTTCCTTTAATATGTATTTTATTATCACATATATCAATTTTTTGCTTCAATAATGTAAAACATGGTTTGACTCCTTATGGAACATGTAAGGTCATCATTATTGTAACTTATTTTGATACAAGGGAGAGATTCTTTATTATCACATCCATAAAAAAGGAAATATTTGAAATTTCATATAATAAAACACATATTAAAGGAAAAGTGAGTGTGTGACATCATCAGTTCACTCATTTGCTTACCGCCCATGTTATGCATATATATCACTGTTTCATGAAATAATGCAAAACTTCAAAATACCGTAACTTTCTTATTTTACATCCGATTTCCGTAAATTTTTCACTGTTATGCTTGTTTACTTTTACTCTATTTATTCAAATCAACTTGATATTAGTGTGGACTTGGCCTTTAATAATGTATACATGTATATTGTCTTTACATTGATTTGATTCTTTACACTAAGCTCGACATACATACTTGTACATGTTCATACATGTACACTGCATATATTCGAGAGCATAGCCAGGGTAGTGACTAGTGGTTACTTGCTTCCATTCTCTTATGTTTCTTGTGACTCAATTTCCCTGAAGAATTTGACACCTCCTGCTACGATAAGTGAATTTCAGCTTCTCAAGTCCCAATTACAGCACATCCCTTGTGTTGAAATTGGAAGAAATTCATTTACAAGTGTACATGTACTGCTGTACTTGGCAAGAGGAAGTGAATTTGTCAAAAAGTAGTGGGAAATAAACGAAACTGAAAAAAAATTATTGATGACAAAAGTGCATTTTTTCAGAAATGTAATACTGCATGCATTATTTGTGAATGCTTATGTACCAGGGACCATGAATGTAAAATGCACATGTATTTAATGAATATATTTTACTATACATGTATATTATTTGCAGTACTTGACAAGAGGAAGTGAATTTGTCAAAAGTAGTGGGAAATAAAAGAGACTGACAAGTTAGCGCATTTCCTCAGAAATGTAATAATGCATGCATTTTTTGCGCATGCTTCTGTGTGCATTGTACAATGTGCATATATTTTAAGAAGGAAAATCAGAAAGTGGCTTGTTTTTATCAAAATACACTGTAGGGCAGCATGGGCATTCCTTGTACAGTAACTTATCTGATCTTGATACATGAGAAAAAGTTTTGTATTTTACTAAGTAGGAAATATCTTATATGGATTGTTTGAAAGGAAAAAGATGACACAGTGGGCCTGAGTGACTGAGACATCTAAACCCTTGTTCACATGATATAACATAGTATAAATAACCTTTTAAAAATGGCTGCAGCAAATCTTTATAACACACAGGTACTAAAGTGAGATGCACTTAAAAAACAATCTTTTCTTAAAAAAGTGACAGTTTCTCAAGATTGCCTTTTCAATTTATTGTAAGGATTTTGAGAAATGCTATAATGTACATGTACAAGACCGTAAAAAAAAGGGGGGGGGGAGGTGTGAATAGGAACACGAGTGAATTAGGAACAAAAAGTGAAAAAATTGTTCTTGAGAATTTTATTTTCAAAATAAGAATGCAGACTTTTCTAATATATTTTAATCATGTACCACATACATGTACATTGTATTTTCAGCTGTCCAATCATTAGTAACGCGATGGGAATTAACTTATATCTACCCAAGTGTGAAATATACAATGTACACATGTACATGTAACATGATGTTCTGAAATATGTTTAAATTTGAGATGTGGTCAAAACTTTCCATCTATCTTTATACTTAAGATTATCCATCAAATAAGCCTATACATGGTGGTATACCATTACTTTAATTAAAATACTGATTTGCTGCTGAGTCTAAAGTTCATTTCATATGTTTAATAAATGTCCATTCTGTTCCTATTCACCCCAATGTCTTGGTGAATAAGAACACTCACAAATGTATAATTATAAATTAAATCTAATATGGATGGAATTTCCTTTTTATGTCAACGAAAAGGTAACATGCCTGGACATTTATGGCACCAAAGCATTTGCCACTGGTGATGTGATGAAGATGTTGTAAAGCAAAACATGTCAAAACTGTTCCTATTCAACCTGTATTACGGTACTAGTACTGTATGTTGTCAGAGAGAAAACTAAAATATTTCAGTTGTTAGTTTACATGTAGTATGTAACACTGTACATGTATGCAGGTTATTCATAACTATAGTTTTTTATAACTTAGGGAAAGATTGCAGGGAAATAGATAGGTAATCAGCCTACCTGTACATTTGGCTTACAATAAGATATACAGATAGATAAAGACAGTTGGATAGAATAGAAAGAAAGGACGAGAACCGGAGAGTTGATGGATGGATGCAGTGCTCAGTGGGAATAGATGGAATCAACACCCATACTAGTATGTAATGACCTTATGGTTGATCTTTAACCCACAAGAGATCAATTATGATTGGGTGCTGAGAATTGATGCCAAACACCAAGGATATTGACTTGGAGGGAAGGAGGGAGTTATATATTCTTGTTAACATTTAATACATGTATAAGTGGATGTCATGGGGGGGGGGGGGAGGGTTTCTACATGATGGTAGATGAAATGCAAGAAAACAAGACCATCGGGTGATTGGAGGGTGTGAAAGGGCCAGGGTTGTATCATCTTCTTTTCTTCCAATTGCCTTCCCTCGCTATCTTTCTTTCTCCTCTTTTTTTCCCTTCTTTTTGCAGTCTGATTGTGGGAATGTGCCCCCATGCCCCCCTCCCCCCTATAGCTATGCCATTGTACCCTACCATTCTGTTCAATCCTTTTTCTTCATACTGCAGTACCTGTCACTCCTAGCTGAATGTGAAGCAAGACGGGTTATGGCACCTCCTCTCAACATCTACCCTCAAGGTCAGTCAATTTTTTTTTTACATTTTTTTTTCTACGTACATGTATAGTGGCTGTTCAACAGACAAAAAAAAAAAGAGAAGAAAAAAGAAAGTTCTTATGATTTGTTACAAAACTGAAAACTAGAGCTAATTTCCACACTTGCACTGCTGGATGCATGAAGGATAAGACAATAGACTGCCACTAAGTCAAAAAACCCATTTCTATCCCGTCTGTCTGTGAAACTGAACATTTAAGGGATTCTATTTACGGATTCTATTTTTTTTTTGTAACTTCTGCTAGAGGTCCGAAAATTTTGTCACAGACGGACATGTGGAGCATCACGGACGGACGTTATCTTGAAATGAAAACTGCAAGTGTTCCTATCTAAAATTGAACATACAGTACCTTGGCAACCAAATTTTATCAACATTTAACACCATCAATGGTACTCTTCACAATGAAACACAAAACAGCTCAACACATTTCATTACTTAATTTTTACAGGCCTTCATAGTTGCAAAATTTGTCCAATTTCCTTCCATGACAAACCGATCAGGCTCTAATCTTATTGTATGTAGTGTCAGTGTGTATGACATTTTGCAGTAGATCATGGTCTCTTGGAGATTAAAAAGCTCTTAATGAAAGAGGTACCGGGTCTGCATACATGTAAGTATGTGGGGGGGGGGGCAGGCGATGAGTGAGAGCAAGAGGGAGACACATGTACATGTAGTTGAATTATGTTTTATTGATCAGTATTCAAAATTGTATTTTTTTTTCATGTATTTTTAACTGCACATCTTTATTTTTGTGTCTACACAACTTTCCGCCCCACACCTCGGTAATTTCAAATACATCTAAGCTTATTTGTGCATATATTATTTCATACATGACTGTATTGTAATATCACAATCTTATTGGTATGTTTCTTATTAATCAACAGTGAAGGCAGGAGGGAGGAAAAATATACATAATCTCACAGTAAGTATGATTTATTTGCACTCATATTTTCATTGACACCCCCCCCCCCCCCCCTTCCCCACCCCTTTCCAACAAAAAAACAAACAAATCTAATGAAATAGCATTGGCAACTCTCGTATATCCAGGGGTGGTATCCTGAAAAAAATATATGTATCTTATCTTTCATTTTAGTGAGAAGTATGTTAATTATAACAAATTTAAATTAGGACAAGTCTCTGGTTAATGTCTTTGCAAAGCTGGATGTGTACACATGTGTACACATGTGTACAGTTTTAGTTCTGAGAGTCATCTCTGTAAGCACCAATGATAAGCATTTATTCCATGTGATTTAGATTTGTTGTGACAATTAACAAACCTCTCTCTAAAAAAAAGATAGAAGATAGCATAGTTTTGCAGAATACCACTCCAGGGGTGTCCACTGTTAGCAGGTAAAGATGTATAAGTAGGCTTTAAGATGTGTCTCTTGCAACCAGAATCTTCTGTGGAGTAAAAAAGGGATTATTTCATGTAATTTACAAATAAAAAATTTAACAGGATGAAGAATATTTGTACATCCCAATGATGAAGACTGTCTCTAAAAAACTGTGTATAGGAAGTGTAAATATGTAAAAAGACATTTGTAAATATTAATAAATCTACCAAGCTCCTCGATGGCTAAAGGAAATCGTTTTGCTGTGGTATTAGAACCCCCTTTTTTTTATGGTCTTTTTTTTAAAATGAGCTTCAACTTTATGTGTATTGTAAAAACTGTTCATACCATATTGTTGATATTTCTCCTCTCTCTCTCTCTCTCTCCTTCCTTTACCCCTTCATCACTTTCCCTCTCACCCTCTTTTTATCTCTCTTCCTCTTTCTCCACTCCCTTTCTCTCTCTCTGAATATTTTTTGTCCATCCCCTCTTTCCCTCGCACCCTCATTGTTTTTTCTCTTTCTCCCCTTTTTTTCTCTTTCTCCCCTGTTTTCCCTAACTCCTCTTTTTCCCTCTCTCCCTCACTATCTCTCTCGCCCTCTCCCACCCTCTCCCACTCCCTTCTCCTCTCTCTCCTTTACCCTCTGATCAGGTCAACACAAGACCAGCAGGAGCAGTACCCAAGGGAGCAGACAGTGGGATCAGTTTAGGATATGGGTAAGCTGAATTAATATCAAAATTGTTCCTTCTAATATGACTATTTGCCATTAAAAGAGGGTGCTGTACTGATGGTCATAACAGCTCTTTAAAGATAAAGTTGAGTTCTGATCATGAGAAAGATAAAGTTGAGTTCTGGTCTTGAGATTGAATTGTGAAAGAAACTGTCTCAAAGCAATTGGGAAAGGTTGATTATATAGCACATAAGAACTGGTGTATGCTGTAAGGTTTTGGAATCACCAAAGTGATTAGAAAATTGACTCAATCCTGCTGAGAGTCACATGCACTGCACACAGAAATGGGACTACACATAAATGTTCCGCCTGAATATTTCAGCCGTTTCTTGTCATATTTTGAATGTGAGCGCATTTGAAGAGCAGTCCTTTCCAGGGGACATATCTACCATGATAATCTTCCAAACTAACATAAAAAGCATGAGAAAGCTCACAAATTATTTTTTGCCTTTCCCAGAACTCAAGCTTCCCTTTAACTTGTAAATTATTCACGTTAGGAGCAAACTTTAAGATATATTGATGTAACTGTGTGTGTATATCATTGGTACATTCCGTGTCAAATCACCCAAATTAAAAAAAAAATTAAACCTTACCCCCTTCAGATTGGCCCAAATTTTGTATACATGTATGGGGTAATCGATTCTTCCCAAGCTAAAATTGTAAGTTCTAACCCCATTGGCCAAACAGTTTTTGCCAAACAGTGCTCCTTTTTTTTTTTTTTATAGTTTTTCAGAGCTAATTTACTCACTGCTCCTGTGCATTTTATGCCGTTGTACTATTGGTGTGGTTTTTTTCCTCCATTAACTTCCTCTCTCTCCCTATCTCTCTCTTTCTCTCTTTACAGGAGGCATGATGCTGAATTAAGAGAAATACTAGCAAGTGGCAGGGTAGGCATTCATTTCTTTCTCAACTCGGAAATGGTTTTATTTCAACAATTCTTTGCAGCCATTGGCTAAATTGTATATGTTTACAATAATTTTTCTCATTATGCTATTAACAGTTGCTTTCAAAATTGCATGATTCATCATATTTAATTGAGGATATGAGGAAGAAGTTTATGGCAGTTCCAATTTCTCTCTTTTCTATGATTTCCCCATTGAAAATTGTATCCCATATTTATCATTGTGTAATTGTTTAATTAATGAGAACTTGTCCAATACACAAAAGAACCTTCATTTGAATAAGAGGCTACCTGTACAGACAGAATTTGTATTGGATTGCACTGTATTGAACTGCAAACCCTACAGATGAACAGGGTATGAGACTAAAGAGGAAAACATTTGGTTTAGATATGTTGTGAGAATTAAACAACTTTTTAAAACAAATATATGTCACTTTATCTCTCTGTCTCTTCTTTCATCCCTCCTTTTGTATCTCTGCCTTTCTGTTTCATTGTTTATATTGATATGTCTCTTTCCTACATGAATGTCTTTCTCTGTCCTTGGCCCTCTCTTTCTCTCTCTCTCTGTTTCACTCTTTTCCCTTTTTCTCTCCCTTTCTCTCCCTTTCTCTCCCTTTCTCCCATCCCTTTCTTTGTATTCTTCTGTTCCCTGTCTCCTATTTCTTCCCCCCCCCTCTCTCTCTCTCTCTCTCTCTCTCTCTCTCTCTCATTGACTTTATGCATATCTGTCTGTCTGTTTGTCTCTTCCTCTCTCTCTCTCTCTCTTCTACCTTTCTCTCTGTCTCATGCTTTCTTTCTCTTCCCCTCCCTATCTCATGTTGACATGCAGATAGTAGAAACAGACATCTTACACCTTGAAGTCCTTGGAAGAGGTCACAGTGGACAAGTCTACAAGTAAGACAATAAAAGCTCACTATTTATTAGCTAAAGTCATCAGAGCAACATAAAGGAGCGAGTTGTAACAAGACACTTATGTTTGCATACTTGTACTGTCACTGATTTCTGTGTTCTGAATAATAACTGTGTTAGAAACTGTCATAGATATTACAGCCATCTTAATTGATAGGGTAGTGTCCAAACTCCATAGGGATTATTGCCAGCCAGCACCATTTGTAATTTTCAGATTTTCTTCAACTGTGGTTGTTCATTTTAGAGGAAATATTGCATTGCTTTTATTTTATGAATACTTGTAATGAGATATTGCAGAGCTCATTTGTTTTCCTGAATATATACAGGGGTCTCAATGCAAAAGGCGATAAACTACTTCCAGTTTCAGGAAAGTCCTGAGAAATTGTTCGATATTTTATATCTTTAAGAAGAAGTTATTAATGACAGTATGGAAAACCTTGCTTTTTCCATTATTTACAAAGAGAGAGAGAGAAAGAGAAAGAGATAGTGAATGAAACTGAGTGGATCACTGCAATATATTGTATTGAAATGTGACACTTTCAGTTTTGCCTGAAATCAATATGGACTTGTTTTTTGTTTCTCATCTCCATGAAATGTTTGGTGTCTATTTCATTTCTATCTCTGCAGAGCCAAACATGTACCAACAAATAATGTCATGGCAGTTAAGGTAAGATTTCTCTATTATCCATAGAGGCAAATTCACTCTTCTTGTAAATGTACATTTATGGTATTTTACCGCTCTTCATTTTCTATACGTGTATTGTCATTTCCTCCTTTCAACCCTACTCTTGTTTATCTCTCTCCGTCTCTCTCTCATCGCTCTCCCTCTCTCTCGCTGCTCTCCAACTCTCCCTCTTCTCTCTCTCTCTCTCTCTCTCTCTTTTCTCTCTCTCTCTCCTCTTTTCTCTCTCTCTCTCCTCTTTTCTCTCTCTCTCTCCTCCTTTCTCTCTCTCTCTCCTTCTCTCCCACTCTTTCTCTCTGTGTCTCTGTATATATCTCTCTCAATCTCCATTTCTATGTTTATCTCTCCCTCTCTCATATCTCCCTCTTTTTAGAAAATGGTTATTTCCACAAGAACATGTACATATCCACAGGGGGGATCCAGGTTTTTGTTAAAGGGGGGGGGGGGGGGGGGGGGGGGGGGGGGGGGGAGGAGGCACACAATCTCCGAAAAGTTTTCTAACAAGCGGGGGGGGGGGAGGTTATCAGATTTGTTTTTTTCGCAAAATTCTCTGACAAGCAAAAAAAAAAGGGGGGGGGAAATGTTAATCAGTTTCAAAGGGGGCACAATTTAAAAAAGGGGGCCACAATGTACACTTTTCTTTCAGAAGGAGGGGGGGGGGGTGGGAGCACAGCGGCCGTAGTGCAGCCCTGCCCCCCCCCCCCTTAAATCCGCCACTGCATATACATGTACATTGTATAAATCTCTGGCAACTGTTTGATAGTGCAAACTCAATCAAATGGCTTTAATTGATGAAATTACCCTTATGTTAGCACCCCTATAGAAGTCATTTAAAAGGAGAACATTTGCACATATACTATTTTTAATCTGGAGAGAGAAGTAGGTCAGGAACAGGAAATGTACATTTGATTGACAGGTGGTAAATGTATATTGCACAGGAAATACTTCGGTGAAATTTACAAGAGCAGGTGGTCAACTTACTAGCTTGACATTTGTAAATTGCATTCTCCAAGAAATCCACAAGAAATCAACAATGAATGAATTTATCACGAAAATTTGTAAACAAGGAGGCATGTGTAAATTACAATCAATCTTTAAGCAATTAGACATCAGAGCACTGACATTACACTGAAGATGCTAAAGTTATCTGTAGATCATTTCAAACCCGAGTTCAGTTAATATTGAGGGGGGGGGGGGGGGGG
>CM046839.1:27959006-28155794 GCA_025618425.1 Heliocidaris tuberculata | reverse complement strand
GGAAATCCTTAGAACATGAGGAGCTTTTTTCCCTTTCTTTTAGGCTCTTTTGCTGATTTTGTCTTTACTTCTGCGAGTTGTTTTTTAAAGCCTAGTCTGCATTTTTCAAACCCAAAGTCCCCCTTTTCCAAAGTTTGTTTTTCTGTCAGAAGACGTGACGGAAAGTCCGACATCTCATCACCTTCTTGACGTGCTCTAGCGAAAACTCTAAAAAGAAGATTGTAAGTCTATTTTTCTCCCACAATTTTATTCTCTTCATCTCAAATTGTTATAATATGTCACCGTAAATAATATTGTCTGTTGTTACTTTATCCATTTTGTCTTTAAGCGGATATTTATTTTTTTTGTTCTTGTTATAGGTTTAAGAATTGACACTAGTTTTAGCATGGTGAGTATTTTGTAGACCTAGCTACTGTAATAAACATGAAATATTGTAATTCATGAGAAAACGTACACATTAGACAGAATCAGGAGATGGATAAATTTGCAAAGATAAAGAGAAATAGATATATACATGTCTTAGAAGGCAGATACTTTTACAGATGAATTTATAATTGATAACATTTTCATTATAAGTGGTACGAAATTTTTTTTTACATGTTGATTAAAGAAATGCATTACTGACGAACTGGATCTATATAAAGTTGAGATAAAGTTGAGTTCTGGGGAACATTCATCAAACGTTTTGTTAGTGATTTTTTACTGACAACTGTTATAAGCTACTGAAATCCTTGCATCTGATTGGCTGAGGGCAAATTTGTAGTAAAAAATCACTGACAAGACAATTGATGAAACGCTCCCTGGTCATATGGTGGCTTTGTGAAAGAAACTGTCTCGGAGCAATTAGGAAAGGTTGATCATGTCTGCATAAGAATTAACTGGTGTATACTGTGAGGTTTTTTTAATCACCAAACTGATAAGAAATTGACCCAAGCTCGCTTGAAAGCACATGCATTGTACACAGAATTTTTTTTTTATATATGTAAATGCACAGACACGTGGCATGAATGTTTGGTCCAAACACTTCAGATATTTCTCTTTATATTTCGAAAGGACATTTGAAGAACAATCCTCTTCAGGGAACATTTCTACTATGATGTTCTTCCAAACTGACATAAAAAGAATGAGAAAGCTCACAAATTATTTTTTACCTTCATCAGAACTTAACCTCCTCTTTGAGGATGAATGTAATATGAATGAAACTTTTGAGACCGGAGATACAAACAACAGGATCGAAGCTATACGAGGCTTCCACTAATGAATGGGATTCGAACCGTGAACCATTTCATCAGGAGTCAGGAGACTTGTCCACTCGATCAGCTGTAGATGAGACTAAACCTCTAACAATGTCTCTCTCTCTCTCTCTCTCTCTCTCTCTCTTTTCAATCATTTTTGTCAATTTCAATACAATTATTTCCATTTTTTCAATATAAGTGTACGAAGTAATAAATGAGCAAACTGATGTACATGTATTTCAAACAAAAATTACGACAAAATATACATTCCTGTGGTACATACATAGTTGGAGGACACACCTCTAAAAGCAAAAGCTTGAAGCGATGGTGCCCTTAGTAACATAATACATAATATTTACATAATAAATATATAAAAAGAAAATAACTACATACAAAAAAAGAAAAGGATAACATTCCTAGACCGCTGGGCTTGATTGGAGGAAAAAGGGGAAAAAGAAAGAGAGAGAGAGAAAAAAAAAAAAGAGGGGAAAGAGGGAAAAAGGGGGGAAGAATGGAGGTGCAACATAAAAGGAGTACGGAGAAGAGAAGTATTCACGAAAAAGCAGAGAGAAGAAAGGGAGCGAATAGACCCAGTGGAGGGTGGGGAAGTGTCTTAAACCATATTATTTGTAAGATGAAGTGAAATGTTTTTTTTTATCCTTCTTGAGAAGCTGGCAAGAAATGCGGAGTATTTTATTGTGTCTGGATGTTATGTTGGAATAATAACAGAATAAGGTTCTGTGCTGCAGCAGCAGCTTTTGTGTGTCCGGTTTCGTATTTATGAATAGTAGAATTTAATTGAAAGAGGTTACAGAATAGGAAATAAATTGTTTGTACATTTGTACATAAACATGCTTCGTTGATGTTTATTTATATCGATAAATTTTATTATGTTAAATTGTTTGAACAAATGGTCGACGTGACACCGGGGAGCAGTACCTGTAGTTATACGAATTATTTTCTTTTGTAGGGTGATTAATTTGTGTAATTTGGAGGTTGTAGCGTTTCCCCAGGCTAGGTTGCAGTATGATAGATATGGTAGGATAAGAGAATTGTAAAGCATACGGAGGATCCCTCCGTAGGCAATAAATAGCCTTCACTGGGCAGTGTTCTAGTCATTCTCCTGATGACGATCAGAGCATACTGATCGAAACGTCGAGAACCACAGAGCTCTTAGCGGAGCTCACCAGCCCTGTTCAGGGCTCTTATTCCTTGAAAGAATTACATGGTGTAACCCTGAAAAACTAAACCTACATACGGAGGATGTTGTTTGGTAAAATGTGCCGCAGTCTATGTGTTATCTAAACAATTCAAAACATTTGAAGAAATCAAATATTTACTTCTGTCACTTGAACAAACACTGTTGCCTACTTCTGACTTCGGCAATGCACACTTACCACTTTTTTCAGAGTCCTGGTCTTTTCTTTGCGTTGGCTACTATGGCAACAGGCTTGTAGAATACCCCACAATTTGTCGATAGATGGCAGTATGTTAAACGGTGGCGGTAGCGTGATTTCATCCGAGATAAAACTCATCCAAAGTTGTGAGCGTGAAAACTTCCATTCCTGATCAGCATTCCGCTATCAAGATAATAGACGATTCAAAACAATGAGACGATAAAAAGATAATGAAACTGTTAAAAATACACAGAATTATGCCAAAGTGTTTGCTGTTATTACTAATATAAATTCTCCCGAAGACGATCAAAGCAAACTGACCAAAAAGTTCTACGCGGGGGAGGAGGGGGGGGGGGGGTATTTCCACCTCCGAGGATTGTTATGTTGGGGGATTAGATGATTATATTACGTTATTTATCCTCCACCTCACAAGATAAATCATATGAAATTATTAAAATTGTGACGAGTCAGGCGATCGATTATTTTAAATTTGTGGTTTTTATTCGATCCATCACGATTTACCACGTCTCAGATCAAACACAAAGTGCAATGATTTGCATATTCATTATATATTATAAGATATTCATATAGCGGGATGCATTGTGAAAAAGCATTAGAATCATATCCTACTACTGGGTTCAATTTTGTGTGCTGGTGATAACATTATGAGATTTAATGGTTTCAAGTTTTAACATCCTTTTATTATTGAGTAGGCCTAATGTGAATGCATGTTCATTAGCAGCACTGATTTCCAAACAATGATAGTATTTCCTTTCATTTCGCTCGCATACCGCGACTGAAGAATAGCGTGACGTCATGACTGCGACGAGGAGGTTGAGTAGGACGAAGACGGCGACGATGGAGTAGAACACGAAGATGAAGGCGGGCAGGTAGAGGGTGTAGGAATCGTCTGGTCTCAAATGAAGACCCAATGAGGGTTTCTTGAGTTTGCCGAGAAGAGCCCAGCACAGATTGAGGAGGGAAGTCGGTATGCTGAGAAGCAATTTATGAAATATTATGGTATTATAACATTCATCGTATTGATTAATATTACTTTCATGCTGCCGGAAGTGTCGTAATCGACATAAAGATAAAGCTAAACCTATAACGTTACTCTAAATTGGAGCCTAATCATTTACAAGCTATGCTTTTTATTTAGTGACAGTCGTTCTTCCTATTTACAGTACATTGTACTTGATTTGAGTTCTTTACCGTATGTTTGTAAAATATGAATTGTTTTTTATATTGTAAAAGTGAAACAAATATACTTCAAAGTTAAGTACTGGTCATGTGATTACATTGTGAAAGAAAGTGTCTAGAAGCAGCTGGGAAAGGTCAATCAATGCATGTAGTAAATAAGAATCGAAGTATACTGTCATGACTGTGAGCTTTTGGAATGATCAAAAAGATAAAAGACTTGAAAAGACAATACCATATCTAAAATGATATTTATAATGTGTTTTTTTTGTATTGTAAAATAAATTATTTGATTTGTCTTGATTTGATATAAATGACATAACATTTATATTTCTTACTTATGGAAAGGGGGCGCCGGACATTCGTCTGGTAAAAGTCCTTCTGCGGCGCATTCATCACGCACGCTTAGCAGACGATAGTTCGAGGCCTGAGTAATTCCAACCCCGAATGCGAGCACGATACAGACGAAAAAGACAGCTATCCTTGCGACATCGCTCCCCATCCCGATCACCGACTTGGCCACGACGAAGATCCCCACGTGGTTGACGCTAAGGACGTAGAAAGTACGAACGACACACACGAGTACGACGATGCTGTAAAGGGAATTCGATACGACACGGGGTTCGTTCCACGCTGCGAATATCCATGTAGGTGTGACGTATTCGGGCGTGATGGGGGAACTCGTAATGGCATCGGTGGTGTTTGTAGCGTTGGCTATAGTTGGTGCCATGCCGGGTTGAACCTCTTGCAAGGGATTCACGTGTCTTTGCATTACTCTCTTGTCGTAAGTATCCTAGAAGGATGGTAAAACAATGATCAAGATAGCATTAAAAATTTAATTATTCAAGAAATCCAAGCAGTTTTATGATAATAACATAGCCGTATGCGGAATGTCATTTTTTTTTTCACTTTTAATTTAATTTGTAAAGTTTAACAGTCTCTTGCAATCTATGAAAAATAAATCAATAAAAATTTCATAAGACTGTGTTAAGTGATTATTGTTTCCTTCATGTTTTACTTAAGCTTAAGTCCCACTAAAGGTACGACCAGTTGCCGACTTCTGGGGAGCGTTTCATCAAGCATTTTGTCAGTGATTTTTACTGACAAATTTGCTCTCAGCCAATCAGATGCAAGGATTTAAGCAGCTTATAACACTTGTCGGAAAAAATATCCGACAAATCCTTTCATGAAACGCTCCCCTGACAACCACTGGTAGGTAGTTAGCTATCAGAGGTCGCAGAGAGGCTTTTGGCAGTCTTTTAAAGGATGTCAGTGCTCTGCTATTGGTCTTAGGAGCATTTCGGTCGGCTGAAGGTTTTCGATGCAGAAGGCTGATCGATGAATAGCAAACGATCAGTTGCCGATTAATCTCCAAAACGTTTGCTTGTCAGTGATTTTTTGAGTTAAAAAGGGGCCCAAAATGCTAAGGACCTTTTTTTTTTATTATTATTATTTTTTTTTTTTTTGCTTGCTTGTCAGAAAAATGTTGAGTTAAAAAGGGGCCCCAAAAATGCTGAGGACCTTTTTTTTTTTTTTTTTTTTGCTTGTCAGAAAATTTTGTGAATATTGAGCCGCCTCCCTCAAGAAATCCTGGATCCGCCACTGTTTCCCCTCCCCTATCATCCTGTACTCTTCAGTGGCGTAGCGTGAGCCCAGCCATTGAAATGCACTGGCATCATCGAGGATCATCGGTCTTTTAATAAACGGAAAATAAAATACGAATATACGAGGTCACTGATTAGGGAGAGTTACTTCTTTTTTTATTCGTCCCTTTCCCCATGTTCCCCTTCTCCCTTCCTCTTTCTCTTGTTTCCTCTTCTCTCTCTCTCTCTCTCTCTCTCTCTTTTATCTGTATATCTGTATTTTCCATTTCATGATCACATCATATTAATCGGCTTCAAAGCACCCAAGTTGTTTTTAAAAGAAGAGATTAGGAGAATCACAGAAAATATAAATCATACCACAGCACATCAAGAAAATTACATTTCCTATATAATAATAAATAAGAATGTTAATTTCCTCTTGCATTGGTGTTTACGCCAATGATTTACCCCTCCCCCCTTTTTTTTTTAAAGATTTCCGACCGTCGCTAGAACAACGGTCATTATAGATATCTATTATCGCCGATAAATCACCGAACAACTGCCGACCATTCACCATGTTCACCAACATTTCCAAGAGCAGTCGCAAATTAGTTTACGAAAATCTTTGATGATCGAACAATTTTTTTACGATTACTAATCGGCAAATGCTCTTAACGGCAACTAATCTGCAAATGCTCTTAAACAGATCGAAAATTAATGCAAATTTGTTGTCGATGGTCGCAGCATTTTTTATGGTTGTCAGAAGTCGGCAGCCGGTAGTAAAGCTGGTAAGACTTACAGGCTTAAATTTGATACATAATTGCTGCGAAATTGATCTATGGGTCTTATGTAAAGTCGCAGGGGAATGTAAGAAAGTACTATTTTTAAAAAATCAATTAAAAACTTTCTTTGGGATGAGTTTGAATTTTGGATTGTTGAACTCTCATATTATTATTTGTACTCGTATACTCACAATTAGTCTACCTATCCAGACCACGTATAATGTTGTGTAGCAGATCTTTACCATGAAACTATCAAGGACTGAGAGAGGATAGGAGCAGAATTTCTCTGGGCCTTGATTATAGATGAACTTGACGTGTTTGCCAGATATTCCTTGGTTGAAGATTGAAGATACGATGCGGTAATGACAAATTAAAAATATAGAATATAACAGAAACATAAACAAAACAAACATACTGTAATTCATAAGCTCGATGTGAAGAGAGATATTCGACTGCTCAATCTATGGCCATAGGAGTATGAGACGGGGGAGGGGGGGGGGGGGTGCAATACACCCGAATATTTTAAATTGCAAATACATGTATACGGGAAACCATTATCAGCTCTAAATTCGAGCACTGAAAGGCTGTTATTTATCTTGATAGACCTATATACTTCAATGACGAAATCCTATTTAAATGCAGGCATGTGGCTGTCAACATGTTCGTTTGCAGTGCCGTCACCAGCTTTTTTCAAGGGGGGGGTGCCTTTTGGAAAAAAAAAAGACAAAACTTACCAACTCCAATGTCAGGCAGTGGTGCTGGTGGCGCAGATATGAGCTGTTCGACACTACACAATAAGAACATGTCGCCCTTTTCAAAAGACACCCCCCCCCAAAAAAAAAAAAAAAAAAAAAAAAAATCTTTTTTTGGGGGGGGGTCTGGAGGGGGGGGGGTGCGTTTGCACCCTCCGCACCCCCCCCCCCTGGCGACGCCCATGGTTTGCTTGTTTGCTCTGCTCTCTCGCTTGAAGGTTGATTGGGCAAGAGACTCGACAAAACAGCAACACATTCAGGGGAGGTTGATGGCTGTTTGTTACTTGTAATGTGTTATGAGTACTGTGGTATATTGGTGAAGGCTCTTGACTCTCATACGAGAGGTCTCGGATTCGATCCTCGCCAAGGTGCTTTGCCCACATTTCTCCCTCTCGACCCAGGTGTAAATGGGTCACTGTCAATCCTGGGGTAATAATAATTGCAGGGCCCGCAGGAAGAGCAGTCTGTTTTAATACTGATATGTCTACCCTGGGTAAATAAGACAAAATTATTGTTTATTATCATAAAACGAGCAAGATCAATAAATTGACTGATCATGATGATTGTACGAACCTATGCAGAAGACGAAGATGGTAATCTCGAGAATCAACGTAATGACAGGGTGAGTCGTGTAGTCATAGAGAACTAGAGCTACGACACATGACATCAGGGTTAGGTCCGCTCCCATGTTCATGTAAAGCTTGATGTTCCTGAGCACAACAATGAGATGACATTGGCAATGTAATTTATTTCATCATAAAAACATTCATTATGCAATCAAATATACAAACCAAACGAAAAATGTTTTTGATGTTGTCGTTAAAACAACCCCCACCAACAACAAGCAAATTCGAAATTGATAAAAGATGGATCAAAGTTTAAGAATTCCTGGCTACATGTGAAGTGTTTTTGTTTGTGAAGCCGACACACAACTTTAAACTTTTGTTAAAACTTCATAGTATCACTTTGAATATTTTGACACTAACTGGCCAACAAGAGACATGAGAGACAAGGAGTTGGATAAAAAAGATTTGTGTGAACACTTTCATATACGCACCCGTGCAGAAACATTGATTGAAAATATGGGAACGAACATTACTGGGGCCTATATTCACTGGGGATTTAAAAGAGAGAGAGAGAGAGAGGGGGGGGGGGGAGGAAGAGAGAAGGCAAGAAAGCGAGAGGGGAAGGGGACCTGAAAAGAAGATTATACGTTCATTTCTCACCTTCTTCCAACTCGCTGGTCTGGTTCTCTCGCATTTTATTCATCGAGTAATACCGGTATACCCAATGACACCATTCCCCCCCCCCCCCATTAGTGGCTCGACCCCTTGACGCTACGAAGTCCCTGGAATGAATAATAAACTGAACTCACAGTAACTTGAGAAACCTATGGCGGCTTGGCCGGATAGATGAGGTAGTAGAGAGATAGCCTTAATTGGATTGCAAACGATCGTTAGCAATGTGAATATGAAAGATTCGGTTTTTGCCCGAAGAACATGTACCCCCCCCCCCCCCTGGATCCGTCATTATTATTATTATTTTTATTTATTACTGGTAACATAATTTGACTCACGGTATCATGAGGAACCTGTGTAGCGGCTTGGCTGGATAGACGAGGTAGAAGAGAGATAGCAGTGGATAACAGACGATCGCTAGTAGTGAGAAGATGAAAGACATGGCGGCGCTCTTTCCCTTCATCTCTTCGTAGTAACTATCGCTCAGAACGTTCTGAGTGAAAGGGTGTATGATGAACTGTGAAATGATAAATAAGATGGGGATAAAACAACCAAAGACAAAAAAGAAAAGTTACTGAATAAACTGGTTTGTTTGACAAAAGGGAAACTCTATCAAAATATAGCTCGGGACCACAGGGGTAACATTGAAGTAACAGTATATTACTGTCCAAACTCAAGTGTGTTTTTTTAAGCTCCTTTCGTATGTCCAGGTATTGAAATAGTGATTTCCGATATTATAAAGCCGTTTATCGTAGACCATTTTACTAAAAATAATAGCATGTGCTGCATGTTTTGGAGATTTTTTTATTCTTCTTTTTATGATAAGTCTCTACACTCTCAGAAAAGTTTTTAGGTTGGTTAAAATATGAACCTACCAACTGTTGGTTAAAAAAAAAATCCCATGTTTTACAAACAATTTATGTTTAACCAACAGTTGGTAGGTTCATATTTGAACCAACCTAATGATTTTTAACCAACATTTCTGAGAGTGTAAAGTACCTTTCCTCATTTTATCCCCGTCCAGGAATAAATTGTGTATATTTAGCCTCTTGATGTAATTTGATACTCGGCAGTTTTATAGAAGACAACTGTGCTGTAGTTTTTATTCATCAGTGTAACTTACAGATGACAAGCATGAGACATAAACCTCAAAATGTTAAACTTTATTAAACAGATGAGATGAATACTCACTGGTATCTGATTAGCTTTCATCGCTGCTCGTATCTTAGCAACGGGATGTTTGCTCTCACTCCTCGTAAATTTCAAGATAGTTCGGACCTGAAGAGAACATGATAGAAATGTGAGTCATATCATGTGAAATTACGTCAAATCCTGGCCACTTAAACAGAACTTAACCAATGAAGGGCCCATAACCAAATAAAGAGCTTCATTTTGTTTGCGTAAAATTGTATCTACAGTATGTGTATAAAACATCAATTAGAAATGTCGTTATTCTGTTCACACACATGTATTTATATAGATCATGATAAATCATGATACATGACATAGACGACAATTTTTGGAAACGACAAGGTAAATTATAAAGATATGTGTATATACTGATTAATATTATTTCATTACATAATCATTTTACGTCTATTTATCTATATTTTGTTTTATTCAACTGAGATCACGCAGAAGGCAAATGCAAAGTATAATTATTGTAAGTCGTTCTGTTTTATCTTATCCTTATAAGATGTTGTAAGTAGTAAACAAACTTAGCAAATGGTTTGCACTTCTAATCCAGCTATATTTAAATTTATAAATCAACCGATTTTTCTTTTCTTATTTTTAATGAAGTTAAAGCTAACTTTATGAAGCTGGTAAAGAATTCTAAGTTGAATGCCATATTCACAAAAGGGTGGAACACGCCACCCCACCCCCCCCCCGTTCCTATATGTACATTGTTTTGTCGCAAAAAAACAACAACAACAAAAAAAAAACAACAATATTCACAGGTTGAAACATGCATTTTGCGTATAGGCTTAGGTGGGACCTAAGGGTGGGACTTCCAGAAGCGCAATCAATAATGATTACTCTCTAAATAATGTACAGGACGGTAGAAATCCACTGTTTAAGGGAGTCATATCAGGAATCTCTTCAACTGGAATGTAATCCACGTTCAAAAATAGAGGAATTAATCCACTCTTAAAAGAGTAATTCATCCACTACCTGAAGTGGATTCCCAGGAGCGTCGGTAAATTCGTCACTTTTATAGGCTGTCGGCAAATCTTAAAAGCTGATGACCCTTTTTTTTTTGTTGTTGTTGTTGCTTGTTCGGAAAAAGATGTGAACACATTTCGGCAAATTTGAAAATCCGACAACAGTTGTTAGTGTTCTTGTCTGCAAATTGGTCCAACAACCCCCCCCCCCCCCCTTCAAAATGGTCTGGCGATGGTCCTGTGGATTAGTCCACTATAATTTGGAGTGGGTTCAACTCCAAAGGAAGTGATCCCTCATATCACAATCATGACCGCTAAAACTGGTGTCTACTCCCTGCATTAAGAGAGTGCGACTATTGGAGCAGATGTAAAATTTTCAACTCTTACCTCACTTGTACTGATAGCCTGTCCCACGAAAGCTCCCGCAAATCGCTCGACGCGATCCACTATTCTAAACAACTCCTTGCTCATATCCTCCCACCGATCAGCAAGCTCTCGAAGCCGCCGACTCAGACCGAAGGCAGCATCGAGTGGGTCGCTGAAAGCGTGCACCAGGTAGGCTTCGCTGGCGATGGCTCGGTATTTCATGACCAAGATGGCACTTGTTGTCAGGTCGGCCTGATCCTGGTTTATTTTGGGCTCTTTCAAGACGGCACCAGCATCAAGTAAGAGCTGAGTAAGAATCAGTGATATACACCTCCGGATTTTATTGATGTGGCCCTCCCGATATTTTCGGGGGGGGGGGGGGGACTGCCCCACCTGTCACCCCATAATCGACACCTCTGCCCCAGGCACATGTACTAAGCGATTTTTCCACCTGAAGTGTACCTTTTCACTCTCAAATTTTCTTACCAAAAATGCCTCACATTTTGGGGAGTACAATGGCCTTAAGAACGAATAGACTGTAATGAGGCGATATGAATAAACATATAAACAATTTGTTTAGTTATAGGTGTGTCATTGCTGGAAAGAAAAAAAGCAGACTCTGATAAATATTATTCAGTAAATTCTGGTCATCTGTATTACGAATGGGAACCAGTGGCGTATCTACGGGGGGGCAGCGGGTGGCACTTGAAGGGCGCGCAAAAACGCAAAAGAGAGAAAGAAAAGAAAGAGAAATACAAGAAATTTTATGGTCTTTGAGGGTTATTTGCGCCCCGGTCAAGAATAAAATACGTGAGAAATGGTTATTTATAGGGTTTGAAATGCGAAAATTTTAAGCTCGGCCGCTTTGCTCCCTCGCATAATTATGTTCAAGATCTAGCTATTTCGCCCCCAAATGACGTTTTTAAAGTGTTAACCATTAATTGACTCTAGTTGCTTTGTTCCCCCCCCCCCCTCCTCGCATAATGCAGGAGCTTGTTAAATTTTGCGCCCCCAGATGGGATATAAGTGCATAAAAAGTACTTTCAAAGTATAGAACATTCGAAAGAAATCATAAAATTTGCCTTGCAATTGCCTTATTAAATTCCTCAAATATATTTCTTCAGGGTTTTCATTTATTTTGCGCCTCCAACTAGGAATGTTCAAAATTTCAACAAAAATATATATATATATTGCTAGGTCGCTGCATTCCCTTTGATTTTTTTTTTGTTTGTTTGTAAAGGTAAAATACATAAGAAATTTCACTTTGAGGGGTGAAAAGGAAAAAAAAAAATCTGCCGCTCGGTCGCGTTGATCCCTCGCTTATACAATAACTCATCAAATTTGGGTAAACAACCCCGGGTTATGTGTATCAAAACTCATTTTCTCCATCATTTCTAAATTAAAAACGCTCATTAATCTGAGTTTGGGCATAGTGGGGGTGGGGGGGGGGGGGGGGGTTGGGGGCGCAGATTTGAACGTTTGCCCCGGGCGCCAGAATACTTAGATACGCCACTGATGGGAATATTATTTTATAAACAATTTCACTACTTCACGCTAATAATTATAATCATTATGTCTCGAAATAAATATCTTTTAAAACCTCCTGCAGCAACTTTTCGTTTGTTATTTGTGTTAGTAAATATTATACATTTTCATCTTTGGGTAAAATTTCAGACTTCATACTTCTCACCCCACCTTGGGGAAACGCTGGTGTGTAATTCATCCTCTAAGATTGCTAAGGAGTAGCTTTGGTATTACTATGTATCAGTCATTCTTTTCAAACTTACCTTCACGACGGTGAAGTTGTTTTTGTGGGCTGCAGCCATAAGTGGTGTTGTAACTTTGTGATAGTCATCATTTTCACAATGACATTCGATAATGGCCTGTCGCTCATGCTAGAAGAAGACATTTGGATGGGAAGAATCAAATAAATAAAACTTTTATTTTCACACTCATTTAGAAATGTGAAAGTAGGTTAGTAATCCAATAAAGAGAGCGGAACATTCTCTTCAGTTTTTTTCCCACTTTGAGTAAAAGCAATTGGAAGCTTCACAACTTGACGCATTGTAGTCCCATGGTAAATAATTATCCCAATACACTTCATCAGTCGTGTTGATATTACTTCTTTATTTCGTTTTCTGATCAAGTGAAATTATGAGCTAGTTTCTCCTACTGCAGTATAATTTTTACAAAGTTGTTAAAATCATGATTATTGATCAATTTATAAAACGTGTTTATGGAAATTATAGCAGCCACTGGGCCGGACAGCAAATGCGACATAAAGTATGATGCATTATTTTGTAAGCATTATTGACAGGAACAAACATCAAATTAGGTATATATGTCGTACGGCGTAGTTATATAATTATATATACCCCCATTTCATTGTTGTAATTTTTATTTTAGCTGTAGCCTCGCGGAAACTCACAGCCATATTGCTCTTGAATAATGATACAATTGCCCGGTACCATGGGTCGGGGGGGGGGGGGGGAACGCTCACCCCTGGAAATTTTGAAGACTGTAGCTAATAATGGCAAAGGCTAGTCGCTGCCCCCCCCCCCCCCCGGCCGTAAAAAGCTATCGCCGCGCATGCCCGGTACTACTTCATCCCCAATAAAACCTCAAAAATAACAAAAATAATATAGCTGAATGGAATATGAAGGGGAAAGGGGGTTAAAATTGATTAACCTATTGTCTGCTGAAACCGGGCTGTCTCTGTATTCAACTTATAGGAACGAGATAATTTAGTAGTGATAGGGTTAACAAATTAGTATCACACTTCATTACTAACCATCCACTCAGATAGTAAAATTAATGGACATGATCGTTGTCCATGAAAATAGAATAAACCCGGCACGTGAAAATTTAAATCTATGTTTGTTTGTTTGCATGTTTGTAAGTATGTTTGCTTGTTTGTTTGTTTATTTATTTATTTATCATAAGGTTGTATACAAACCTTGGATAGTGTTGCTGCATGTATGCAGATGCACCGGACGATATCAACCATACAGAAGTCGGATGCCCTCAGAAGAGCGTCGCCCAGGGGGATGCCGTGGTCGATGAATGTCGCCACCATTCCTTGATTGATGTCGAAGAAGAACGACAATATAATAATGCTTACTTTTTCAGAAATTTGCAAATACCATTGTTATCACGATTGCAACAGTTCATGCTGTAAATCATTACGTTATAGTTTGTATACGTTATAGTATGATACGAGCATAATATATGCCTATTCAAGTAACCAAAGATTCGTGACTGAAATGTCAAACCCCTTTGCTTCTAATTCTCCTATCCATTATAATTCCTACAAATTATCATTTATTACTGTATTTCGTTTCATTAGGGATTTGAGTCCCTTACTAAAGCAGAGATTAAATAAAATACCTTGAAAGAATTCAAAACTAACATTTGAAAGAGACTTAACAAAGATATCGTGACGGTGCGTACCGGTATATTCATATTCTATAGAAATACACCCTTGACTTCAGAGCAAATGACCCGAAAGGGTCAAAGAACAGCACAAAAGTGACGTACATTGAAAGATGATTATTTCAAAATAGTTGACGCCGCATTGAATTTCCTGAATAGGGTTCGTATTCATCATTGCATCTTTTGAGAGCCTGTTTATGAGAAGATCTCGACAAAACGGGATATTATGTGAATCACTCATTATTAATACACAGCATTCGCGGTCTTAAAGGGGGGGGGGGGGGGGTTGGGAATTTGACTTAGAATAGGTTGCACCTACCAAGGGCGGATCCAGGATTCTATAAAATGGGGGACACAATTCCGGAAAGTATACGACAAGCCCAGAAAAAAGGGCTATCACATTTTTCTATGCTAATTTGCTATAAAAAATAAAATAAAAAGAAGACATACAGGGGCATATTTTGGGGTGTGTACATAAGGAACGCGAATTGGATATTAAAAGGGGACACGGGCCGATATACTCCCCCTAAATCAACAAGTAGAGCCTACCACAAATATGATATGATTATTTTCAAATATCCTAGCATTTCTGGCAAATTTAAAAAAAAAAAAACGATTTTAAAAATTGGACCCTTTGTTATAAAGATAGTTTTCAGTTTCTTGAACAAATTTACATATAACTAAAATGAAAAGCTAATTTATGTATTAGACATGGATAATGATACTTAAAACTTTAAAATTGAAATTTTAAACTAGAAGGTAGTAACTTGAAATGATTGAAAGCTGGCTTACGGGTAACCCCAATGTTGATGGCGTGAGCATAGACCGACCGACCCTCCTTGTCCCTGTAGTCCCAGTCCAGACCAAAGTCATCTGGTCTAGAGAGTAGGGTTTTAACCAGGAACAGGTCCAACGATTCGATTGCCTCGAATAGCTTCTGACGGTGAAATTTCACGAACGTCATGATTCCCTCTGGTAGTGAATCAAAATGCTTCGAATGTCTTCAATGTTTTACTTTTGTATTTCATTGGATATCCTGGCATCTGCCCTCAGCACAATGACATAAGCACATCCTTTTTGACTGTTTTCATTTTATTAAATGACGGGGGGGGGGGGGGGGGGGGGCAGCACATCGATGATGAAAAGTCAGCAATTATCAACAGAAGAAGTCGTAGACATCAACAAAACATATTGGCTTATAGGCTCCCTTTCATCGTGACTAAACTTAATTAATATCCACTCTCGATGAAATTCCTCTCAAGAAAGTTTATGCGACAAACATCAGTCAGTATTTCCCATAATGTCCTATGGGTGTCATTTGGTTTTTCCGGAAAATTACTCTCATTCCAATCCAATATGTGTCACGACTATAGTTGGAGTACATTTCCGACAATTTACGCTCCAATTAGGACTTGAAATCATACATCATGTACATGTTCTATATACCAAGCATATCCCTCATCCATGCAGGTGCAAATATCCACATAACTCCCACTATTGGGGCTTATACATTTCTATAAATGAGACGGTCACAATCCCTCTTTTCTAGTCACCCGGTGCTTGATGTTTGCAACAGGCAATAAGCATTTCTTCAAATCCTTTCCCAATGAGCAAATATACTTTTCCATTCCCTGACTTCAACGCGAAGAATTAAGTTCCTAATGCTAAACATAACTTGCTAGTTAATCGAAACACAATTCTGACAATTTGAACACAATGCAAATTTGATCAACACTGACTGGCGTATTGCTGAGAAAAACTGCAACAAAAAGGCATGAAAAATAGGGAAAAGGAAGGAAAAAATATGATTATATTTGCTCATATCAACGCATGGCTGGATCATAATAAATGCGACTATTATAATTATTCGATCCGCAGTGAACCGATACGATTGTCGGGATCACTATAAGTCCGTAGTGCGGTTTATGATTCATTTTAATTTGGTGAAAGAGAAGCAGGTATACAGAGCAGGATTAAATACAGGGGCGTCGCTAGAACATTTTGAATGGGGGAGGATGTGACACCCAAATTTGCCGACAAAAATGCTGCACCCTAATCCCCCCCCCCCCCACAAATAAAGATAAAAGGAAATCACAGATGTAGAGATCTTGATCATACAGGCCCATTTTCGCAAGGAGGGGGCTGACACCTTTTTCCCGAATATCAACTTTTCAGTTTCTAAATTTTGTTAACTTTTCGTATTGAAAATGTACAGAAGTTACATACAGAAGCTACGTAATAATATTATCTGGGAACCTCGCTGCCGAAATAATCATGTGGATATTCTGGCTCGTCGCTGCCCGAATGTAAAGTGGTGGTTGCCCGAATATTGGAATTTGAAAATCCTCAGGGAAGGGGGCTGCAGCCCATTGCCGAAGGGGGCGCCTTTTGCCCGAATATCAACTTTTCATTTTGTAAATTTTTGCTCGCTCGCTTCGCTCGCTCGCATTTCTTTTTCTTTTTAAAAAAAACTTTACGTAAAGAAAATGTACAGAAGTGACATACAGAAGTTACATAATTATCATGGAACCTCGCTGCCCAAATATGTGGATATTCTGGCACCTCACTTCGCTCCCCGAATATGAAGTGGTGGTTGCCCGAATATCCGAACTTTAAAAATCCTCGGGAGGGGCTGGGGGTGGGGGGCTGCAGCCTATTGCCGAAGGGAGATTCCTTTTGCCCGAATATTAACTTTCCAGTGTTTTTGCGAGCGAGCAAACAAATTAGCCAATTTGTCCTTCTTTTTCTTTCCTTCCCTTTTCCTTTCCTTCTTTTCTTTCTGCTTTTGTTTTCCTTTCCTTCCCTTTTCTTTTTTCTTCTCCTTTCTCTTTTCCCTCTTCCCTGACTTCCCTCTTCCCTCTCCCCTTCCCCCTTCCCCCGGCGCATTTTCCGACAGCAATTTTGAGTGGGGGGTGTGACACCACCACACCCCCTCCCCTCTAGCGACGCCCCTGATTAAATAGGCCTACCATATATAATGATGGGGTTTAATTATTGACCTTTCCAAAGGAAATCATGTAAGGCTTTTTTGAAGTTTGGGGTAATTATTATTTATCATGATCGTGACTACAATTACAGTCCAGGAAAGGACTGAAACTCGAATTCTACATTGCGTCCCCCCAAAACAGCTGAAAAAGTCTTCCAAAATGAATATTTCAAAATATTTAAAGGAAATTTTCATACCTGTTTCTTCTTCTATCAAGTGACACCAAAAATTCTGGCAATATTTTAGGCTCAAGTGAGCAAAAGTGGCCTTCGCGAAAGGGTGCAAAATCCAGAGTTGACAAGAATTAATATTTTGTTCTGGCTGGTTTAAACAAATTTGAGAACTGTTAAAAGTTGATAGTTGGAAGAAGTCTCCCCAAATGAATATTTCAAAATATTTTCAGAGAATGTTCATACTTATGGATAGCTTAGAGTCTCTCCTATCAAATGACACCAAAACAACTAACGATATTTTACACTTTAGTAAGCAAAAGCCATTGTTGTGAAATGGTTCAAAATCCGTGATTGACAAAAATAGTATTGGTTCTGGCTGGTATCAGCAAGGTTGAGAGTCTTGAAAAGGCTAAGAAATTTTCACATTCTGATCATTAAAAGGCAGTTTACGAAAGAATATGCTTTGTTTTCTGTATTTCCTGACATATCCCACCAGATTTTATCGTTGAGTGAGAAAGACAGCTTGAATTAAAACCTTGCCAAAATTAATATTTCAAAACACTCAATAAAGTACTTGCTTGCTCACTGAAGCATAAACGTATTGAGATACGTGAAGACATAAAGAGAACAGAAAGTATTCTTTCATAAATTGTCCATAATTGATCAAATTATGAAAATCTATGAGCCTTTTCATGACTCGCAACTTTGCTGATAACAACCAGAACAAATACCAATTCTTGTCAAGCCTGGATTTTGCACCTTTTCACAAAACTGGCCTTTGCTCACTCGAGCATAAAATATCGGCAGATCTTTAGATGTCATTTAATAAAAGAGACCCTATAAGCTATCCACAGGTATTAGATTTTGCTTCAAATATTTTGAAATATTTATTTGGGAGACTTTTTCTAACTGTTAACCTTTTCTGGGACGCACTGTATATATTTATGCATCTGCATAGTAGACATGGCTTAACATAAAATATTCAGGATGCAGCATAAAGGCGTGATCTGGGCATAATTTCGTCTCTTGCTTTCTAGTTTCTAAATGAAAAAAGTAAGCAAATAGATATAATTATTGACACTTTATTTCAGTTACATCCACTGATGGTGCATGCAGGTTTATCCATTTACACCTTTTTAGAATAAACTTTTTCATTAAAATAGGGTGGGTGTGGGGTGGGGGTTATTATTTAAAATTTAGATAAGATATAGCCCCCCCCCCCCCCGCCCATCCCCACCTCGTATACGCATGTGGCAACAATAATGCAGACTTACTTCAGGATTCCATTTGTTATATACGAGACTGTTAGTCTGTTATTAAGATGCTTGGGCAGCCTGCATGGCTGTATATGCTAAATTTGAGAGCGTCCATGCAAATTAAGGACAACTGATCAATCGGGAAAATTCACAATTCAGTTAGATTATTTTCATTGGATCTCCTCACTAAATCAGGAAGGAAAACACAGGTCCTTATGGACAGAAAAAAAGTCATTCTCTTGGCATTAAGAGATCTTGATTTCTTCTTATGAAATTATGATGTTTGTGACAATTATTGTGTAATTCCAAGCAACTTTACAAAAGAACTATAGGAGGTTCAGAATCAGGGTGATATTTTCTCTTTCTGATACATGACTCGTACCAAATATGGTTTTTTTTTCAGAGAAAAGACATACACTGAATCATCTTTTGTCTTACCTATACCTATTTCTGTTTAAATTCAAGATCTTGGCAACCGTACGATATTTATTAAACATTTTTCTTCTTATTTTATCAGCGTTTGCCAAGGCCTAATTTTTAGGCCTAAATATCTTGTTGATTTTTTTGTAATCAGAACGTTTACTTCAATATGAATAATTTTAATCACGTTCCTTTAATTGCTATCCAGCAGACACAATCTGGAGATTTTATTTGCATTTTATCTTTCTTTTTGTGTTCATATGTATAATTTATTAATGTAAAGACATTTACCACTACATCTCAGTAGAGTATAAACACAATTTCTGGATGAACGGGAATTAACAACTGATGTAATTGATATTTTATTTATAAATATTGCTAATGATAATACACAACGGTAGAGGATTCCCAACTTCATAATACAATGCCGTCACCCCTGCGGCCTCTTCATAACTGGATCGTCACATATTCAATTTTGTTCATGACTCATCACAACAACAATGGGTCAAACGTTTTCCAATAGTCTTGTGGGCGTAGTATACCAGATACCACGGTATCCGAATGCAAGTCAGACAAAGATTAAGATTTTAAAAAATTATGATTAGCAGATATACATGTATGTGATATATATTCTAAATCATTCAGAGATTAATAAGAGCGAAATACTGTAGTTGCAATCGGCCAGTTAATAAATCCTATGTTAACATCAACAACAGTAAATGTGAGATGTCAACATTCCAGAATTACCTAGCTAGCTGCATTTGGCGACCATTACTCCACGACTGACAATGTGCAGTGAAGTGTAAATATACATAAAGCTTCAATATGATGCTGTATGGTAGCTTTGAAAGAAGGTGAATAAATGAAACTGAATTCCGAGCTGTGTCTGTCCATTCAACGCATGGTTTCACCGACGTTCTTTGTGTTTTGAAAGCTACTTCTCTGTAAATCTGTAAATAAGTGTAAGACTTAATTCAAAGAAAAGGATAGTTTCCATTCTCTGACACACTTTCTCAAATGTTTAATGGAAGGGAGGTCACAAAAACCGCTTTCATCTATAACAGGGGACACGACCACGCGGGCCCTGGAGGGGGGGGGGGGGGGTTATTTTAAGATATTGAAACTTGACAGTCCGATATTTTTTCTTGTACTATGGCTACACTGCCGACACTCATGAATACTAATTGCCCGTCCCTCCAAGAAAGTAGATTTGGCGATCTCAAGAAATTATCATTTCGGGATTTAACATACCACCTCGTAAATATAGACGGACTGCCTCTTAAAGGAGAATGAAACCCATGGGGAAAAATCAATTTCAATGAAAAGAGAGGATAGAGAGAAGCAATTTTAAAAAGTTCCCTCAAAATCGGTTAAGAAATGAGAAAGTTATGAAAGTTTGAAAAGTCTCAATTTAATTCCTATGGTGATCCTCAAATTGGCAATGTTGCTTCAAAGTGACAGGTTAAGTAGTACAACTCTCCATATGATTTGTACCCAAAATTTCAGATTTCCCCTTTATCTCTCAAGGTGCAGCTTGTCTCCTTCTTAGCTCAAGATATATCATGGGAAAATGTATTTTAACACAACATAATGTTGAGTGTGTGTGTGTGTGGGTGCGTGTGCGCGGGTGCGTGTGCGTGTGCGTGCACGTGTGCGTGCGCGTGTGCGTGTGTGTATGTGCACATACAGCATTTATATACTTTACGAGTAAAAGATGGCCACAATGACTTTGAATTCTCTAAAAAAGAAATAGCAGAAATTTTCATAAGACCTAGAATTGCAACAATTTTACCAAAAGTTCGAGAATTTCAGTATAAATTACTTCATGGAGCAATATATACAAAAGAACATCTCTTTAAATTTGGTTTTGTTGAAAATAATCACTGTTCCTTCTGTAAGAAAAATTTAGAATCCTATGAACACATATTTTGGGATTGCGATGATGTGAAAGCCTTATGGCAGAGGGTGATTGAAAAATTTAGTTTAGTTAAGCTTCAAAATGCAGAGTGGAAAGATATATATGTGGGGATTACTGGAAAAGACTTTGAAATCAAAATTTGTAATACAGTAATCTTTTTAATGAAATACATTATTTTCAGGTCAAGGTCAAAGGGTGTAGTTCCTACTCAGGAGGAAATTTGTCAGAGAATAGTAGAACATCGAGAGGAAGAAAAGGCGATAGCTAAGAAAAGGAACAAGTTAGACAAGCATTTGTTAAAGTGGGAGAAGTTGTATGAAAACAGCAGGACTGAGGGCGGTATCCACGAGTGAGAGAGTGAGAGAGAGAGAGAGAGAGAGAAAGTTTGTGTGTGTGTGTGTGTGTGTGTGTGTGTGGGTGTGTGTGAGTGAAGGGGGGGGGGGGTAGGGGTTTGGGTGTAGGGAGGCCAGTACATTGTATATGCAGTCATATGATATAAATATTGTTTCCCATGTTCATAGGGGGGGGGCTATTTTTTTTTTTATTTTTTTTTTTTTATTTTTTTTTAATGAAAAGATTTCATTCAATGCTTTCTTAATAGTTTTGACTTTCAGTTATCTATTTAAAGAAGATGTTACATGATAATGTGCTTTATTTGTTATATACTTTCATTGAAATGTTGATTTATGATTTATGTATAATTGAGTGGAATCAAAATAAAGATCATTGAAAAAAAAAAAAAAAAAAAAAGTATGTGCGCCCATTTAAAGCGATGACATATGCATGAACTTTACATTCGGACCGATGACACACAGCGAACCGATGACGTCATCGGTTGGCAGACCTGCGCAGTTAGACCCAAATTACATGCTTTTGCATATAGGGGTAGGTCATCAGTTAGTGTTACACTAACAAGTCGTCGGTTATATAGTAAAATTTCAGACGGGTCATCGGTTATGCGGTTGAATTCTACACACACAGGTCATCGGTTATGCGGTCAAATTCTAGGTTGTAAAAGATGTCATCGGTTAATATGCGCGCACAGGTATGTGTGGGTGTGTGTGTGTGTGTAATTGGGTTTTTACAGACGTGTATCAATCAGATATGATTATTTACGTCTTGGACCGACCTTTAACGTCACCATCCGAAAGACGTGACTCAGTCTCGAACCAAGGTCCGCCGAATCAGTTTATAACTTCCACTGTTAGCTGGATTACAGGCGCACGCCACAACCACAGAACTCCTAGAGACGTCTTTAGGAGTTCTGTGGCCACAACGCCCAGTTCCTCTTTCCTCTCTTTTCATTAAAATTGATTTTTCCCCAGGGTTTCATTCTACTTTAAAGTCCACCCCGGTATTAAGCTGATTTTCATAAAAGAAGAAAAAATGAGGAAAAACAGATCAGTGAAAGCTTGAGCTAAATCTGATAAGAAGTAGGAAATTTATGAATACTAGTATTTGAAGTTATAATCAATCAAACACAAATTGGCAACTCCGTGACGTATCTTGCGAGCTCCTCTCCCATTCGCTCAGTACAGAAAATCTTCATTTTCTTAGTTTTTGATGAAGAAATAAATTTGTTTCATACAGGTTTTGTGTAAAACTATATGAGCTATGATAATATCTATTACAGTGCATGTACGATTGAATATTTTCTTATAAGAGAAAATGGAAATTATTATTTTTTTTTGGGGGGGGGGTACAAGTACAGGGCATATGGGAGAGGAGCTGCAGCTCACAAGATACGTCACGGTGTTGCCAATATGTGTTTGATTGATTACAACTTCAAAAATTCATAACTTTCTTATTTCTTATCGGTTTTTATTCAAACCTTAACTGATATGTTTCTTTAATTTTTCTGCTTCTTTTAAAACCAACTTGATGGACTTTCCCCTTTAAGGGGAAATTATTTTATATTATTATATTATTATTATCCATCAAGTCGACTGTTTGACTGCAAGTTATGCAACATTGGTATTTTGTTGGGAAATTTATTTGGCTCGTTCCAAGATACCATGATATGAAGCACTTACGTTGGTCTCCAACTTCAGTTTTAAGTTGCATCCGGATTAAGATTTCAGTATAGAATTATCACTGCTGTTTTACTTGGAAAAATAGAATATGGCAGCACAACCTATTGTAATAAGAATCAAAACACAACATGGAGAGGACGTGGATTGGACAGTGCAACTAGGACAATTGTCATTTCACGAAATTTTGGTAAGGGTATTTTCTTTTATCAATTAAATACCGACTCTTCCTTTGTAGCCCATTTCTTAATGTAGTCCGACGCATACATTTTTGTTGTCGTGTTGGGATGTATTTATAGGGAACGAACCTGCAGGCGTTGTGGCGTGCGCCTGTAATCCAGCTAACAGTGGAAGTTATGAACTGATTCAGCGGACCCAGGTTCGAGACTGAGTCACGTTTTTCGGATGGTGACGTTAAAGGTCGGTCCCCAGACGTAAATAATCATATCTGATTGATAACGTCTGTAAAAAAAACCCAAATACACACACAGGCTGCAATTCAAGTTGCAACGGCCACCGCACACTCATAGTCATACACATCCTAAAACGGCCCCTGCAATTAAAACGGGCTTAAAATTGAAAAGAAAATTACATGTGAAAGAGTTTTTCACAGAGATTCCGAATATGGCAATAATTTTTCTTAGACATGTTACTTGTTAGAATTCATCATTAATCCTGGAATCTAACTTTAGTTAATATATAACTCCAGGGAGCTCGAACGCGTAGCGTTCGAGCTCCCTGGATTGCATGCGCAATGCGCAATGGATTGCATGCGCACCGCTGAATTGCATGCGCACCGTAAATACGAGTCATTTGCATCGACGATACAACACGGGGAAAGATCGGCTCGGAGAGGAAATTTATCTTTTTTTCATCGAAATGATCGTCAAATCGTGAAATCTGAAAGCCTACTGCATATATAAAGTAATTATCCTGACATGTAAGTACAAATTTTCATCTTACCTTCAAAAACTAACGAATGAATTTAACCAAACTCATGGCGATGCAGACGTCGGTTATTTGTACCTGGAGCTCGAACGCTACGCGTTCGAGCTCCCTGGAGTTAGTTAATATATTAACTAGTCCTGTAACCCGAACCCATTGCGGTACGGGTTAACCTGCCGGGATGCCCCCGATCGCGGGTTGCGGGCCGAGCCGAGCTCATTCTCCAACCCGCAGACCGTAGTATGAAAGAAAAGGGAGAAGAAAGTTACGAAACACACACAAAAATATTCCCAAACACACACACTAAAAAGGTAAAAGAAATGGAGTTGGGACCCTGTGTTTCTTACGTGACGGATTCTTTTAGAGATATTGATATTTCCTAAAAATTTGCCAGCGTATTTTTGTCTTCTGAACAACGAAGTGAGACTGAGACAGTTCGGCAAAATAATTGCTGCAATATATCCGCAAATTGCTAGCGGCCGGCCAGCGCCGGCGGTCGACTAGTCTAGTTCTGGACGTTTGTAATTAAACTGGGAGAGTGAATCAGAGGACTTCGCGCCGTCTCCCTTCCACCTTCCTGGTTATACGCTGGGTGCACGTACATGGGGTTTTACGGACAAAATAATTACAAACGTCCAGAACTAGACTAGCGGTCGACCGACTACATCGCTAGTGCCTATTATTAAAGCTCGCCCTTGCAGCTAGCGCTTGATTTATATGATGAGTCACGTGGTCAGTGGCTGTCTCTCTCTCTCACACACTCAGAGCCGACTTGGCTAAGTTGGCTAGCCCAATTACGATCCAACTATAAATATGATGATCACAGATCGCAATCATCTTGAATCTTGTCATATTATGATCAATAATTAAATCATCGGCAGAAAATAAAATTAATGGAGATAATCTGAAGGTCTGATTGAAAATTATCATGTTTGTATTTCGTTAAAAAAAAGAAATATCATAAAAGTTTATTAAAATAAAGACATTGACAAGAAAATGTTAGTAAAGCACAGACGAACATGTTCCAGTCGTTCGTAAAAGTCATTTGTACTTAATATGAACAACTTTATATGGGTGTTGCAAGAAACTTAAATTTGCAATCGATTGCAAATTTCAATCACAAATTTCCAACTGGTAGATCAATTTTAACTGTTGCAGATAAGTTTTTTCCTTTATGTTTTTAGAAGTTAGAAGCAGACCCGAGGAATCCATTGCAATTAATACAAATGTACAATAAATTGAAAGTCTTTATGATTTATTTGAAGATGTAAAATTGGCTTGCGATTGACTGCAAGTTTCTTGCAACATCCCCCTCTGAAACACCTCTCTCGTGATCGTTCGATGATTTCGATCGAATGTGCCAAAAACAGAAATCCCATTGTGCACAATGTTTTGTTTCTGTTTCTGATTTCTGTTTCTTCACATGTGAAGCGCTTGTCACATGTCGAAAGTGTGTGTACGTACTACGCACCACGCGCAGAGTACAGTACGGTATACGGTACGGCCGCGCCCGGGTGTGTTTTTCAAGTTCAACTTCGTGTTTTGATTTTGTAACGTCAACTCTCAACTAAGAAGTTTGGAAAGAAAAGCTAAAACATATATGGAAATAATCTGGAGATACACAAGTATCAAAAGATTTTTTAAAGTAGCATGATGATGATCCAGGTATTTATTTCTGTTGTGATTCTTTTGTAGACGGGGTAGAATTTTCAAATATTGTTGTGAATCGCCGTGACTGAACTGGATCTGGACAACACCGGCACCACTTCCGTTCTGGCTAGATACGGCGGGCGCGCGCGGCGCGGCGACATGCCCCGAGCCAGTGTGCATTCATGCAACGGGCGTACGATCACGAGTTGGCCGTATGGTTTCTTCCAGATCCAGTTCGTGGATTGACAGAGCGATCCTCCTCGCATGAACTCTGTCGCAATGTGTTGTCTGCTGGAATAATTTAACTCGACAGATTACCAACAAACAAACGAATAAAAATCAAATGGTTTGTAGCCTTTGTCAATGGTACGGATAGACAATCACACCAAGTACCCAGATCTCACTAAATTGCAGCAATAATATTTTTTTTTAGGTAAATTGACTTGCGGGTTTAAAACCGGCGGGTCAGCGGGTCCCGCCTGCAAATCATCGGATTTTACAGGACGGTACGGGTCGGGTTTTCACTTACGGGTTACAACACTAATATTAACCTTGCATAAGTGTGAGTGACTTTAGTTTAGCTTTTAAAAAATTGGCTTAGAAAAAAAATCTGGTTTCGGAGCTGTATTATGCAATAGGATTTAACGTCACTGCAGGAGAAAACATTTCAGGACGCCACTCAGTGCATCAAAAGTATACGGATAACACTTGTGTCTGGAGAATTTTTTCATTGGTTATGGAAGAATTTCACCGTGAAAGAAAAGGAGAAATGATTGAAGAAGACAATGAGAGCGACAAAGAGGTTGCAAGTGAAATCAATGATCAAAACCCAAACTGTGAATGCAGCCTTACCTCAATAGCATTCTTGGGGAAGTGGTCGCTGCAGATGACCACCGATCGAGATTTGACGGGACTGGGGCCTCTCCACTCGGCACAAGTGATCTTCACCGTAGCTGTCCAAACCCTTCTTAAAATGTTCATCTCTTGGGAAGTAATGTAGGCTTCCTCCATCATTTTTCATTTTGCTGCAACCAGTGACAACACAGCGTGACGGCATTTTCACGGATAAATGAAAATATATCATGGAAAGCACAAAAATCACAGTAAATCCCAGCTATAGAATTAGAAGAACTAAACTTAAGCGTAAGCACGAATGCAAAAAAAAACAACATAATGATAAAATACCTTGGACCACACCACGTAATACTATAGTGGTCATATTGACCACTATGCGGGACGAATGCAAAAATACTAGTCATTTTCTATCGCATGTACTTAAGGTATGGGGGGAAAAGTAAGATTCAGATTCAGATTCAGATTAAGATTAATCTTTATTGGTCTATATGATTCAACACATGAAATTTAGTTTCCATTGGCTTGTTACACACAATACAGTACGGAGTACAATACAATAAACACAACATAATAACAAACAGCAATACTTAAAGACATTGACTGATGGGAAACGAATAACATAAACCTTTTACAATGTATATGTCACAAAATGACGAGACATGAGACACAAGATAAACATGAGCGTGAAGACACGCATAACACAGGCTTCCCCTGACATGATGTCAGACGTATAAACATTGGTACTCACATGGAAGTTGAGAAAAAGAACAAAAATATAAGTCAAAACTGAGAGAAATAAGGCCAATGGTGGTCGCTACCGAGCTGCGCCCTCAAGATAAATATTTCAAATACTTACTTTCAAATTCAGTGCTTTAAAATCTTACTCCTACCTTAAATGGCCGTTAGGAAGAACTTCTGATATTTCCAGCCAAATCCAAAGTCAAAATCATGTCCAAAACCTAAGAAATCCCCACCTACGAGTGGTTCTTGGTGGTCAATACGACCACTATTACTTGGCATGCTTTAGATCTAGATCTGCTCACACCTTTTTGAATAAAATCTTGTTCCTATTTATTTTCGTAAAAAATAAGTAGTAAATATAAGCGACTGAATGTAGTCTAATCCCTGATGCATATTCTCCATATACGCTCAGTCAGTGAAGTCCAACACAGTTAGTTTTTTTACCTTTTATTCTTGAATATGTTATCAAAAAATTATGGGAGGAAAACTGGGGGTGATTTTGGGAACATTGAAAAGGAAGGAGTCTTCAAGAAGATGGGGAAAAATCCTACATGTACAAATGTCATGGAGGAGGTTCAAAGATGGTAGACACTGAAATCTAACTGTATAACATATATGGAGTACGAGGTTATGAGGTTATCTTAAGATAACCTTGTATGAGTGCTAAGAACAAACAATGCCGATATAAGAGTATATTTTCTATCACATGTACTAAATATATGGGGGGAAATAAGATAAATATTTTAGATACTTCCTCTTAAATTCAGCTCTAAAAAATCTCAGTCTTACCTTAAATGGACATTAAGAATCACTTTTGATATTTCCAGCAAAATCCAAAGTCAAAATCACCATCGCTCATCGATCTTTAAGATTGTGCACATGGGAAATCTGGATTTTCACGTGTGCACGATAAGGACCGAATTTTTGACAACCAAATTCTTTTTTTTTGGGGGGGGGGGAGATTTAGCGCTCGCGGCGAATAAGAAATGTTCACAATGACTCCGATATACCGCTTCGCCAGAACTGATAGTAAATTACAGATTTTATTTTTGGAATTATCTTTTCCAACATTGGTGAATTGAATTTATTGTATTTCATGGACATGTTGGTGTCAGTATTTGTCAATCAAATGTTGATTTTGAGTGAATGTTGGTGACTTTTGTGCCGTGGTGTTTGAAAGTGTTGAGGTGTATGGCTGTCTGAGTGTGTGCACATGAAATATAGAAAATTCGCTATGTGTGATCAAAAGCTTCCTTTTTTAAATTTTTTTTTTTGTTTGCCTTTGTATCAATTTTTGTTTCACCAATTTTTTTATTTCTTTATCGAATAAAGTATCTTAAGTCCCCTTTCTATTTTTTAAAGTCTTAGTCTTAAAAAAAATGTCATAGCAGATCTATCCGGGTCTGCTCGCTATTCATAGGAACCGCTATTCATAGAAAACCGCTATTCATTTAACATGCGCTATGAATAGCGGTCCTTATGAGTAGTTATGAATAGTGGTCCTTATGAATGGATGTCCTTATGAATAGCGAGGAAATTTGTCTATGGTTTGCTCGCTATTCAGAAGGACTGCTATTCGTACAAAACCGCTATTCATTTAGTCACTCGTTATGGATAGCGTCCTTATGAATAAGTGGTCCTTATGAATAGCGGTCCTTATGAAGAGTGGTCCTTATGACTAGCGAGGTTACCCCGATCTATCTAGGTCTGGATCTAGTAATGGGCATTTAAATGGAGTGAATATTTGGAATGAGACATTGGGAATTGGGAATTCTAAGTTACAAAATTGCAAAAAAGAAAATGTACAGCCAGTGAGTGAATATTCTAGTTTGGATTTTGGAGAATTTTTGACATATTAAGAATACCCTGTCATGCCTGTGGAACATCAAACTACATGTAAGGGCAAATTTTTTTCTTTAAAAGATTTTTTGTTTGTTTTCGTTTCTGTTATTTTTTTTAATAGTTTTTTTTTAAATATAGTTAAAAGTTGGGAGGAAGACACAGTTTTCCATAAGATGTCATTGTTAAGGTCAGACTGTTTTGGGGTCATGATTGATTAGACTTTAAAGTTGACTTCATCCTATCAGGCTGATTGATATCTTAAAGAAGTACCCCCCCACCCAAAAAAAAAATTATCACTGGCATGTGGGCATTGTTTCGCAAACCGTCATACATGTATATGTACAGTACAAGTGTACCGTCATCCCATTAAAAAGCGTGTATTAAAAATTACAAATGCATTTCAATGGGATGTCAGAAACTTGTACTTACAATTATGAAGTGATGCATGCACTGGTTCTATATGTTAATTTTATTGCAGTGTAAAATGTTATTAAAGTGGAACATATTTTTAAAAACAGTTTTTGAAATTTAAAATTTACACAAATTTATGTCATTAAAGTGGAACATATTTTTAAAAACAATTTTTTAAATTTGAAATGTACACAAATTTGCAATTTTTGCTGCAATACATATACCTGTAGGTCTGCATGTATATTTGTCCATTTAAGTTTGATTTTGTTGCATGAATGTATTGATAAAAGAAGATTAATCTGAATACTATTGTATAATGTTGCAAATTTCCTTGGTATTAATGAGTTAAATCCAAGTCTAATTTTCATTCTTTGATTTCAGGAGGTGATAGCTCAAGTTTTACAAGACAACACTCCAGCTGCATTTGAGTGTAAGTTTTTTTAAGTTCCTTTTCCCATTTATTCATAGCAGGGTTGGAAATAAGTCATGATTTAAAGAAGAAGAAGATTTATTTAGTTTCTTTTAGTTTATATTCCTAAATGTTGCTGCCATAGCTAAGAAACAGATTATTTTGGTAGATCATTATCAGACATTATTTGGAGTACAAAAACTCTCACTCAGAAAAATTTCTGAGTAATTTTCCTTTTGTCTCATCAATAAAAAATCAATAAAAACTTTGTTAGGTATTTCTTTGTTTTTACCCCCCCCCCCAATCGAGGCAATGTAAATCATGATTTAAATCAAGTTGATCTAAATTGTGCCAAACCAGTTTTATAGAGTTCAAAGCCAGTTGGAAGTTGTGTTCATTGATGATGAAAATCTGCAATTCAAAAGAATTTGTATCCTGAAAAGATTTAGTTGAAGGCCAAGTGAATCAGATTTGCTATTTGCTTGATTCATAGCATGTACATGACAAGTAACAAGCAAACAATGGTTATGCTCATAAAAACTGCTGAGAGTATATCTTTAACATCAAGTTATCTGAATTTGATTGCAGATGAAGATGAAGATGGTGATCGGATCACGGTGCGAAGTGATGATGAAATGGAGGCCATGATAAACTATGTAAGTTCTTTCGCTGTCCATCTACTTATTTCTTATCGTATTTTGCTCAAACCTTCACTGATCTGTTTCTTTCATTTTTCTGCTTCTTTTAAAATCAAGCAGAAAATTGGTAAAAGTTTGAACAAAATCGGACAAACAATAAAAAAGTTGTGGTTTTTTTTCAAAGTTCTAATCACTATGCATACAGTATATGGGAATTTCAAAATTGGCAGAATTGGTCACTGTGATGTAGCGGCGTTCAACTTTCCCATTTGCTCCAACAAACAAAATGAATAAAATGTCAATTCTTCAAAATGTACAATTTTGTAGGAACCTATAACAATGTGCCATCTACAATATATTTTGAATACTGCTCTGAGAGAAAAGGCGCTCATGAGAAAACCGGAATAGCTTTTTTGGTGTATGACAAATGGGAGAGTTGACCGCGAATACGTCACAGTCGATTCACCAAATTGCCAATTAGAGATTCGTATAGATTTAGTGATCTCATCTTTCAAACATTCATAACTTTCTTATTCTTTTTCCAATTTCTCTCGAACTTTCACCATCCTGTTTCTCTTATTTTTCTGCTTTCACACAAATCAGCTTTTTACAAAGGTTGGATTGCCGATTAAAAGGTACCAATCACCAAAAATATTTTGCTGTACATGTTAAAGATTCCATGTCGCTATACTATGTGCTTCAAATATTACTTCTATAAAGAGATATTGCAATTTTTAGTACACTCTCAATAAACGTAAAAGTGACTTGTGAGTAGACTAGTCAACGCACCCGCTTGCAAAGAATAAGGCCCGCACGGAGTTCGGTTCCGGACAAGCATATTCATGTTATCTTTTATTTCCTTCATAGTCCTTAACTGTTGACCTATAGAATGCAAGGTAAAGTTCTTTAAGGTTGATTTTATACTTTCTTCCTGTGCCCAAATAACTTATTTATGGTGATTGATACACTTTTAATATGTTGCTGTGAAGATGGGTTTAAAGAGCTGTTAATGATAATGTAAGATATTCAATAGTTATTCCACCAAAAATGAGTTACACCTGACATGTTTAATTCAGTGTAACAATTCATTTGCACAGTATCAGGCAAATGTTGAGTATCTTCTTAATGTTAGTCACTTTCACACCATCCTCCCTCCCCCCTCCCCCCCCCCCCCCAAAAAAAAAAAAGAAAAAAAAAAGAAGAAGAAATAATAATAATAATGAATAAATAAGTAAAGATAAAAAAATTAAAAAGTTAAAATATTCAAAAATTAAATAACAGAAATAAAAATGAATCAAATGTAGCATTGTTATGGCCCTAAAATATATATTTATATATGGAGAATGAAACCCTGGGGAAATATCCATTTTAATGAATAGAGAGGATACAGAGAAGCAATTTAAAAAAAGTTCCATCAAAATCGGTTACGAAATGAAAAAGTTATGAAAGTTTGAAAAATGTCAATTTACTTTCTATTGTGATCCTCAAATTGGCAATGTTGCTTCAAAGTGACAGGTTTAGTAGTACAACTCTCAATATGTTTTCTACACAAAATTTCATATTTTCTTCATTATCTCTAAAGATGCTGCTTGTCTTTGTGTGAACTCAACATATGTTGTGTCAAATACATTTCCCCATGATATATCTTTAGCTAAGGAGACAAGCTGCACCTTGAGAGATAATGGGGAAAATATGAAATTTTGTGTACAAAACATAAGGAGAGTTGTACTACTAAAGCTGTCACTTTGAAGCAACATTGCCAATTTGAGGATCGCCATAGAAAGTAAATTGAGACTTGTCAAATACATTTCCCCATGATATATCTTTAGCTAAGGAGACAAGCTGCACCTTGAGAGATAATGGGGAAAATATGAAATTTTGTGTACAAAACATATGGAGAGTTGTACTACTAAAGCTGTCACTTTGAAGCAACATTGCCAATTTGAGGATCGCCATAGAAAGTAAATTGAGACTTTTCAAACTTTCATAACTTTCTCATTTCGTGACCGATTTTGATGGAACCTTTTTTAAATTGCTTCTCTCTATCCTTTCTTTTTATTAAAATTGATTTTTCTCCAGGGTTTCATTCTCCTTTAAGTATTATTTGTTATGAGTTTATTTTCATGACTTTGTTGACTATTATTGTTACTTATTATTGCTACATGTATCAGGGCCTCATGGAAGACCACCACTATTGGTGAAATGAGTCACCCTGTCTAAATATTAGAAATAAATTATTAAATAAATAAATAAAGTGAAATTTAATCATACTTTTGCTTATTAAAGGCCAAGTCCACACTAATATTAAGTTGATTTGAATAAATAGAGTAAAATTAAACAAGCACAACAGTGAAAATTTTATTGAAATCGGATGTAAAATAAGAAAATTATGGTATTTTGAAGTTTTCCATTATTTCTTGAAACAGTGATATGCATAACATGGGCGGTATGCAAATGAGTGAACTGATGATGACACACACTCGCTTTTCCTTTAATATGTATTTTATTATATGAAATATCACATATATCAATTTTTTGCTTCAATAATGTAAAACATGGTTTGACTCCTTATGGAACATGTAAGGTCATCATTATTGTAACTTATTTTGATACAAGGGAGAGATTCTTTATTATCACATCCATAAAAAAGGAAATATTTGAAATTTCATATAATAAAACACATATTAAAGGAAAAGTGAGTGTGTGACATCAGTTCACTCATTTGCTTACCGCCCATGTTATGCATATATATCACTGTTTCATGAAATAATGCAAAACTTCAAAATACCGTAACTTTCTTATTTTACATCCGATTTCCGTAAATTTTTCACTGTTATGCTTGTTTAATTTTACTCTATTTATTCAAATCAACTTGATATTAGTGTGGACTTGGCCTTTAATAATGTATACATGTATATTGTCTTTACATTGATTTGATTCTTTACACTAAGCTCGACATACATACTTGTACATGTTCATACATGTACACTGCATATATTCGAGAGCATAGCCAGGGTAGTGACTAGTGGTTACTTGCTTCCATTCTCTTATGTTTCTTGTGACTCAATTTCCCTGAAGAATTTGACACCTCCTGCTACGATAAGTGAATTTCAGCTTCTCAAGTCCCAATTACAGCACATCCCTTGTGTTGAAATTGGAAGAAATTCATTTACAAGTGTACATGTACTGCTGTACTTGGCAAGAGGAAGTGAATTTGTCAAAAAGTAGTGGGAAATAAACGAAACTGAAAAAAAATTATTGATGACAAAAGTGCATTTTTTCAGAAATGTAATACTGCATGCATTATTTGTGAATGCTTATGTACCAGGGACCATGAATGTAAAATGCACATGTATTTAATGAATATATTTTACTATACATGTATATTATTTGCAGTACTTGACAAGAGGAAGTGAATTTGTCAAAAGTAGTGGGAAATAAAAGAGACTGACAAGTTAGCGCATTTCCTCAGAAATGTAATAATGCATGCATTTTTTGCGCATGCTTCTGTGTGCATTGTACAATGTGCATATATTTTAAGAAGGAAAATCAGAAAGTGGCTTGTTTTTATCAAAATACACTGTAGGGCAGCATGGGCATTCCTTGTACAGTAACTTATCTGATCTTGATACATGAGAAAAAGTTTTGTATTTTACTAAGTAGGAAATATCTTATATGGATTGTTTGAAAGGAAAAAGATGACACAGTGGGCCTGAGTGACTGAGACATCTAAACCCTTGTTCACATGATATAACATAGTATAAATAACCTTTTAAAAATGGCTGCAGCAAATCTTTATAACACACAGGTACTAAAGTGAGATGCACTTAAAAAACAATCTTTTCTTAAAAAAGTGACAGTTTCTCAAGATTGCCTTTTCAATTTATTGTAAGGATTTTGAGAAATGCTATAATGTACATGTACAAGACCGTAAAAAAAAGGGGGGGGGGGGGAGGTGTGAATAGGAACACGAGTGAATTAGGAACAAAAAGTGAAAAAATTGTTCTTGAGAATTTTATTTTCAAAATAAGAATGCAGACTTTTCTAATATATTTTAATCATGTACCACATACATGTACATTGTATTTTCAGCTGTCCAATCATTAGTAACGCGATGGGAATTAACTTATATCTACCCAAGTGTGAAATATACAATGTACACATGTACATGTAACATGATGTTCTGAAATATGTTTAAATTTGAGATGTGGTCAAAACTTTCCATCTATCTTTATACTTAAGATTATCCATCAAATAAGCCTATACATGGTGGTATACCATTACTTTAATTAAAATACTGATTTGCTGCTGAGTCTAAAGTTCATTTCATATGTTTAATAAATGTCCATTCTGTTCCTATTCACCCCAATGTCTTGGTGAATAAGAACACTCACAAATGTATAATTATAAATTAAATCTAATATGGATGGAATTTCCTTTTTATGTCAACGAAAAGGTAACATGCCTGGACATTTATGGCACCAAAGCATTTGCCACTGGTGATGTGATGAAGATGTTGTAAAGCAAAACATGTCAAAACTGTTCCTATTCAACCTGTATTACGGTACTAGTACTGTATGTTGTCAGAGAGAAAACTAAAATATTTCAGTTGTTAGTTTACATGTAGTATGTAACACTGTACATGTACATGCAGGTTATTCATAACTATAGTTTTTTATAACTTAGGGAAAGATTGCAGGGAAATAGATAGGTAATCAGCCTACCTGTACATTTGGCTTACAATAAGATATACAGATAGATAAAGACAGTTGGATAGAATAGAAAGAAAGGACGAGAACCGGAGAGTTGATGGATGGATGCAGTGCTCAGTGGGAATAGATGGAATCAACACCCATACTAGTATGTAATGACCTTATGGTTGATCTTTAACCCACAAGAGATCAATTATGATTGGGTGCTGAGAATTGATGCCAAACACCAAGGATATTGGACTTGGAGGGAAGGAGGGAGTTATATATTCTTGTTAACATTTAATACATGTATAAGTGGATGTCATGGGGGGGGGGGGGGGGAGGGTTTCTACATGATGGTAGATGAAATGCAAGAAAACAAGACCATCGGGTGATTGGAGGGTGTGAAAGGGCCAGGGTTGTATCATCTTCTTTTCTTCCAATTGCCTTCCCTCGCTATCTTTCTTTCTCCTCTTTTTTTCCCTTCTTTTTGCAGTCTGATTGTGGGAATGTGCCCCCATGCCCCCCTCCCCCCTATAGCTATGCCATTGTACCCTACCATTCTGTTCAATCCTTTTTCTTCATACTGCAGTACCTGTCACTCCTAGCTGAATGTGAAGCAAGACGGGTTATGGCACCTCCTCTCAACATCTACCCTCAAGGTCAGTCAATTTTTTTTTTTTACATTTTTTTTTCTACGTACATGTATAGTGGCTGTTCAACAGACAAAAAAAAAAAGAGAAGAAAAAAGAAAGTTCTTATGATTTGTTACAAAACTGAAAACTAGAGCTAATTTCCACACTTGCAGTGCTGGATGCATGAAGGATAAGACAATAGACTGCCACTAAGTCAAAAAACCCATTTCTATCCCGTCTGTCTGTGACACTGAACATTTAAGGGATTCTATTTACGGATTCTATTTTTTTTTTGTAACTTCTGCTAGAGGTCCGAAAATTTTGTCACAGACGGACATGTGGAGCATCACGGACGGACGTTATCTTGAAATGAAAACTGCAAGTGTTCCTATCTAAAATTGAACATACAGTACCTTGGCAACCAAATTTTATCAACATTTAACACCATCAATGGTACTCTTCACAATGAAACACAAAACAGCTCAACACATTTCATTACTTAATTTTTACAGGCCTTCATAGTTGCAAAATTTGTCCAATTTCCTTCCATGACAAACCGATCAGGCTCTAATCTTATTGTATGTAGTGTCAGTGTGTATGACATTTTGCAGTAGATCATGGTCTCTTGGAGATTAAAAAGCTCTTAATGAAAGAGGTACCGGGTCTGCATACATGTAAGTATGTGGGGGGGGGGGGGCAGGCGATGAGTGAGAGCAAGAGGGAGACACATGTACATGTAGTTGAATTATGTTTTATTGATCAGTATTCAAAATTGTATTTTTTTTTCATGTATTTTTAACTGCACATCTTTATTTTTGTGTCTACACAACTTTCCGCCCCACACCTCGGTAATTTCAAATACATCTAAGCTTATTTGTGCATATATTATTTCATACATGACTGTATTGTAATATCACAATCTTATTGGTATGTTTCTTATTAATCAACAGTGAAGGCAGGAGGGAGGAAAAATATACATAATCTCACAGTAAGTATGATTTATTTGCACTCATATTTTCATTGACACCCCCCCCCCCCCACCCCTTTCCAACAAAAAAAAAAAAACAAATCTAATGAAATAGCATTGGCAACTCTCGTATATCCAGGGGTGGTATCCTGAAAAAAATATATGTATCTTATCTTTCATTTTAGTGAGAAGTATGTTAATTATAACAAATTTAAATTAGGACAAGTCTCTGGTTAATGTCTTTGCAAAGCTGGATGTGTACACATGTGTACACATGTGTACAGTTTTAGTTCTGAGAGTCATCTCTGTAAGCACCAATGATAAGCATTTATTCCATGTGATTTAGATTTGTTGTGACAATTAACAAACCTCTCTCTAAAAAAAAGATAGAAGATAGCATAGTTTTGCAGAATACCACTCCAGGGGTGTCCACTGTTAGCAGGTAAAGATGTATAAGTAGGCTTTGAAGATGTGTCTCTTGCAACCAGAATCTTCTGTGGAGTAAAAAAGGGATTTGAGTTTTGTATTTCATGTAATTTACAAATAAAAAATTTAACAGGATGAAGAATATTTGTACATCCCAATGATGAAGACTGTCTCTAAAAAACTGTGTATAGGAAGTGTAAATATGTAAAAAGACATTTGTAAATATTAATAAATCTACCAAGCTCCTCGATGGCTAAAGGAAATCGTTTTGCTGTGGTATTAGAACCCCCTTTTTTTTATGGTCTTTTTTTAAAAATGAGCTTCAACTTTATGTGTATTGTAAACACTGTTCATACCATATTGTTGATATTTCTCCTCTCTCTCTCTCTCTCTCTCCTTCCTTTACCCCTTCATGTCTTTCCCTCTCACCCTCTCTTTATCTCTCTTTCTCTTTCTCCACTCCCTTTCTGAATATTGTTTGTCCATCCCCTCTTTCCCTCGCACCCTCATTGTTTTTTCTCTTTCTCCCCTGTTTTCCCTAACTCCTCTTTTTCCCTCTCTCCCTCACTATCTCTCTCGCCCTCTCCCACCCTCTCCCACTCCCTTCTCCTCTCTCTCCTTTACCCTCTGATCAGGTCAACACAAGACCAGCAGGAGCAGTACCCAAGGGAGCAGACAGTGGGATCAGTTTAGGATATGGGTAAGCTGAATTAATATCAGAATTGTTCCTTCTGATATGACTATTTGCCATTAAAAGAGGGTGCTGTACTGATGGTCATAACAGCTCTTTAAAGATAAAGTTGAGTTCTGATCATGAGAAAGATAAAGTTGAGTTCTGGTCTTGAGATTGAATTGTGAAAGAAACTGTCTCAAAGCAATTGGGAAAGGTTGATTATATAGCACATAAGAACTGGTGTATGCTGTAAGGTTTTGGAATCACCAAAGTGATTAGAAAATTGACTCAATCCTGCTGAGAGTCACATGCACTGCACACAGAAATGGGACTACACATAAATGTTCCGCCTGAATATTTCAGCCGTTTCTTGTCATATTTTGAATGTGAGCGCATTTGAAGAGCAGTCCTTTCCAGGGGACATATCTACCATGATAATCTTCCAAACTAACATAAAAAGCATGAGAAAGCTCACAAATTATTTTTTGCCTTTCCCAGAACTCAAGCTTCCCTTTAACTTGTAAATTATTCACGTTAGGAGCAAACTTTAAGATATATTGATGTAACTGTGTGTGTATATCATTGGTACATTCCGTGTCAAATCACCCAAATTAAAAAAAAAATTAAACCTTACCCCCTTCAGATTGGCCCAAATTTTGTATACATGTATGGGGTAATCGATTCTTCCCAAGCTAAAATTGTAAGTTCTAACCCCATTGGCCAAACAGTTTTTGCCAAACAGTGCTCCTTTTTTTTTTTTTTTTAGTTTTTCAGAGCTAATTTACTCACTGCTCCTGTGCATTTTATGCCGTTGTACTATTGGTGTGGTTTTTTTCCTCCATTAACTTCCTCTCTCTACCTATCTCTCTCTTTCTCTCTTTACAGGAGGCATGATGCTGAATTAAGAGAAATACTAGCAAGTGGCAGGGTAGGCATTCATTTCTTTCTCAACTCGGAAATGGTTTTATTTCAACAATTCTTTGCAGCCATTGGCTAAATTGTATATGTTTACAATAATTTTTCTCATTATGCTATTAACAGTTGCTTTCAAAATTGCATGATTCATCATATTTAATTGAGGATATGAGGAAGAAGTTTATGGCAGTTCCAATTTCTCTCTTTTCTATGATTTCCCCATTGAAAATTGTATCCCATATTTATCATTGTGTAATTGTTTAATTAATGAGAACTTGTCCAATACACAAAAGAACCTTCATTTGAATAAGAGGCTACCTGTACAGACAGAATTTGTATTGGATTGCACTGTATTGAACTGCAAACCCTACAGATGAACAGGGTATGAGACTAAAGAGGAAAACATTTGGTTTAGATATGTTGTGAGAATTAAACAACTTTTTAAAACAAATATATGTCACTTTATCTCTCTGTCTCTTCTTTCATCCCTCCTTTTGTATCTCTGCCTTTCTGTTTCATTGTTTATATTGATATGTCTCTTTCCTACATGAATGTCTTTCTCTGTCCTTGGCCCTCTCTTTCTCTCTCTCTCTGTTTCACTCTTTTCCCTTTTTCTCTCCCTTTCTCTCCCTTTCTCTCCCTTTCTCCCATCCCTTTCTTTGTATTCTTCTGTTCCCTGTCTCCTATTTCTTCCCCCCCCTCTCTCTCTCTCTCTCTCTCTCTCTCTCTCTCTCTCATTGACTTTATGCATATCTGTCTGTCTGTTTGTCTCTTCCTCTCTCTCTCTCTCTCTTCTACCTTTCTCTCTGTCTCATGCTTTCTTTCTCTTCCCCTCCCTATCTCATGTTGACATGCAGATAGTAGAAACAGACATCTTACACCTTGAAGTCCTTGGAAGAGGTCACAGTGGACAAGTCTACAAGTAAGACAATAAAAGCTCACTATTTATTAGCTAAAGTCATCAGAGCAACATAAAGGAGCGAGTTGTAACAAGACACTTATGTTTGCATACTTGTACTGTCACTGATTTCTGTGTTCTGAATAATAACTGTGTTAGAAACTGTCATAGATATTACAGCCATCTTAATTGATAGGGTAGTGTCCAAACTCCATAGGGATTATTGCCAGCCAGCACCATTTGTAATTTTCAGATTTTCTTCAACTGTGGTTGTTCATTTTAGAGGAAATATTGCATTGCTTTTATTTTATGAATACTTGTAATGAGATATTGCAGAGCTCATTTGTTTTCCTGAATATATACAGGGGTCTCAATGCAAAAGGCGATAAACTACTTCCAGTTTCAGGAAAGTCCTGAGAAATTGTTCGATATTTTATATCTTTAAGAAGAAGTTATTAATGACAGTATGGAAAACCTTGCTTTTTCCATTATTTACAAAGAGAGAGAGAGAAAGAGAAAGAGATAGTGAATGAAACTGAGTGGATCACTGCAATATATTGTATTGAAATGTGACACTTTCAGTTTTGCCTGAAATCAATATGGACTTGTTTTTTGTTTCTCATCTCCATGAAATGTTTGGTGTCTATTTCATTTCTATCTCTGCAGAGCCAAACATGTACCAACAAATAATGTCATGGCAGTTAAGGTAAGATTTCTCTATTATCCATAGAGGCAAATTCACTCTTCTTGTAAATGTACATTTATGGTATTTTACCGCTCTTCATTTTCTATACGTGTATTGTCATTTCCTCCTTTCAACCCTACTCTTGTTTATCTCTCTCCGTCTCTCTCTCATCGCTCTCCCTCTCTCTCGCTGCTCTCCAACTCTCCCTCTTCTCTCTCTCTCTCTCTCTCTCCTCTTTTCTCTCTCTCTCTCCTCTTTTCTCTCTCTCTCTCCTCTTTTCTCTCTCTCTCTCCTCCTTTCTCTCTCTCTCTCCTTCTCTCCCACTCTTTCTCTCTGTGTCTCTGTATATATCTCTCTCAATCTCCATTTCTATGTTTATCTCTCCCTCTCTCATATCTCCCTCTTTTTAGAAAATGGTTATTTCCACAAGAACATGTACATATCCACAGGGGGGATCCAGGTTTTTGTTAAAGGGGGGGGGGGGGGGGGGGAGGCACACAATCTCCGAAAGTTTTCTAACAAGCGGGGGGGGGGGGGGGGGGGAGGTTATCAGATTTGTTTTTTTCGCAAAATTCTCTGACAAGCAAAAAAAAAAGGGGGGGGGGAAATGTTAATCAGTTCCAAAGGGGGCACAATTTAAAAAAAGGGGGCCACAATGTACACTTTTCTTTCAGAAGGAGGGGGGGGGGGGGTGAGCACAGGCCGGTAGTGCCCCCCCCCCCCCTTAAATCCGCCACTGCATATACATGTACATTGTATAAATCCTGGCAACTGTTTGATAGTGCAAACTCAATCAAATGGCTTTAATTGATGAAATTACCCTTATGTTAGCACCCCTATAGAAGTCATTTAAAAGGAGAACATTTGCACATATACTATTTTTAATCTGGAGAGAGAAGTAGGTCAGGAACAGGAAATGTACATTTGATTGACAGGTGGTAAATGTATATTGCACAGGAAATACTTCGGTGAAATTTACAAGAGCAGGTGGTCAACTTACTAGCTTGACATTTGTAAATTGCATTCTCCAAGAAATCCACAAGAAATCAACAATGAATGAATTTATCACGAAAATTTGTAAACAAGGAGGCATGTGTAAATTACAATCAATCTTTAAGCAATTAGACATCAGAGCACTGACATTACACTGAAGATGCTAAAGTTATCTGTAGATCATTTCAAACCCGAGTTCAGTTAATATTGAGGGGGGGGGGGGGGGGGTGTTGCCTTCACCTGCCAAAATAATGTAATCAGATCTAAGCTAAAAAAGAACCCAGTAACAGTTCTCTTGTCAACTGTCCCGAATTTATATGATAAGAAATTGGCAAAGTCAGTCAAGTTTACATCAGCATTAATTTATTTATTCTTACACTGCTTCTACCAAATGAAATTTGTGTACAAAATGTATAAAATGTTCACAGATCCAATTGCAATGTACAAACACATTTTTCTTTATAGCAATAGATAAATACAGTGTAAATTAATATATGTTGACATATCATGTTAACACTTTGTTTAACATACATTACTATAAAAAGCACATAAATCATTCAATTTTTCATGTTGATATTCAACAATTTGTGAGAGACACACAAATTAGGATTGAAATGTTACAGCTAAAGTTTTGAAAATTATATACTCTTCCCACATGTGCTCCATCCACAATTGCATTGTGATCATTTCTCATACTAATTGACCTCCTAACTTCAACCCTAGACCAAGCACTATACATAAGCCCAAGCTAAAGTCTATCTTAAAGATAAAGTTGAGTTCTGGTCATGTGATGACATTGTGAAAGAAACTGTCTCAAAGCAACTGGGAAAGGTTGATCATGCCTACATAAGAATTGATGTGTACTGTGAGGTTTTGGAATGATCAAAATGATAAGAAATTGACCCAATCTCGCTGAAAAGCACATCTACTGCACACAGAAATGGGTATATGGGACTGTATACACATGTAGCATGAATGTTCAGCCCGAACGCTTCAGCTATTTCTCGTCATATTTCGAATATGAGAGCGTTTGAAGATTATAACTTTTCAGGGGTCATTTCTACTTTGTTCTTTCAAACTGACATAGAAGGAATAAGAAAGCTCACACAAAATTTTTTTACCTCTCTCAGAACTCCACCTTCTCTTTAAAGCAGGGCTGTCAACCCTCCCGCATTTGGAGGGAGTCTCACGCCACGATGCTAATTCTCCCGCCGTCCTTCCAGCGTCAAAGCGCGAGACTCCCGCCACCACGCCCTTCCTCCCGCTCTCCCGCCAGGCATGTAAATCTCCCGCTTTATGAAAAAACCTCCCTCCAAACGTGTAAAATGATAGCCCCAACCCCCCCGCTGAGCGAATTTTAAAAACTTTCTACCCCCCCCCCCCCCCCCCCACTGAGCGACTTTTGGAGGGCAGGCGAGAGAAAAAAAATCACGAATCTCCCTCCAAGCAGTTCCCCAAAGTTGACAGCCCTGCTTTAAAGCCCAATTGCAACTGAAGCCCTAATCCTCTGTCTTATGGAAAAAAGAGAAAAAGCCTGGAGAAAATGTAGAATCATATATTATAGTTATGGTCTTTCTACCAAAACAGTGGGAAATGCATTCTTTTCTAGTCTACTTATGACAAATACATGCATTAAAGGGGGTACCCAATGCTGAAACAATGTTAGTTCATTTAAAAGATCATGATTTTATTAGCAGAAAATCATCTGCCTTAAGTTTTTTTAAAATTTGTGTTGCCAGAAAAATCCCCGAAATATGGTAAGACTTCAGGATATTTTGGCCCCTCAGCTGTGTCCCAATTTCAGCTAGGTAACCACAATGACGTCAAAGTGGTTACCCAGGTTCGCGTATTGCAGATGTGTTGCGCGCTAGACTGTACAAAATGCATTACACCTTGCGCGCATTTTGCTATAATTGCGCGACAAGGTAACCACTTTGACGTCATTGTGGTTACCTAGCTGAAATTGGGACACAGCTGAGGGACCAAAATATTCTGAAATCTTACCATATTTCGGGGATTTTCTGGCAACACGAATTTTAAAAAAAATTTAAGGCAGATGATTTTCTTCTAATAAAATCATGATCTTTTAAATGAACTAACATTGTTTCAGCATTGGGTACCCCCTTTAACACAATAAATGGTAAATTTATGTAATCAATATCTCACATTTTAATATAAAGTCAGTCAAGTTCGATGTATCGTAATCTATGTTTTTTACATTCTGTAAATTCAATTTGTTTTGGCCTCTTGACTGCTATTGTGATTTTTTTTTATAATCAATAAACTAGATCAATTTAATAAATTGTATTCAATTCAGTTGAATGAATCATATGAGAAATATTGATGATATTATTGTATTGTTCTACCAGGTCATACCACTAGACATCACTCCAGAAGCTCAGAAGGAAATCTTATCAGAGTTACAGATTCTCTATAAGGTGAGATCAAAACCATATCATAAGATCACAGTCAATATTTTAGGGTATTTTTGGGGAAAAGTGAACTTTTGTAACTTGGGCAGTGAAGAAATGCTTGATATTTATTATGTGATCTTTGTTGTACAAAATTAATTTTATAAGCAATGATGATGGAATAGGACATACGTTGTATATAGACATCAACTTTCATGTACTAAAATTACTTTTTTGAAGGATAAAGATTAAAGTTGACATGGTATAATACATATACAGTACATGTATAGTATAACAATTACATGATTATTCAAAAAAGTATACTTTGGCTAAGCTGTTATTTTTAAACCATGATGTACATAATGTATAATACAGCTTGAAGAAAATCATATCATCTCAATTACAAATCGTTCTCTTTGATCCTCATAGTAATTCAGAAATGATAAAAAGTGTGCACATGTACATGATTTCTAACTGTCATGGAAATCTCAAGCATAATTGAATGAGAGAAAGAAGGGCCCAACTCCATTACAACATTTTTTGAGTTATCAAGAAAACAAAAATTCATTATTCTTCTTCTTTCATTGAAAGTACATTCCACTTGTGGTGTATTATGGTACTGCTTAAAAGTTTAAGAGACAGAAAGTTTTTATCTTCATGTATTTTAATAATGTATGTTCATGTATTAATGGTTCCTTAAAGATGAAAATGGTTACATGTCATTTTTCTGACGGTTCATAATTCTGAAGGTTCGTTTTGGGGGAATATCCGTATTTCTGAAGGTTCGTTACTCCAACTGTTAGTAATTCAGAAGGTTCATACATGTAATTCTGAAAATGAAAAAGGTTTATAATTCTGAAAATGAGATAGGGTTCATACATGTAATTTCAAAATGAAAAAAAGTTCATAATTCTGATAATGAAATAGGGTTCATAATTCTGAAAATGAAAAAGGGTTAATATTTCAGGAAGTTCGTAATTCAGAAAAGTTGTGTAGGGCCTTATTGCATTTTCGGAATTACAAACCTTGAGTTGAGCCTTTCTTCTTCTCATGTATTCAATTTAAACACCATCCAAAGAAGAGCATAAAGCAGCTTTAAAGAAGTTCGTCATTTGAATTACAAATTGCTCTCTGTAATTCTTCTCGTAATCAGAAAGTAAAAAAGTTACCAAGCACCATCCAAAGTGGTGTATAATACAGCTCTAGAGGAGATCGTAGTAACAATTATAGCCCCACTATCAGTAGCCTGTGTTGCACATCTTTGAAGGAGTTTACAATTTTTTATTACAGATCACTCTTCCGTAATTCTTGTAGCAGGGGGCAGATCCAGGGACCATGTGGGTCCAACCCCCCCCCCCCATCCCCCCTTTTTTTTTGCTTGTCAGAAATTTTTGTAAGCCAACACACAAAGAATGTGCTGCCCTTTTTTCCCCTGCTTTTCAGATTTTTTTTTTTTTTGCAGCTGCCCCCCCCCCCTTTTTTACAAAATTCTGTAGCTGCCCCTGTGTAGTAATTAGTAAGTGGAAAAGTATGCCAGTTTAAGGCATTACTGGCATAAGTAAGCATGATTTGTACATGTAGCTATAATATACTCTTTCTTGGACCACTACTATATGTATAGTGCATGCTTTGGAGTTGAATATACCGTCATATGTGCATCCATAGCGTTAGAATTTCTCAAGTGCATTATATGTCACCGAGACCGCTGGGCGAGGTGAGATATAATGCACGAGAGGAATTCTATGTCTATGGATGCACATTTTACGGTATATTTAACGACAATGAGCATGTACTGCGTTATATAAGATGAGAAACTGCTTGTGGGAGCTCACCAAACATAGTACATTCCAACCTCCGTCACATCTCATAAAGTGCAAATTCATAAATTCATTGTGACGTCACAGAGCCAGTCCAAAATAATGCACAATAAATGTGTCGCATTACATGTAATTTACTTGTGCGCAGCTTTGGGCTTATGGGATTTTGTACACAAATAAGCGTGCAAAAATTGTTGTTACATACCACGGTCGAGGCCATATAACGAATAACGCAATGGCAAAAAGAGTGAATCTGATCAATCAGAAACCTTCTTTTAAGGAACCCATCTACAGAAATAGAATAAACAATTGTTTTGTGTTTTGTACTCAATCACTGATTGGTAAGGCAGGATAGAGGAGAAATCCTGTGAAGCTTGTGAATCTATCTGTTGTGCCGCTAACTGCATGTCTTGGCTCTATCTGGAGCCATACCTCATCATCCACTACCAAGTCTATGATTGCACTGTTTGTGTAAGACTGCCGTAAATGGTTCCCAGAGTCTCCATGTACCCCAACAGTTTGCTGTCCATTTTTTACAAGGAGGACAAGGGTATCACGATTGTGTCCAATGCTGAAGGTGAAAAAGTATGTCCCGTTGATGGCACACTTGTAATGGCCAGTCTTGTTGTTGAAGTGACCTCCGACATTGGCCAGGACAAGGTCAAAGTTCAGATCCTTGGGTCCATCACCGTGACCATGTAGGTCGAATGTTCTCGCGGCTGTGAAAGCTGATCGAAACCTCAGGTTCTGTGTAGCAAGGGTACCTAGCCCCGCAAGGTTCGGACTTGTGGCTTGTCCCCGTCTGTAGAAGGCACCCGCGTCCTGTTTGGTGTCTGATACAAAGCATCCCCCACAAGGATCTCCCCTGTCTCCTTTGTCACCCCTAGGACCATTGAGGCCTGGTACTCCAGAGGGACCAGGGACTCCATTTAGACCATCTCTGCCTGATAGACCAGGAGGACCAACCACACCTGGGCTACCCTGTTGTCCAGGGGGACAGATTGGACAGAAGATTGGTCCTTTACAAACTGGGTCACCCTTCCTTGACTGTCTAGGAGATGGTGGGGTAGTAGCTCGTAGCATGGTGCTCTTCAGGATTAGGAAGAGTGATGTCACCTCAACAAGATAGTGAATCTGTATCTTCATATTGTTCACTTTATCCAATTTTCACTTGAAAGAACTGTTCATTCAGGTTGTATGCGTCTCTTCTCGCACTCGCTATGTCAAAGGAAGCTACTTGTCCTGTCTTAGTCCAATCTTGGCTTAGTAGGTTAAAAGACACGAGGTGTTGATGGATTCTAGATGTTTTTGCAGTGTTATCTGTAAAATTAATTCAGTAACAAATATGGTGATATTGCGTAACATGGCACTTATTTTGATATGTAATACAAATAGAGTTCTGTCAAGGAAGCATGCTAAGTGAAATTTCCGTCAATCCCTTTTTTCACTTCTTTTCTTTTTATTTTATTCGGCTTGTGTTTACCTTGTACTCTGTACATGTACATGGTGTAGGAAGGAAAATGTAAAATTTAAAACAATATGATGATAGTCAAACTGATGTGCTCTTTAACTATATCTCAATTGCAATGAAATAATCACAAAAAATAAAGATCATAGTATTAATGATAATGATAATGGAAACAATTCCTGCAGTGAATGCTGAAACATACATGTATAGCGTGTGATTTTTGTCTTTGGATTTACATACAGTGTATTTTATTTTATTATTCTATAGAGAAATGCACATCTCAATTATGAAAAAGATTGCAGGCCTCAAATTCAGAAACCACACAGCGTTTTTCTTGTAATGTTCTTTTCTTCAGAAGGAATGCCATTTTAGTTCTAAATTTCCTTTTTTCCATCACACGAAATGTGTTTCAGCTGGTGTGCCCCATTCACTGACCAAGATGGCCACCTGACTCCTTTCTTGGCCTTAAATTTTATTGGAAGCATGAATTGTTCATACATTGTAGTGAATTGCTCATTTATCATGTATTTTGTAAAATGGCCGCACATTAGGAAACCAGAAGATATAATCCTGTTGCTAATACATGTAGCTACACGTACATTTGTGACAAAATATAATCCGAATTCCATAATTGTTTTTTTTAATAATTTGAATGTGACATTTAGTGGCTTCAAGTTTGTGGTTACAATCTGAAATTGTGCGTATTCCGATCATACATTTCCAACTCAGGAAAGGGTTCTAGTATTGTACTGTAGTATTTGACTAATGAGCATTAATTGAAAAGTGCATCATTAATATTTCTGTTCTAAAAAAAATATATATACATGTGTATAATATAATAAAATGGCAGATTTGATGATTTTTTAAAGTTTCAGTATTTTCAATTTAGAAAGCAGTAGATGTTAAATTGTATCAAAATCGTCCTGATGTTCTTTAGATACCAATAGGTATGATGACACACCACATATCTACTCATCTATATGAAATCTATGAAATCATTCATTTAGAACTTGAAAGTGATTTCACATGCTTAACTTCACAAAAAGTAGAATTCTGTACTTACTTACCATTAAATCTTTTCCAAATATATTATGTAACTGAACCATTTCCAAAGCCAGTGCACAACAGTTGGTATCAAGAGCTCTGAATGTGAACACAGGCAATATCCAGGCATCTAATGATTCTCTCCAGCTAGCCACTATTAAAAAATATTTGGAAGATTTGTGTCAAAAATTCTCTCTCTTGCTCTTTCTTCCTCTATCCCTCTCTCTCTATTCATACTCTTAGACCTATCTCTGACAGCTGTAATCTCACACGCGAAGGTGTTCTAGCTTCTGATTGGATGTTGTGCTTTGCAGGACTTATTTTCATGAATAAATTTCCAGAATTTATCCCTCTCTCCTAATAGAATATTTATAATGTCTCATTTCCGTTGCCTTGTCATTTCTATAGATGATTAGGAAAGTCAGCAATGCTGAAATTGTTTGAATACAAGATTTTTCCACTTTCCATTTCATTTTTAAGTGTTCTCTTTCATATTACTCTGTTTTGAAAATCCTCTTCTTGATGCAGCCCCAAATGATACCGATTATGGAGATTTCAGAACAGAAATGCTTGTTTGTATTTCATGGAAGATACTGGTACTGTTGCATATTTGACAGGAATCATATTGATTAAGGTGAATGACCAGCAGTATGATTGTGTAGTTGTTCATTTCATTACATTTCGTCTTTTGCATTCCCTTTTTTTTGTCATCATAGATTTACATGTATCCTAACGAGATGTCATCAGTAAATTCCTCTAATAGGAAATCACCTTTCATGTAGTTAAGGTGCAGTGTAAAGAGATTTTCTGTACTTTAATTTCTGATTGTAAATATGCTGAAGATACAGTTGAGAACACTTTTTTTAGTACACCGCTTATACATACATACTTTTTTTTATTGCAACAACAATTTGAGATGTAGAATAAGCAACTCTGGTTTAGGCCTATTATTCCATGGACTGCCTGTAGATGTCACTGAACATACATGGTTACTGATATGCATCATACATGTAACTGTGTTGTAACTAATTGATTAAATCTACAAATTGATATTATCTATAATACAATGATAACATACATCGAAAATTATGAATATTGAGTTTATTATGTAAACAAATTCAATGAAGTGCCGTACCTACATGTACATGTAGAATACATTACAGGCCTTCACCTTCCTGAAAGAATGTGTTAAAAAATATTATGGAAAGCTACCCAAGATTGATGGGCGAGAATTAAATACTTGCATCCATTTGCAAAATAATCTGTAGTAAAAGAAAAAAAAAGAACTCCATCTCTCAAGTAAGATAAAAGTATATCGCTCAAACTGCTCAACTCTACCACAGATATAATGAGGCTGTATGCATACTTATTTGGATTCAGGGGCTTGCTGTAATTCCTCATTTACATCTAAATTATGGGGTAGGATTATCGAGGGATGAAGTTAATGAAGAAGTGCTTGTACAAGTATTAGGGTAGGGAGAGTGAGAGAGACAAAGAGAAGTGAAGAAATAGCCACAATGCAGGATGTTAGGTTAGAAAGGAAGCCAAGAGAAGAGAGAGAGGGAGGGAGAGAGCAAGAAAGAGGGGGAGAGAAAGAGAGAGATGGAGAGAGGAGACAGAAAGAGACAGAGTAAGAGTTTGCTCCTTGTATATAAAATGTCTTTCTTTTTTTCCTTTTTTACAAGATGGGCAACTCTAGCATAACGGACATGACAATGACAGACCATTTTCTGATTATTTCAGACAGTTTTAATCAAAACCAAGAGTCCTAAAATATAATTTAGTAATTGAATCTGACACATTTGACTATCAGGGATATACACAGCAAATTTCATAGTATATGAATATAGTTGAAGAGAAAATGGACTCTTTGTAACCTTAATGGACATGCCACAATGAGAATATCACATGGTGTTATGTCCTTTACAGTTACAAAGAGTCCATTTTCTCTTCAACTATTCAGTGATATACTGTGAAATTTGCTGTGTATTTCCCTGATAGTCAAAGGTGTATCATTCAGTTACTCAAATATGTTTTAGGACTCTTGGTTCTGATTAAAACTGTCTGAAATAACCAGAAAATGGTCTGTCATGTCCGTTACGCTGGAATTGCCCAGATGCAAAGCAGTACTGTGTGAAAGACAGAATTAGGGGAAAATGATAAAGAGAGATGAGAATTAAACAGAGAATCTGAAATTATTGCAAAGAGGTAAAATCTGATCAAATGTGCTGCAAGTAGGCATTTCAAGCACACAGAGACACTTGTTTATGTGCTTAAAAAAGCATAATTTATAATTATTATTTTGCTGCTTTTTTACTCGTTATATTCACATTCATTATTTGGGTTTGACTATTTTAAGTGTTTATGTCAAATATTTTCACACAATTGTGACAACAGATCAGGTAAAATTATTACTCCTTATATTCACATTCGTTATTTGAGTTTTACCATTGTAAGTTTTTAAGTTAAACATTTTCATTGAACATGATCGGGTATCAAATAAGAAATTACTCATTCACTTTAACTTATTTTACTTATTGTTCTTTTATGAAAACCATTGTAGTAAACTTGGTCATGTTCATATTGTTGGAGATACATGGATTTGTACCTTGTGCAATTTATCATTTAGTGAGTGTAGCAGTTGTTATTATTGTTATACCGTGGACAATCTTCTCTGATTATTATATTTTGCAAGGTGAGGACAGAATTAAAAATTAATGTGGAAAAAATGACTCATACAGAGAAAATTACATGGCTCATGAAGCAGATAATGTACATGACTGCATTGTACATTAGACATGGATGTGTAGTTTTACACCTTACAAATGACAGTGATAAATGAAACATCATTCCCCCCCCCCTTCTCATCACCATTCATAGAAGCTAGTTTTGAATGAATGAAATTTAGTGTAATAAACATAGCTTGTAAAAGTATACTCCCTTCTCCCTTCTACAACCTTGATTATTTTGTTTCATGTGCATGTATTTTTTTTCTCCTAAATTGTTTTCACATACAAGTGTATTTTCCTTGTTCAACGCCTTTTGGTATCCATGGGGATGATATGTGGGCATCGGCATTGTAAATGTTGCTGTTGTTACAGCAGTGACTACAGCTTAATTTTTTTGCAGCAAAATCATGTTTTGTTGTTGGTTAACAAGACAATAGGCTAAATGCATACTAGCCACCCCCCCTCCCCCCCCCCCCCCTGTGGATTTTGTGTGCACTTTCTCATAACTTAACTCTTTCAGTGCCGATGTCACATATATGTGACAGATAGACTTGTCATTTTCATTCACCAATTGCTCGACCACAGATAAGGTATATGGTGGTCAATGTATATCAAAATTTTAAGCATAAATCAAGCATTCTAAATATATGATTATTATTATATGCTACCTTAGAAATTTTCAGAGAAAATTGCAGATTTTTAAAAAGATATTACCTTATTTCCACATTAAACAATAATAAAAAAGTGAGAAACCAAAACATAATGGACAAAAGAGAAACTCAAATGTAATTTTCAATAATTCTTAAGCATAAAGTTGGGTAAAGGAATAATGTTTGGTATCATAAGAAATGGTAATAAATTTCCTATACGTTTTGTAGACAAAATTTTGTGAAATGATAGATGGTTAATGAAGTGCAGACATTTGAAAGTAAGCATTGGTCACATTTTGGTAAAATTTGGAAGAACTCGAGCTCAACCCCTTGGCACAGTAAGAGTTAAAGGAGAATGAAACCCTGGGGAAAAAATCAATTTCAATGAAAAGAGGATATAGAGAAGCAATTTTAAAAAGTTCCCTCAAAATTGGTTGAGAAATGAGAAAGTTATGAAAGTTTGAAAAGTCTCAATTTACTTTCTGTGGCAATCCTCAAATTGGCAATGTTGCTTCAAAGTGACAGGTTAAGTAGGACAACTCTCCATATGTTTTGTACCCAAAATTTCATATTTTTCTCATTATCTCTCAAGGTGCAGTTTGTCTCCTTCTTAGCTCAAGATACATGTATATCATGGGAAAATGTATTTGACACAACATACATGTATGTTGAGTTCACAAAAAGACAAGCAGCATCTTTAGAGATAATGGAGAAAATATGAAATTTTGTGTACAAAACATATGGAGAGTTGTCCTACTAAACCTGTCACTTTGAAGCAACATTGCCAATTTGAGGATCGCCATAGAAAGTAAATCGAGACTTTTCAAACTTTCATAACTTTCTCATTTCTTAACCGATTTTGATGGAACTTTTTTTATATTGCTTCTCTCTGTCCTCTCTTTTCATTAAACTTGATTTTTCCCTAGGGTTTCATTCTCGTTTGAAGTACACATGTATGAGAAATATTATGAATATTAAGATACAAGCAAAATCCCTTTTTTTTTTAAAATCTAGGCTGTTGTTAGCTTATGCATTGAGCCCATACACTGTGTTTTACAAATACAGTGTGACAAAAACTCTCATTCTAATTGTCAGGAGGTCAGTTTACAATGGACAGGAACACATCAAATGTACATGTACATGTATATACATGCATGTACATTGTGTTAGTCCTGTAACAAGAAGCACAATATCTGCAGAATCATAAAGATTTGTTTTCTATATGGCTTTCAATGATCAAGCTAGATTTTGACAGTCAAAAGGCAAATGTTTTATTCTTAACCACTGTAGAAATAATTTACATGTATATTTTCTTTCTGTCTTTTTTTTTTTTTTCCTTTTCAGTGTGATTCACCTTTCATCATAGGCTTCTATGGTGCCTTCTTCACAGAGAATAGGATCTCTATATGTACAGAATTTATGGATGGTAAGCATAAAAATTAAGATATGACTTGTAGAATTCAGGATGTGATGACGTGATATTCATTTTAATCTGTCCATAGATGAGATGAGATTGGCTACAGTCGTAATCCAAACCCAGTTTGGAGGAAGGTGTATGCTTGCATGTTGAATTGAAATAAGAGGAAACTTTTTGAAAGAAATACTTACATGCATGGATGCTTTGATATTGTCACAGTGACGCATAATGTATACGTACTGTACATGTAACAGTGACGCACAATGGAGTACTATTTTTCAGCTGAATGAACTCATTTCTTGCACTGAGGTAAATGGGATAGATTGATTTAAAGTTAAATTGATTTAGCTATATGTTAGGAGGCATTAAGTATAAAGCACTTGAAATGCACATGTTAGTAAATATAATTATAGTGAGTGCAGTGCTAGCATGTGTATGTAAAATCTTTTTAAACATACAGTCTATGACTCTACTTGGGTTAAATTAATTTAACTTTAAAGCAACCCATCCCCTTTACTTCAGTACCAGAAATTAGTTCATTCAGCCGAAAATAGTACTCCATTATGCATTGCTGTGACATTATGTGTCATTGTTTTATTACTGGTTGTAACATGACTTGCTGTGCCATAATTTACTAAATGATTGTTCCAGCTAATTGGCATAGAAAGTAAACATTTACTGAAAAGAGAAGTATTGCATACATGTATGTACTTCTGCAATGTATTTTGATTGGATCATTGATTTTAATAAAAAGGAACTGTTGAAGCTAGTAATGAGTTAATGTAATGGCATTGCCTTTTGAGAAAAACCAGGATTTATCAATTCTGAATTGCTTATTCAGCAGTAGATTTTATCAATTCTGAATTGCTTATTCAGCAGTAAATGCAGATAGGTTGTTTTGACCAGCAAAATACATGACATTTTGTATAAACTTTTTTGAAATATATTCACCACCATTTGCACGTAATGGGACTGCATGGGGGGGGGGGGGGTTGCTAGCTAGATTTTCTCATTTTTCTTTAGCCGTTATTCAACTGTGACACATTTTCTACCAAATTTGTTTCGCAGAGATCATCATCATTTATTTGTAATCCTCAACATTCAAGTTTGGAACGATTGTGTGAATTTGATCATTACCAGAACTTGAGATTAACTGTATGACATGTTATATGGTTTTAAGAAAGTATATATACTTACAGATAATAATTTTTTTTTTACATTCGCATTCATGTACAGTTGTATATGTTTATACATACAAATATTTTACTTTTGAAACCGACATTTACAGTGTGTGAACAATTTTTTTAAATTTCTCTTTATTCCTGTGAAATTAGACCTTTGCATATTATGTTACCTGTGATGATTTTGTCACCATTTTACATAAAGTCCCTTTTTATATTTTTCTCTCTCTCCCAGGAGGTTCATTAGAAATGTATCGCTGCATTCCAGAATCAATATTAGGGCGAATGACTGTCTCGGTAAGTTGAATACAGGTGCATTTTAATAGTGAAGTCACGAGCAGAGGCAGATCCAAGATTTTGTAGAGGGGAGAGGGCACTATTCCAAAATTGATAAGCAAAAAAAAAAAAAAAATAACCACATTTTTAAGGTGTGTGTTTTGTTGGTAATTTGAAAATAGATTGTGTACTCAGAGTTTGCCTCTTGGATTTCAAAAGGGATTCAGGGCTGGCTTCTCAACTCTCCCCCCCCCCCCCCCCTCCCCCTCCATCCACCATTGGTCACTAGTGCATTTGAAAGTAGGGGGAGGGCTTAATTTTGCTGATGAGTTTCCAAACATGAAGTATTTTGGTAGTATGTATTGTTTTCAAATCTAACATTTAGAGTAGTGGATTTCTATAGAAAAATGTAGATTCATACATTGCAAATACAATTTCTACTTGTAGTTGATTGCTACACGTATTACAAAACAAATGTGTTTTTTGATGTGTTGAAATGATTATTTGCTGTCTTTTTAAAACTTTCATTGCACAGATTGTCAAAGGCTTGAATTATCTATGGAACTTGAAAATTATGCATAGAGGTAAGTCTACTGAGTACGATTTTCCTTTTTTGTGTTTTTTAGTACAGTACATTGGCTCCCCTGTTAAGCCTTTTTGCAATGGAAGCTTTTTTCGCAGGTCATTTACCACATTTTTAGCAGATGTACATGTATTGTTATCTTTATTAATACAAACTACGAAATACAATAACAGAAGAAGAGGAAAAGAAAAAATGACCTGCCAAGAAAATATGTTTGACATACAGTATGTAAACCAAAAAAATCTTTCTGAAAATAAAGGAAATTTTTAAAAGAAATACAACAGCAAGTGTGCCAGTTTTAAGATGAAAGACAGGTTAAGTGAAAAAGACACAACAGCTGCATCAAAATTGTAAAGGGGTAAAGTTAAAGCTAAACCAGACATGAGCCTTCATTCGACAATATTGTTGTTTTACTCTCCTGCTACGTCAATGCCGTGGTGATATTTTAGATGTTAAGCCGTCCAACATTCTAGTGAACACACAAGGAGAGATCAAGCTATGCGACTTTGGAGTCAGTGCTCAACTAGTTAGCTCCATTACAAGGACGTACATAGGAACCAACGCATATATGGCAGTGAGTATCTGAATTTTTTTCTGTGCCAAGTTCACTATATCAGTGCCTGGACTGTTTCTGTCTTATGCACTCCAATCCTTTGACCAAATAATACATGCTCAGTAATAAAAACACAAAGAGTCCTTTGACTCCTTACATTGCACAGGTGCAAATTAAGGGGATATGTGAAGGGAAGGGGACAAAGAGAGAGAGAGAGAGAGAGAGAGAGAGAGAGAGAGAGAGAGAGTGAGTCGAAATAAAAAAGGAAATGGACAGAATCTGGACGGTTTACTGTCGTGGAAGTGCAGTGAAGATTCACCGGGAAAAAATCAAATATGGAATGCGATAAATAGATACATCGATGGTACACATATTCAGTTCCTGGTTTCAGTGGGGAATCTAATATTCTCTCACAGGGTTATCACATGTCAATTTCCAAAAACTGCATTGAATATTATTAAATATTCTATGGAGACATTCTTGAGCAACTAGAAAAGTGTCAGTGCTTGCTGTTTCTAACCCATTTGACTACTGACTCAGAGATTACTTGGGATTGAAAGTTATTGGAAATACATGGCCTATGAAAATAAAATACATGTAGGCTCTAACTAGTTGATGCTCTGTGATAAGTAGAAGAAATGAGAGTCTGATCACAATGCTCCTTTTGTAAAGTGATGATAATCACTTTCATTTTTACAATCTTTGTTCTGTGCAGCCTGAGAGGGTATTAGGAGATGAGTATGGAGTGCATTCAGAAGTCTGGAGTTTAGGAGTCTTCCTATTAGAGGTAAGATACAGAGATGCTTTCATACATGTACATGTATATAGAGGTTTTTGTAATCTAGTGGATTATTGACTGAGCTGTAGAAGTGGCACATACTTTTTTCATGATTTGTTTGTAAAGTTGTTGAATTGCAATGTATCTCTGCAAACATATTGATAGCTGTTGAGGAGGAGGAGGATGAGGAAGATGATGATGATGAGGATGATAATGATGAGGATGAGGATGATGATGAGGATGAGGAGGAGGATGAGAAAGATGATGATGATAATGATGATGATGATGATGAGGATGAGGATGAGGATGATGATGAGGAGGAGGATGAGGAGGAGGATGATGATGAGGAGGATAATGATGAGGATGAGGATGATGATGATGATGAGGAGGATGAGGAAGATGATGAGGAGGATGAGGAAGATGATGATGAGGATGATGAGGATGAGGATGATGATGAGGAGGATGATGAGGAGGATGAGGATGATGATGATGAGGATGATGAGGATGATGATGAGGATGAGGATGAGGATGATGATGAGGATGATGAGGATGAGGATGAGGAAGATGATGATGATGAGGATGAGGATGATGAGGATGATGAGGATGATGATGAGGATGATGAGGAAGATGATGATGAGGATGATGAGGATGATAATGATGAGGATGAGGATGATGATGAGGATGAGGAGGAGGAGGAGGAAGATGATGATGAGGATGATAATGATGATGAGGATGAGGATGATGATGAGGATGAGGATGAGGATGATGAAGATGATGATGATAATAGTGCTAATGATGAAAATAATGAAAAATAAATATGATCTATGCAGATTATGAATTAGCACACTGCACACTGTATATCTCTCTCATATTAAATATACATGTATCCATTCTAACTTTGCTTTTTTGCTTTCTTGTTTATGCAGATGGCAACTGGTAGATTTCCCTACCCTGTAAGTACCTGATGTTACTTCCTTTTTGTGTTTTCACATTTACAAAATGGTCCGTATTTATGAATAACACGAGCTGCATGCGTAGAATTACTGTATTTGGTTAATGAAGATAAGGAGTTTGATTAAGCCCTAGAGGTTAACAGTTCTAAAATCAAATCTAAACAATGAAAATTGGAATATGTGCAGGGTACATGTAAGCTAAGTACTTTTTTTCTTAACTTCATTTTGGATATTAAAAAGTAATGTTGGTTTTACTTTTATATACATGTATCATATTTTCAGTACTGTAGTGCGCATGTATGTAATTACTGAAATAAAAATTGTTACAGAAAACTTTATAATGAATTTTTGATGGAAGAAATGTTTAAAGTGTACCAACCACCTGAAAAAATAATTTGTATACCCCAAGAAAGTATAGAATTAACCTCATAGAACTTTATCTGAAATTCTATAGGTCAACAGTTAATGAGTATCAAGGAAATAAAGGATAACATAAAAATGCTCGCGCGGAACCGAACTCCGAGTTTGGTTCTGTTCCAGGCCTTGTCTTAGCAAGCGCGTACGGGTGCGTTGAGTAGTCTACTCACGAGGCGCTTTTACGCTTATAGAGAGTGTAATTGAAATTGCAATATCTCTTTATAGAATTAATATTTGAAGCCCATATTTTGAATATAGTATAACGACATGAAACCTCTAACATACAGAGCAAAATTATTTTTGGTGATTGGTACCCTTTAATGGATATTTACTATTTCTTTCGTTATTATCACAGGTAACACCAAGAGAGCATGAGTTATCAGTAAGTGATGAGCACTATTTATTCCTTTCTGTACTAGTGTTACTACAGTCCATGGGCATGTTTATTAGCATGAAGACGATCAACCAAACTTTATGTTAGTAGGCTAGGCTAAGTCCTATATTTACAAACACATCATTATACATGTACATGTATTATAAATTCATTCTATTTCTATCTACATGTACGTTATATTCTTGTCTTTGTGTGTTACTTTTTATGTTTTGAATGGATAAAGATATAGGGTTTTGTTTCTTTGCAGATAAATCTTTCTTTTTAATTCAGTTCCTATTTTTATTTTATTTTTATTGCACAGCCAATAGATCTTCTTCAATGCATCGTGCATGAGGTAAGCTAGTAAAGATAGACACATATATCATCTAGTTTGATATTTATTGTTTCAGCTGTGTAACAGAATTATAGTTGAAGAATACATGTACACCAACAGTATAGTCTCAAGTTTAGGTGTGATTGATTTTAATCCAGAATTAAATGAATCATGCAATGTCAGAATTCCCATTGTTGGCTCAGTTTAAACGGAAAGAAAACTGATTTACCGGTAAAGTACATTTTTCCCGCTCCATACAGGTAACTTTGATACTCTTAAGCCAGAATGCTAACCTTTAAGTAGGGAAAGATGAGGGCAGTGCATTATTTTTATTTGTGTACAAGTTCACAATACATTTTGGAGTTACATGTAAATAGGAAGAACTGTGTTTACCCTGATAATCCTGCTTCCTGATGATACTGTATCAACTTTTTTTTATGTGGTTGTCTGTATTAAACCTTGTTTGATTTTCTTTAGCATCCACCAAGGTTACCTAGTGACAAGTTTTCAGCACCTTTTGTTGACTTTGTGAACAGATGGTAAGGACTTTCATGATTTATCCCTCAAGCCTAGCTCACACGAGGCGTCATTTGCTGCTGTTAATACAGCGTCAGTGACTTGTACAGTCCTTTGCGCGTCATTAGAGAGTGATATCATTTAAAAAGTGATTGCAAGATGAGCATGGCAAAGGATACTTTTAATAACAGGCGTATGGGATGACTGCCTTCACAGGCTTGATTAGTGTAGGTACCAACGCAGTCAAAATGACGACTCGTGTGAGCCAGGCTGTACAATGCCATAGGTGATTAGGACTCCCCGAATTCCCCACCAAGTAATTCATTCTTTCTGTTTTACATCCTAGTAGTGGCATGTTTCTCATCCACAATCTTGGTCTTTCCATTCATTTGCATGTTTGATTATTTTGAGTTGAAAAAAACATGGAAATCGACTTCAATTTACACTTTTAATTTATTTCAGGGCTAGGCAGTCATTGGGTTATGATTCACTCAGGAATACTATTAAAGTGAAGGTCTTTTGATAACGGTTCTAATATTTTGGTGGTTCTGTGTGTATATTATTCAGTTTGAATTATTTGATGATCCATTTAGTCTAGATGTATGTTGATTACATTTTATTTAAATTTAGATTTTTTCAAAAATACCATTCAATTTTCTTTCTTCCTCTCTGTTGCTACCTCCCATCTTAGCCTCCAGAAGCGACCAGGAGACCGTCCCAAGCCTCAGGACCTGATGCAACACCCGTTCATCCGCATCTTCGCTGACGGCAACAAGCAGATCATCTCAGAGTGGGTCTGTCAAGAGCTCCAGGAGCTCAGATTACGAGGGATGGTCAAAGGACTCTGAGGACACTACTTCGAGAACGCTGAGAAAACTTCCAAAGGCCTCTGGAAAACACTACATACGTACTCCAGGAGCTCAGGTTTCAAAATGTTAGAAAAGGCCTATGAGAACCTTACAGAATTCAGGAGCTTAGGTTTCAAGATTTTACCAAAGATCTCCCTGAACACTACATACTCAAGGAGCTAAAGTTGAAAGAGGTTATCAAAGGCCTCAGAGAATTCTACACACTCAAGGAGCTCAAGATTTAAGAGGTTTTTAAAGGCCTCTGAGAATACTGCCTACTGTCCACTAGGTCACATTTTACGAGGTTATCAAAGGCCTCAGAAAACACTACATGTACATAGTCCAGGAGCTTAGTCGTAGAGAGGGGGTTTCAAAGGCTTCTAAGTACACTACATACTTCAGGAGTTCAGGTTTTTTAAAGGTCATCAAAGGCCACTGAGAACACTCCTGGAGCTCAGGTTTTGTGAGGTCTCAAAGGCCTCTAAAAACACTACAAAATCCAGGAGCTCAATTATCAAAGGCCTACATACTCCAATAGCTCACCTTTTTTTAAAGGTTATCAGAGGCCTCTAAATACTCCAGGAGCTCAAGTATCAAGAGGTTATCAAAAGCCTCTGAGAACGCTACATACAGCAGGAACCAAGGTTTTGAGAGGTTATTGAAGGCCTCTGAGAACTTCAGAGGTTACCCTATGCCTCTGATAACACTACATACTCCAAAAACTCAGGTTTTTAGGTTACCATAGGCCTCAGAGAAAACTTGATAGAGAACACTACCTGGTTATTAATAGAAACCCTATATGTAGGTTAGGAAGAATGGTCAAAAGCCTCTGAAAACAGTACATACAACTGTACTCAAGGAGCTTAGGTTTGTAGAGATTATGAAAGGCCCCCACACACTACCAAAAGCCTCGGCACTACCTTGTCACTAATCTTAGGTTATCAGCAGCCTTCAAAGGCCTCTAGGAGCACCAGCACTTTATGTTGATCGATATAAATTATCCTCAGTTTATACTGAATCACAGTGGATTTCATGTTTATTTTTAAAGTACTAGAAACAATTTCTGCTGTTCATCAAGGTTGTGTGTCTTTTGTGGCACAGGGTGGATGCTGCCCAGAATGTACATGTACTTGTGAATTTACATAGGATTTCATGGAATGATGAACAAACTTTGGAACGTTCACTTGTTGGCTAGTTTTACATACTGATACATGTACCCTTTTCTTGTAGCTGGCGATTGGGGTAATGTATGTATGAACTCTTCCATCTGAGCTTAATGGTCGGTATGTACACTGTAGTGTAGAATAATCCTCTCCTTCGTTTTCTTCCCTCCCCTTACCCCCCCCCCCCCCCCCCCTTTTGAAAAAAAATATTTAACAATACAGTTGAACAGATGTGGGCATTATTGCTCACTTGTAGTTTCAAGATGTTTATTTAACGAATGTTACAATGTCAGATGTTTTGAAGGTACAGTGGAAAATCACCACGACAAGGACCTTGAACCATGAAAATTAACTTGTTATATCAGGAATTTGCTTTGGGGTCGGCAAAATTATCTTAGTTTGTTATATCAGGAATCTTGCTATATCGGAGCTCTTTGTGATTATTTTCCACTGTATACATGTACGTGTATTGCACATCCACCATGGATTATACACACTTAACCCTTACTGTACTGGTCTATTTTAAGCTCCTCTCTGACTGGGGGGGGGGGGGGGGGGGTAGGGCTCCAAGGCCCCCCCCCCCCTTATCTCGGCCTCAACATGACTGATCGCCTGGAAATTTTGCATAGACCCCGAGAATAAAGAGCATAAAGAACACAAATCCATTGTTATTTCTGTGTAAATCTATATATTTTTCATTCAAAATTAAAATTTTGCAAATTATATGCATATATATACACATTTTGATTGATAATCAAGTAAGGAAATGTCTTGGAGATAGAATTTTAATGCAAGAAGTTCTTTCTAAACCTTGAATGAATTATTACATAAGAAAATTAAAATTAAAAGTGATTTCGATTCTTATGTATTCTATTGTTTTACAAATTTCTTATGTTTTCTTTGCTTTTCAACTTAACGTTGTTATTGTTTTGTTATGTCTACTGTTTCAGAGTGTTACATGAACCACTATTCAGTTAGCATAAATGATAATTACAGCTTAAAGAAGAAATTATAAAGGAGAAACATGAAATGCAGTTTCCCATTCATTTTGTACACAAAACTAAAAAATTCTCCGTTTTCGGGCTGACTTGAGGTCATAAAAGTTAACATGACTCGGTTCCGTTTGACCGATTTTTGTAAACTTGGTGTCAAAAATGCATAAGACTTGAAAGAAAAAAGTCACAAAGTTGCGTGGTGTGAATTGCAGCGGTTCGAAATGCACAGCAAAATTTGCCTCCCAGGCCTCCCCCCCCCCCCCCCCCAAGTATATTAAGGGTTAAAATGTGTAGGAAGGCCTAGTAATAGTTCAGAGGTTTGTTATGCTACATGTATAAAATTAGACATTTGATCATGTATTTCTCATTATTTCTTATTTCTCATGATGTATGGGAGAGATACTTCAAATTTTAAAACCAAATGATTCTCTGACTTCTACTCTTTATCTGTGTTGTTTGAACCGTTTATTTTATGTCGGAGAGAAGCAGATTCTTGCCATGTCTTGGTTCATTGAAGAGATAAATGTCTAGTCTTCGTGTATTTATGTGACACACACATATTGAAAGAAAATCTATTTTATTGGCTTGCTATACATGTAAAGTGAGTGTGTGTGTGTGAAAAGTGTGACTAGTACAGACACTATTGAACTACATGTACATGTCTGTATCACATTGTAGCAATACTTGCGTCGAAACAGTGCCTGCACATTTTCTTCAAATGAAAAATTATACCCTTTTTTACATATTTTCTATACTTCTTGTAAGCGTCTATGTATCATCTTGAAGGTGATGCACAGTGTTGATAAAAGATGTAAGGGGATTAAGAAAGAGATGGTGTTAGTTTTCAAATTTTCGGTATAATGTTAACCCTCACTATGCATTGCTAACTTTAAACTGGAATATGCATTGGAGTGCTTGCATTCTTCAAAAAATCATGTTGAGTGCTGATATTCGCATTTATTGTTGCAACCATATTAAGTGAAATAAAAAAAAAAATTTTTTTGTAGTTACATCAAGAAAAATTTAGTGACTGTAAAACCAGAAAATTTTGCAAACCCACAGATTATATATATATATATATATATATATAATACCACTAATTCGTCCTAAAAGGGGAAATGGTAAAAAAAGCATAGCAAAGGAGAAAATTTATGTAAACCTGTTTATACATAATAAAGGATATGATAAAGGACATTTCCTCAAACAGCACATATTTTACCCATGGCACAATATGAACGCTGAAATTTGAGATGCATGCATAAGGCTATCCTACATTTAAAAAAAATGGAAGGGTCCTCATATCGGTGGACGCTCATTATAGCATTGTGACAGCGAAGCTACAGGTTGTGATATGGCAGGCAAGGTCAGAAAGTCTAGTTCAAAACCTAAAGGAGAAATGCATATTTCTCCTTATAGTCGATTTCCCCCATTCGCTGCATTTGTCACCGCGTATTTTCGCCCTAAGTAGGTATCCAATGAAATATATATATATTCAACATGTATACACATATAACTATGTATGGACCAGTTTTGCACAAAAATTTCATACTGTGATATGATTGAATTAGCACATTTTTGCAATTTGTGAAAGTTTTTTTTTTTTTTTTTGTCTCAAATTGGCCATTATTAAGACTTTGAGAAAATTTCTGGTTCGACAGTAATTTACCCAACACTGTGGAACACCTTTTATCGTACTTCCTCTAAAATTTCGAAGTTTAGAGTATCCATGGAGAAGTGCTGTTGACCACACATTTTACCCTGCTGCACTAGTTAGTACAGCTTTGGTCAGTTTCAAAATGTATTCTCTGAAAACTTGCAGGGTCATACAATTTATCTTGATATACATGTTCATTAGTGAAGAAAAAAAAAAAATCATGGAGGTAACTAGATTTATTGAATACATTTTAAATTCTAATCAAATTTGCTTTATTGCTCTGGTTGTTATACATATGTATGTGGACATACCTTGAATTCTTAATACAACATGCAGGGGTGGTTTTGTACATGTATGTACATGTATTGTGATCTGTTAACGTTTAATAATTGCTATACAAAAATCTATTGTGTAAAAAATGGTTATGTACATGTAGTCTTTCTTGAAAAAAGGGTAGAGATAAGTTTGCACTTCTATTTTCTCTATCTTTGTTGCAAAATTTTCATGTTCTCTATAGAGGGTTCCCACAAGCAGCCATGCTGAAGTACATGTACATAACAATAAAAACCTATGCATCAGACTATGAAAAGCCGTTTTTGTCAGGGTCTAGTGCACGGGTTGACTATTGTTCTGTACTCCAGCATGGCTGCTTGTGGGAACCCTCTATAGGCTCGTCTGAATGTGAAAGATCTTTAAATGCTTAAGGTAAAGGGTAGCATCATCAAAGGGGTGATAGAAAAGTGGGATTCCTATGATAGATGTTGAAAATCCCAAGCATTTTATTGAAAATCAGTGCACTCTATTCCATTCAGTAACCTATGCACTTGTAAATGTGCATGGTTCTGAATTTAAATTCATTGAATTCACAATCTCACTGCTTGGTAATTTGTATATATTTTACCTCCAACACTGACCCAGGGATGACATCTCAAAGCGCTTATTATCCAGTGGAAAAGGTGCTATATAAATTGCAACTACACGACTATTATTGGTAAATTTCCTTTTCCAAAGTGAATGTAAGTTTCAGATTTGAAATGAATTTGATACAGATTATACATGTAGTACATTGCATGAATGTGTAACACCTTGTGTATTTAAAGAAAAATGTTCAGTGTCAGAGCAATATAAGCAGGAAGAGAAAAAGTTACAAGAGGACTTAAAAAAAAGGGTAATGTCACGCATCACAGAAATCAGGTTGCAATACATTGGAACATGATCGAGGCGACTCTTTACAAAAAAGGATAGATTTATTTTATAAACCAATCTGCATGCACAAGTATTCAATATAAAGATGAGATTTGTTGAACTGTGTAAAGAGTACATGCATCACCCAATCAATTCATATACATGTCCTGTATGTATGTACAGTGGAAACTCACTATAACAAGGTCATTGGGACCATGAAAATTACCTTATGTCAGGAATCTCCTTTTATCGCAGCTATTTATAGAGAGTTTCCACTGTATCTGGTTGGTATTAAATAATTGAAATTATTCAATTTATTGTTATAAATTAAACTATTTTCATATATTCATAAATGGTAAACAGTGTAGATGTGTAAAATGAGCAAGAGTAAGACACAAATAAATGTAAAAATAAAAGAAACGGTTAATTTTGGAGTATAATTTATTCATTACTTTCAACGTTGCTTTCAACATTATGTGAACATCCCTCCCCCCCCCCCCCCCAACATCCTGGTTATTGTCTGGTGCAATGCATAATGTACACCTTGCCAGAGAATCACTTCCATTCATAGATTTGCTCAGCTTAGCCTTAGGAGAATCTTTTGTTAACTAAAACATACATTCACTATGAACATGACGGGCAAAGAGAGAGGACAAAATAAACATCCCCTCATTCTACCCTTAACAATGGTTCTGGTAGACAAAAGATCATCCATTCACTGCTATTCTCTGTCAAAGTAGGTGGAGTAGGTGTCACATGCACATTCACCTGTTGAGGGTAGAATGAGAAAGTGTTTATTTTGACCACTCTCTTTGTCAGTCATGTTCATAGTGACTGATTTTTTTTTTCTTGCTGCCCCTTTTCCTTTTTAATACCTCACCTCATGCCCACCCCCTCTCTCCCACTCACAAGTCGTTTCCATTGGGGAGATTGTATGTAGCCTTTAAACACAAGCTGCCAAAGTAAGCTACATGGAAGGACACCACATGCACATACATGTACACCTGTATTGTTTCCACATTGTACAAACTACACACTAAGAGAAGCACGCAGTACACTGCATACCAAGGAACCATCATGCTTACCAAATACCATACATGCCAACCGTACAGTTTTTAACTGAACCGTTCAGTTTTTGAAGTTTTTAGAGCCATAAAAAACTGAACGTACAGATTTTGGGGAAAATAGTATTAGGGTGTAATACCAATTAATTGAATCCGGTACAGTAAGTAGTCGTACATAATTTGTGATATGGTTCGATTTCGGGTGAAAATCTGTCAAAAGAAAAGCAACCATGCACGGAACAGTGTCAGCCAGGGGCCGAGACAGGCTGCTGGACCTCTTACTCCAGGGAGCTCCACCCCCACCACCAGCAGCAGTGGTGGTGGTGACGCTCCCTAGACCCCTTGCCAATATCAATATGTACGTTCACTTTTCTGAATTCCAAATGTTGGCAAGTATGAAATACTGTAAAAGCAAATAATATTCAAGATTTACAAAAGTTTTGTTTTGGGATACATGTAGTTTCTGGTTTTACCAGTATGATGTGTGACTCAATGGCTAAAAGCCACAAGTATGGTATTGAATCCTATTTCCGAACACTTTTCAGAAAATCAACGATAGCAAATAAAATATCAAACGAATATCTGTCAAACTTACATAATGAATGCTTAAAGTCCTACAGAAAAAGAAGTTGACGGAATTTGAAAAAGTCACCGTAGATTTAATACGATATTCCCTTCCGAGCGAACCCCTTCCCAACAACGCGGCATTTTGGTCCCTTGAAAAAGGTATTGTATTACCAAACGTGTGAAACCTATGGGAAAAAGGCACAACCTACCCCGATTTCGGGCCAACGGGATGAAGACTGGGGGTGACGAGAGAGCAGGTTATATGATATCATATTATGTTTTTTGCCTCATTTTATAATCTTCTGCCCTGTGTTCTGTGTGTCAAATACTGTGGAGAACATACGCGTAGTCCCACGCGTATGAAAGCCATTTTAGGTGCTTAACTGTACGCTTTCGGTAATACAATGCTGTTCGGAAATACAATCCATGGCTATACATGTAAGTTGCATAAGAGCACATAGGAAATGGGGGGGGGGTGATTTTTCTGCACAGATTTTCCTGATTTCTCTCTAATATCAAAGGACAGAGTAAATTTCAAATGTTATACTTCATTGGAAAGCAGTATTTTCAGAAAATATACAGAACAAACAATTCTGACAAACAAATGGTTGTTTTGAGGGAACCAGTCACATTAACACAACAGGAAAAACATAACATAACAAGGAAATTTCCTTGGTCCCAAGGAGTTTGTTCCACTGTACAGGGTTAGGGTCAGGTATAGTATTTGGGCTAAGGTTGAAGTTAAGAATTCCGAAAGTGCAGGATATTGACTGCAGAGCAATTGTTGCCAAATTGCTGCCCCCCCCCCCCCCCCCTTCAACCTCAGTCATCAAATGTGATCTTCTTCCCGGCATAAGGCAAGATTTTAGACTCCTGTTCCTTCTTCTTCTTCTTCGCCTCCCATGATGGATGGAGGATCTCTGGAGCTTGCGCAGGAGCCTTCATGAGTGTCCTCCCTCCTCCTCTTCCCCCACCCCTCCCTCCACCCCGGCCACGCTTGGACCCTGGTAATGCCATCGGGCGCTGGGACGGTAGCAACTTTTCATCGGATGCATCTGAAGATTTAGATTTAGAAAACAGAAAACAGAAAAATAGAGAAATTTTTTGCTAGGATTCTACAATGCAATATAAAGCCTTCTGCTCACTTACTTGTCAATTTCAATTCAATGGGATTTATTTTCAACTTTTCATTATGAATGTACAAAGTAACAAATGAACATTATAAAAGTAACGGGAAAGGCGCCATGTAAAAATTTCTTACAGTGGAACATGCTTTATTAACCACCAATATCGATACACTATCTTTCCATAAAGACCAAAGTTTTTGTTTCCCTTGAACAATATTTATCACTGAATGACACATTGAATCAACCTGTACATAGACCACCTGCTTATAAACATCACTTTTCTTGTCTCCTTTGAGTAGTCTTTATACACAGGTTTCACTGTATCATTATTTGTCCACTGCATGGTTAGAGTAGAATGAATGCTTTCCGACTAATATGCTCCTACCTCCAGTCTTGGTCTTCTCAAAGGGTGCATTGATCCCTGGAATGACTTTCCTCTTAGGTTGGGGTTTCTCTCTAGCATCGAGACTGGGTAGGTCCACAAGAGCCACACGTCTGCTGCCAGCTTTAGGCTCCTTCTCCGAGGGTCTCCTTAAGACATCCAGCTGCTTCTTGATGTTTATCCTACGAGAAATATGGGGTGAACATATTATACTATCGTACAAAATAAAATTTCTGATCAATTAATTAATATATCTTTTCATCTTGTTAAGAAAATAAGTACACGTATTTGTGTACCAGTGATAAACTTACTTTTTTTTACTCTTTTTGAATTTGCTACTGAGAAAGTGAGATTCCCTCTCATAACATTTTACGTATTTTTTAATTTTTTTTTTTACCAGAGCTCTTTCAGAGCTCCCTGGAGCTACATCACTCCCATGTACTTTTTTTTTGCTCATGTGTATGTAACATCGAAATGATCTCCATGTATTATGGCTGTAGATCATTTATCAAGGCCAATTCCAAGGCCATTGTTCTTTTCAATTAGACATCAAGCTTTATAGCAACTTGCTACTTGTAAATGACATAGGCCATTCGTCTAAGTTTTTTGTCAAATTGAGATAGAAAACAAAAGATGCATACTAGCTTTTTTACAATCTACGCAATCATTTAGTTTGAAACTTTTCACTATCTTTTTAAAGGCATTTTCACAGCAATTAATTACTTCAACCCCTCTCATTGTTAGTTGACAAAGTTAAAATGTAGGTAGTACATATACCATATAGTTTACTACAATTATATAATTTCCACTTACTTTTGTCGTTCCTTCTGCCCTGGGCGATTCCTCTTGCCCTTGTTACTCCTTTCTCCAGGATCATGGCCCTTCCCAGATAATTTACCCACAAACAAGGAATCCAAGCCTTTTGACTTCTTCCTTTCTTTCTCCAACAGTCCACTGCTACTGTTCCTTCCTCTCTTCATTTCTGCCGAGAGTTCCCTAAACTCAGATTTAAAGTTCTCTCCCATTTCGTCTAGGTCATCATCCATGTCTTCTAAGCTCTCCATATCATCATCCTCCTCCTCCGCCTCCTCTTCATACTCTGCTTCGTCACCATCACTCTCTCCTTTTGACTTGTCCTTCTTGCTACGAGCCATCATAAAAAATCCAGACTTTTTATGCCTGCTCTCCATCTGTTCTCTTAATCTCTGGTTTTGTTCCGAGAGGCTTGTAGTCTCCAACATTTTTGATCTTCCAGCATCCATATTTTGGAAAGGAGATGTGTTCGTTTCATCATCATCATCATCATCGTTATCATCATCACCATCGTTATCATCATCACCATCACTTGCTTCACTTGCATCATTTCCTTCTTCTGAAGAATCCTCCTCATGATGCGATGATTCTGACCCTCTTCTTTCTGCTTTTCTTCTCTTTTCTTCTTCAGTTCTGCTCAGTAGTTTTTCCTTCCTCTTTCCAATTTCGAGTAGATCATCAGTGACAAGATCTGCACTCATGTAAAAAAGAAGTAAATACTAAATAAGAAATCTCCACTTGAGAAAGAAGATGATATCAACACTAAAGCATGCTAGAAGCACTATGGGCCCTCAGAAAACATGGTAGTCCTAGTCAGGTATGAACCTAATTATTAGACCTAATTATTACATCATAATAAACGTGATTACAACACTCGCCTTTGAAGGTAGCTACTTGTTGGGAGATGAGCTTATGATGGATTAGACGGGCTATACCTCTTTCCTGGGCAGTAGAGTTGGCCTGCAGTGTATGAAGTCAACAAAAAATACAATACATTTTTATCGCATCCACAATAATATTGAAACATTCCAGGCTACAAGCATGTTATGTAAGGGTATTAAATCACTGTAATAACATTTTATGACAGCATTACAAGCTTTTTATGAAATCAATTGGAGCTGACACATTTGCTTTACAACTGTACACTAAAGGACAATATACATTTGATAATAGAGTCGGGAGACTTGATAACGAAGTCAACTCTAAAAATATTAAAAATGCATTCATTTGTTAAAATCTTCAATTGGTCACATAATTCATTGTTTATGCTAAGCATTTTATCAAAAAAGGGTAAAGTTCTACAGAAGAAAACTCACATTGTCCAGCACGGCCTGTAGAGACTGTTTGTTAATGATGGCTAACATTGTGACTTCATCACAAGGAAGATCTTTGATCACTTCAATCTCTTTCACTAGTCGTCCTGCCCTCCGTTCGTTCTTCACAAGCTGCTTACCAGATCCCCTGGATAAATTATGAAATACAGAATTAATAACAATACTGATACTACAACAACAACTACTACTACTACTACTACAACTAACAATAGATAATCATAATACTGCTACATGTATTACTACTACAAGTACTAATAATATTGTTTCTTTTATAGGGCTATATCAAATAACTAATCAAAGCGCTCTAAAAAACAGATTCATCAATACATAAAAACTTGAAAAGTATATAGTTTTTTGAACAAAGCAAACTAAATAAGTAGTCCACACTGTCCCTCACATTATTGAACTAAAAATGTTTCAAGAGTAATGACTGAATGACAAGAATTTCCTTTTAACAAACATTTTTACCAATATGAAATGAATTCTAAGTATACAAGCATTCAATTAACATACCCATGGAATGTATCAACATCAATGAAGGAAAAAAGAAAAAATTTCTTCCAAGTGGATTTGTGAAAAAATTACCATCTATAAGGCATTTTTAGTTTTATTTTCATTTTTTCCTTCAAGGCACAGATTGTTCATCCTTCTCATAACTACATCATAATATATTCTTGATATTTCCTGAACTATGAATGTTGCCACACCATGAGCCAGTGTACAATTTCTGAAACAATTTACTGACAACATCAAAAGAATACAGTATGTAAAGTTTTCTAAATCTTCTTTCAAAAAATAATCTGATTTGTGCATTTTGGTTGAACCTCGGAGCATCTGTTCATCTGACAGCTTATACTTACTTTTTCTTCCTGATCACCATAATTTGGCGAGTTAAACGATGAATAAGTTGTACTTTTGCCCTTTTCACCGTCTTTCTCATGTTGACCATCTAAATTAAAAGCAAATAAAGATATAATAGATAGTGTTGTTCAAGAAGGCTGCATGCCTCTTTTTCCTTTTTACTCACAACTTGGAATGGAAAACAGAGATCTACGTTGCTTCTTTATTGTTGCAACAGTTGTTTGTTATGGGATAGATTTTTTCACACTTGGCAAAATGGCATTTCTACAGCATGATGATGACAGCAACTGAGACTCTTTTTCTTTTCTTTTTTAATTAAAGAAAAACACAAAAAAAGAAAGGGCAGCATTAAATGCTCAAACATGGACATAAAATTTCTAATTTTGGGGGTTAAAAAATAAAATATTTCTTTTGCACTTCCCATTTTCTTCTTTTGCATAATCATCATGTCATTCATAAAATACATGGGTGGTTTTCCCTCTTTGATATCATTCCTGTGCACCAACAGGAGCAATCAATTATGTTTGTGCATGTGCACTAGACTCTGCAAATATTTTTTTCTGCAACAGCTCACATTTTTTTCTGTCTCTTCAATCTGCACTTCACTCTCTGGTTGCATAACGTCACAAGAGTGAGAGAAATATATCCAACTTTTTAAAACTTGAGTTGAACTAAATGAATGAAGAGCTAAACTACGCTAAGCTAAACCGAAAATTAGTACAGAAGCATTTACCAAAATATTTGATAAGGTTTCTCAGTCAGTAATTCCATCAGCATTGTTTACTTTGCTGGGCAGGCTACCCCAGCAATAGAGGGCACTCTCTGTGTGGGCAGCCACATTACAATGGCATTTTTGTACACAAGGCCTACCCAAGCAGATCTCAATGCTCATTGTCTGCAAATGGCAAGGTGATGAAAATCTGATATTTTTAACATGAAATGGAGTTGTTGCAATTTTTTTTTTGCCTTGTATAGTTTCCGATCCAAGATAGATTAAACTTTTATAAATAGTTTATCCCAACTTGTTTGACCAATAACTTCATTTTTTAAATTGAATTTAGCATAACTGGTTTGCAAAAAACAATTTGTGCATTTTTTCCATAAAAATCAAAATTTTGTGATTTTCTCTAGGATAATACCAGAGAGCACCAATTTCTAAATTCTATGTTTTCTGGAAAATACAGGTCCAAACACGTATACTGCTGTTTATGCTTGCGAAATATTGGCACAATTAAAGTTAGCATGCTGTGTCGGAACAGCTCAGCGTTGCACTACCTTGTACTCCGTTCGTCTACAGCACATTCCGTGCTGATCTCACCGTCTTTGTAATGCAGTAAGTAAAAGTAAGTAAATCCACATCGTTGCCGCCATAAATTGTAATTTTTTTTCACATTTCTCATGATCTGATCGAGGTGGTCAGATGAGCTGAAAAAGGAAGATGATAGCAAACTCCAAGTTGGTTTGCAGGATTCACCGTTCGTGGAAATGGATGAATCTTGCCCACTGATTTTTTTTGTTTACCTGTCTCTCCGTGGCGTAGGGGAGATTGCCTCCCGTGTACGTCACTACGTGTATGGCTTGATGTTCAAAATCAAACTCATATTTCATAAAACATCAAGCCAACATCAAGTATCATGGCTAAGCCCTCACCATGATTAGTCTATTGTATCATCTGATCATCATCATCTCACAAAGTCTAAGTTACTAAGTTACAATCTACATAATGCATTTGTCTATTCACAATTCTAAATCTAATTCAGGCATTCATTTCAAATGGAGAAGTTCCGCTACCGCCTAGTGTCGGAGCTCCATAGAGTTATCATTGTTCTTCAGGATCATTCAGCAACATCCATTTCTTAATTCACATCTCTATTAACAAAGTGTCATAATTTTATGGTAGGGACGTGTAATTACCTGTGTATTAAACTGTACTTTATCCATGGCTGCAGGTTTCCTTCGACAGCACAACTAACAAACTATCAAAAATGATTTTGGTACTTTCAGCTCAAATTTCCGTGCAGTGGCAGAGATCGAAAGCATGCTGCCATGCATGACTCGACTGCACTCGACTGCACTCGAGTCTATACTGTCATGTCCGGGGTGTTGGTTTTTCACGTCGCGTCGAAATACGGTACGTATCCGAAAAATGCAGATTCTGTTGCGAACGAATGGGATGATGACATGGAAAAAGAGGCTCCGTTTTTCATTTTCGTGGTCCACAATTTCGCCCCACCTGAAAAGTTGGGAACACAGTGGCGGATCCAGGGGGGCTGAGGACCCTTTTTTTTTTTTTTTTTTGCTTGTCAGAGAATTTTTGAGTTAAAAAGGGGCCCAAAAATGCTGAGGACCCTTTTTTTTTTTTTTTTTGCTTGTCAGAAAAATTTGTGAATATTGAGCCCCCTCCCTCAAGAAATCCTGGATCCGCCACTGGGGAATAAACAAAGGTACTTTTTGTACTGAATTTGAATATCAATGTTGCCAAGCTTTAAACTTGCACGTTATCAATCTAATGAGGACTAATTATGCAAATTTATGCAGAATTCATTGTTTAAACTATAATCAGGGAGATGGAAGGCTCTCTTCCACCTCCCTGCTATAATACACAATATAGATATTAATTAAAAAATAGTATTTCAGGCTAATCTGGACTGCATCATCTGAATGTGAATATTTCTAAACCATTTTTGTATATTTTTTGTAGCACTGATGGCTAATTAGGCAAATCGGGCGTCAATATAGCTCCCGAACAGCCCCCCCCCCCCCCCCAATGGTTCGGGAGCTATTTATAACTAATAATTCTAATATCAAATCACATGAAAGGTGATATTTCATGTTAACTTTGGATGCTTACTCTATATATGAATGTTGTAAATCTTGGAAGTGGCAATTAATCACTGCAAAGTGGCCTATAACTTATGCAAATTTATGCAACATTCATTGCTTATACAATAATTCACAAACACCGATGTGCTCTGAATGTAAAGATATAAGGATTATTTGAACTGTATAATCTGAATGTGAATATTTCAAGCCGTAAAATATTTTGGATATTGATTCATAATTATGTGAAATAGGCCTGTTGATGCCTATTTAATAATTCATCTGCATGCAAATCCATTAGTTTGGCTTTTTAAAACTGAAAATGTTAAATATTAAACTGCATGAATGATGATATTTTGATTAAACTGTAGGTGCTTGATCTATATATGATAGTTGCGAAGCCTGGAAGTGGCTATTTACAACTATGTGGCCTATTATGTAAATTTATGCAAAATATATTGTTTATACCATAATTCACAAAGATCAGTGTGCTCTCAATCAAAAGATGGCATTTAAGGATAATTTGGATTGCAGAATATGAATGCGAATATATTCCAAGTCATAAATGCGTAATTATTTTATGAAGATCGAATCGATGGTTGCGAATTGCATCTCTTTGCCTAACTTACGTACTTAGCTCTCCCAATCTAGACATCCTTCGAGTTATTTGATCAATTGATTTTGCCTATATAGATATATTATGGAAGTGAGATTTGGGGTTTCGAAAACCTGTGATCCAACTTGAAAAAATTTTACTTGTAGTTCTGTAGAGAACTCCCACCTGCATGGTTTACCGTGAACTTGGTCGCTGTACAAACTAGAAAAAAATTATTACCAGCCCGGGGGGGGGGGGCGAATCGGCCTATTCGCCCCCCCCCCCCCCCTTGAAACCCAACTGGCATACCTTACACAATAAAAAAATGTACTTTTCCGGCCCCGGCCCCCTCTTACAAAATCCTGGATCCGCCCCTGCTCATTGAGGCCTGTAAGGCATCGTCAATGTAAACGAGTAAAAAGGGTTGTTTTTCACGGCCAGACGGTATCCCGAGGATCTCGTTAAGGGTATCAGAAATTCCAAAACAGAAATATTCTTTAGAAAAGGGGTAGGCCTATCAAATTCACTAAATTACTTATAAGAAGAGATCCTCGAAAAGGGTAGGAAATTTGACAGTACATTCGGGAGCCGGTCAGGAGCAGCGAATCTGAAGAATCCAAAGAGGTTCTTTTCTATTTTTCAATGAAAACATAATTCTGTATTGTGTTCCAAATTAAATCTCTTCCTTTTGGCAAAAAAAAAAAGGGGGGGGGGCAAAAAATAACCAATCCTCGAATACGGTGTAAAATACTATGCAAGATCTAAAAAAATCCCTGTTAAGGATCTAAAAATCAAAATTTTTTCAAGGGTTTCCCAGAATAGTGTATATATAACCTCTCGACTTAAATCGTCGTTTACGGTGCTTTTCAGAAAGTCATGGACTCCGTATACAGGCCTCCATGAGCCCCCCCCCCCCCCCACCGGATTGCCAGTCGAATGCTAATGATCTGTTATCGTCTCCTAAATGGAAAATCATCTAAGCTAGCTATCAAACCCTGCATGTACAATTTTGAATTTTCCATGTTTTCGAAAGGAAATAGTCAAATGTCTTGGATTCTCAAAGTGAAGAAATATACAGTTTTAGTCAGAGAGTCACTAGCGAGCCGGGGGGGGGGGGGCGGCAGACTGCCCCCTGACAACTTTTGACCCAAAAAAATTGTGCCCTCCTTTTAGAACTGATTCCCTTTTTTTTTCTCTCTCTCTATATCTTTTTTTCTTGTCAGAGAATTACGGAGGAAAACTGGACCCCATAAAATCCGATAACACCCCCCCCCCCCCCACTGAGCGACTTTTGGAGGGCTAGGTTGGCTATTTTAAAAGTGGAATTTACTCAAAAACGACAAATTTGTTTTTGCTGAAATTTTGTGAAAATATTCTATAAGAATATCTTAAGAAGTCTACCGTTTTTTAAACGTCACACTTTTGACCAAAAAAAAAAAATGACGGAAAAATGGGAAAGGATTAAATTTTCAATCTCGTTTTTCCCAAAACATGATATTTCGGGTTATGTTTTTTTGCCTCAATACGGCCGCACTATTATGCCAAAATAGTTTAAAACTTGATGGGTCGGATGTGTTACAGCAAAACGATGTATGATGGCATCCATACGTTCTCCTGCTGTATTATTTCATATCATAAATACTTGTTGTTTCTAGTACGGTAAAATTGTGTATGCTGCATGACATTACGTTCCTGTGGCGTCGCGTTTTCATTTTTTTCCTTCCCAAACCACCACAACAAAACAGTTTATGCATAAAGATATGTTCATTTACTGTACCATCTTGAATGTTTTCTTTGTAATTTTTATGCGTATCTCGGGTTACGCTCTTTTGCCTTAAAGTTGTGAAAAAAATGTGTAAGATACGTCCTTCTATCTCTAAAATTGTTAATAGTTGAGATTTTGGACTTGCACCATTGGAAAGAGCGCATTTTACTTACCCAGAATAAGTTCTTAACAAAAAATGTCAAAATTTCGGGTTACGTTCCTTTGCCATATTGTTTGCTTTAGGGCCTAGGCTATCCATCTGACTGCTAGCTGTATACAAAAAAAAAAGTTATGACACCTATTATTCAGTACATTATGAAATGCTTTCAACCACAACCAGTTCCTTTATTTGAGAGAATTCCACCCTATAAGAGTAAACATATAAATGAGTGTAAATAGGCAGGCTCGTATATGTTAAAGGCAGTGCATGGGGCGGTCGCCCCTTCCAAAACGCAAAAGGAAAAGAAAAAAGAAGATAGAAAAGAAAAAAGGAAAAAGAAGAGAGAGGAAAGAAAGAAGAAGGAAGTAAAGGAGAAGAAAGAAAGGAAGGGCAAAATCAATCCCCTGACGCTAGTGAAAAATCTCTCTTTGACTGCGGACAATCTTGAATCAACAATGTGACGTTGTATATAGATGCAGATGATGTAAATGTAGGACTACCCTTTTATGAGATTACGGGTGGATGTATATAAACTAGAACCGAAAAATTGTTTATGTTGAATGAAAAAATGTTTTGGGAAATGAATTGTCTTCATACGAACTTACCGAAGTATTATTCTTTCTTTTCTTTTTTTTACATGAGAGTAATATATGTTTTCACTGAAAAGAATGTAATAAAATTGGAGAAAATTATAAAAATTATGATGACGAAACTAACTTTCTATATCAGTTTTTTAAAACTTTTAAAATTGCTTAGTTTGCACTATCATTTCGATCATAAGTATAGCTTGTATATACATTTCTAGATGTACATGATGTAAGTTTTGTTATTTAGAAATTCTTATTTGTATGAGTATGAAAAAGTTTCTTATGACTGAGTTCCAGCAGTATAATATCAAAGCTCAATCAAACGGGGTATCAAAACAACAATGATATTAATCGACAAGTGGACATTTTCATTCTAAAGCTTCCGCTCTTCACGCGGGAGAGGGAACCCCCCCCCCCCCCCCCCCCCCACAGGCCCCCAACTCGGACTGCGTGCGCAGTGCGACCACCCCTCCCAGAATAAAATCCTGGCTTCAAGGGTGTAAATAGAGAGCTAACAACTTTGAGTTAACATAAATTATGTGCCCTTTTTCGTTGTGGGAGTATACAAAAAGCTACGTATTGGACGGTTTTACAAATCCTGTCATATTCGCCAGAGAGCCTTTCTTTTCAAACTTTGATTTTAGCACTAAAACATTCTCCTGGAAGGCTGGAATTTCGAACTATGGTACTTTGTACATACTAATTTGTACTGAGACCTGTTCAAAGAACAGTATTGTTAAAGGTCAATGCATTATTTGAGTACGACTATGGACCCTTTACCATATGGGCCCGCTTGTCGTCCATGCCACTGAATTTCAGTGGTCCATGCATGTAGCGTTGCCAAGACCCTATTGTTTCCCTCAGCAAGCCAGTTCCCTAGACCCTCTTTTAACACTTTGCAGAGTTATAGTGTCATAGCTCTGTAGACCCTATATTTTGACATATCCGGCCAGTGGCGTATTCTAGCGCCAGGGGCAAACTATCAATCTGCGCCCCCCCCCCCCCATGCCCAAACGCAGATTAATGAGCGTTTTTAATTTAGAAATGATGGCACTACGTGAAAATGAGTTTTGATGCACCATAACCCGGGGTTGTTAGCCCAAATTTGATGAATTATTGTATAAGCGAGGGAGCAATGCGACCGAGCGGCAGACTTGTTTCCCCCTTTTCAACACTCAAATTGAAATTTCTTATGTATTTTACCCTTAGAAAAAAAAAATTCAAGGGAATACGGCGATCTAGCAATATTTTTTGGGGAAATTTCGAACATTCCTATTTTGGGGGCGCAAAATGAATGAAAACTCTGAAGAAATATATTTGAGGAATTTAGCAAGGCAATTGCAAGGCAAATTTATGATTTCTTTCGAATGTTCTATACTTTGAAAGTTGCTTTTTATGCATCTATATCCCATGTGGAGGCGCAAAATTTAACAAGCTCCTGCCTTATGCGGGGGAGGGGGGGGGGGGCAAAGCAACTAGATTCAATAAATGGTTAACACTTTAAAAACGCCATTAGGGGAGCGAAATAGCTAGATCCTGAACATGGTTATGCGAGGGAGCAAAGTGACCGAGCTTTAAAATTTTTTTGCATTTCAGACCCTATAAAACACCATTTCTTGCGCGTTTTGTCCTTGACTGCATGGGGCGCAAATAATCACCAAATACCATAAATAATATTTTCTTGTATTTCTCCGTCCCTTTTATTTCTCTCTTTTGCGTCTTTTGCGCCCCCTTCAAGTGCCCCCCAGGTCCCCCTCTGCCCCCCGTAGATACACCACTGTATACCCGGCAGTTCCTTAGACCCCCATTTCGGGGTTGACTGAGGCACACCCCCGTCAAAAAAATCTGAGTGCCCCCCCCCCCCCGGGGTTTGATATGTAAGTCAGTGAACTTATGAGTTTTTTTAATGCATTTTCAATTGGGCCGTAATAAAGAGGTTCAGGGCTCCCATGTTCTTTCAGGTGCCCCAAAAATGATGTAATCTTGATTACATCAATACCATTGTATCCATGTATTCATGTATCATGGATGCCAATTGAGAAACGTTTTGAATTTCAGCGTGTTAATAATTATGATGTACAAACGCACACATAATTTGGCGCCATCCTATTTACAAGACAGTTTAATTAAAGTAAGCGACATTCATCAGTATAATACGAGGCAGGCAGATGAAGGTTTACTTTCTGTGCCAAATTATAAAACAGAATGATTTAAACATAGCCCCTCGTATCTTCAATCATAGCATGGAATCAATTGGACAGATCACTGAAAATGGCAAGCTATGTAAACACCTTTAAACACATGTTCAAACAATCTTGCCATATCGACCCCCCTTTAAAAAAAAAAAAAAAATTTTTTTTAGTGTCCTAACTAAAGTTTTACTTTTAAAGTTGCTTTCCAGCACATTTCTCTTGTAAAAATCAAACGATTGGTTAATGATGCGCTTGCAGAACAACGTGATAAAGGGTGGTATTCATATACAATACAATAATTAAAATGCTGTAAAAACTATGTTTAGTTATTGCTTAAATATCTACATGACTTTGTAAAGAAATAATATTTAAAAGGTTCAGACTATATATTTCGTATTAGTAACGATGATCTATGGCTTTATTTTTAAATATTTCTGTGATATTTTACACTAAACAAAACCGAGTAACGAGATATCAACAAAATAAGAATAACCTAAGACACGAAGCAGTATGTTTTGAATCTCTCTCCATTTCTTCAAGTTGATCTGAAATTATTCGTTTGATATGTGCATTTTTCTCTGTTACTTATGTTTTATTTGTTAACTGTATCCATTTTATGTTTCCCTGTACCGCGTTCGATAAGAACAGGTAACCTGATGGGCTTATTGTATTCCCTTTATTGATTATAATAAAAGGTGATTTATATAAAACAAATCCTCGTTGCTAGGAAAATTTCACTTGATGCTTTTTATTTTTTGACTTTGTCAGGGATATGTCATTTGTTATTGTCCTGCTTTGCACAACATGTTTGATTGTCTGTTTCTTAGCCCCCGAATGTAGGACGACAATATGCTTTTCAGACTAAAAGAAGAATAATTTCATATAATTCATTATCAGTTAAAAATATATTTGTATTTTTACTGTTATAGAAGAGTGTACATTCAATTGCTATACTAGATTACATGCAATATTTGTGTATATTATTTAGTAATTTACTATATCCTGTAATATTTTATGTAAATATGTATATAACAAATTTGGTATCCCTCATTTCTTTCTTAACTGAGCCTATAGTAGTATCTATACTTTGTTCATAAACTCTCAAAAGTACACTGTAAAAAAAATCGTTGAAATTACTCAAAAAATGTTCGTCAACAGATTGCCTTGATTATTTTAAGTATTTGTCACAGGAAATTTTAAGTAGAATTTACTTATTTTGCTTAATAAATTTTTACTCAGTTAAATTGAGTTACATTAACGTAAATAATTTAAGTATTGTAATCATGATATAGATAACAATTAAAAAAAAATTATGACATGTTTAAATTTGTACCCATCTAACATTCACTGACGCTTTTTCAATTTACATGATATAGGATTTAACCTATTATCTATCATCATCACCAACAAACACAATACGCTTTAATTTGACAACTATTGAAAGGGCTCAGAATTCTATATACTCGATCGTATCATCTTTTAAAAAAAATTGGTTGACAATTTTCCTGAAATATCAAGTTTTGATTTGTTTTGAATTGAGTGACAATTAAAAATTGTCTTATCTTATCTTTGCTTAAATGAATTAGGAAATATTTTAAACTTCTTAAATTTTCATTCAACCACAAAAAAGAATTGTTTTATTAAAAAAAGAGATTAATTTGGTCTTAATGAATATTCATGAATTATGTCAATACTTATATTACGCACTGCATCAGTCTTCACTTAAAAAAGATAAGTACAATCAACATAAATTGTTTGAGTAATACGTATAACTTCTTATTTTGAGTTAACATTACTAAATTGATACAAGTTGAAATTACTTAAGTTTTCTTTTGTATTTATTTTACTTTAAAATTTCACGTATATTCTACTAAAATTGAAAGTTTGAGTTAGTAAGACTTAAATCGAGTTTGTAAGTGGCAAAACTTATGTTTTGAAGTAAATTCTACATGGGAAAAATAAGTAAAAATTACCAATGGGCATATTATTATTTACAGTGTATATGATGCCTTTTTTGAAAGTCTAATATATACCTATATGCTAATAGTTACTTTTCATCGGATTTTAAAACTAATTATCGTCTTTACTTATTATTATATATATATGTATATGCAAACACGTTTTCTTGAACAAAAACAAAACAAAACAAAAAAATCATTACGAGGATACTAAATACTATATATATATGTTTATACATGTTCTTATTTATTTTTGTTGCTGTTGTGAGTTTTTATTCATATGTTGTGTTGGCTTTTTTTTTTTTTTTTTTTTTTTTTTTTACTGTTGTTTCTTATTATTGTTAACAGGGCCTCGTGGAAGACCACCACTATTGGTGATAATTAGTCCCCCTGTCTAAATATCAGAAATAAATAAATAAATAAATAAATTGTATTTAGATATCCGATCGAGCCATTTATTGATCTTCTATTACCTCGAGGAAAGCATTTTAACCGGGCATTTAAAGCAATTTATTCGACTCTAGGGAGTGGCTGGTCCTTCAGGCTTTTTTGGTCTTTGATGGGATGGAAGGCTTCACGATTACCATATCTCATTTTACAGATCATAGTAACGTTGGTTTTTAACACCAAACGAACGTTTCTATAGCCCCAAGGTTTGCTCTGAAATGCATAAAAACAATGGCGGGCCACTAAATAAAATTGTGTAAGTGCATGCATGGGCACTTTGGGCACATTTTATCAATCAGTCGGAGCCATTGTTCCGCCGCGCCTGTCTGATTTATACACAAATAGATTTGCTGAATAAAAAAATACGAAAAATTGCGAGTTTTATTACATAATCCTTTGTCCAGCCACTCAGCCAGGGTCTGCACACCTTTATTGCACATAGCCACTGGTTGTACTTTCCTTATTAGCATAATAAATAGACCGATGACGTCACGCTGTAAATAATGACAGCTTTGCCAAGCAACTGGACCCGCTGGAGCAAAATGGTGGATTGGTTCCGGGAGTAATACGAGTATGTTTTGGTCTGAAAATACGTTATAATTCTGATCTGACTGAAATTACGAGTGATTTAGCTTTCTTTTTCAGCATGAATACAAGAATTTTGAAACAGTAAGTTTGTTAATGTGTCGTTATGTTATGAACAAGGCTGTTCGTTTACGCGTTTTGACTTTGACTTCGCCTGATTGGAGTGCGAGCAAAGCATAGAGCGAGCACTAGCTGGTACACGGTGCGGTGGTGGTCAAAAGTGTTATGAATGAGGTGGTGGTGGTACTGGTATATACATGTGTATGCAGAGAGCAGGGAGATATGAGTTTACAGTCGTGTATCATGAATTTGTCGCTATCACTATTAAAGGATACTTCTTTTTTTTAGGGGGGGGGAGTCACTTATAATGTATGCAAAATAAAGCTCTATTGTATCCCTTATGATTTTGAGCTTGGAATGATCTTCTTCCTGTAAAACCTGTTGGGTATGAAAATGAACATGATGCAATTGCTGTTTTGTCGTACTGAGTTACATTACATTACGTTACATTATGTTACGATACATTACATCATAGTCATATCGTGGTAATGAAGGCCTTCCTAATGTTCCTACATCTACATGAGCCATTAATTATAATTTATAATTGATAAAGTTTTCAAATTGTAGAATTTGGTTTTGACGGTGTTGACTTAAAAAAATTTGGCTTGGTATTTAAAGGTAAAGTCCACCCTGAATATATTTACAAGTTGATTTTAAAAGAAGCAGAATAATTCAAGAAACAGAACAGTGAATTAGATTTGAGCAAAATATAATACAAAAAAAAAATAAGAAGGTTATGAATTTTTGAAGTTGTAATCAGTCAAACACAAATTAGCAACTCTGTGACATATCTTGCGAGCTCATCTCCCATTCACCCTGTACCCCCAAAATCATTAATTTCCATTTTCTCTAAAGAAAACATTAAATGATACCTGCACCTTAGATATAATTATTGCTCATATGTTTTTACACTAAACCTGTATGCAACAAATTTATTCCTTCATGAAGAACTAAGAAAATGAAAATTTATCAGATTTTCTGTACTGAGCAAATGGGAGATGAGCTCGCAAGCTTCGTTACAGAGTTACCAATTTGTGTTTGATTGATTACATCTTCAAAAATTCATATCTTTCTTATTTCTTATTGGATTTTGCTCAAAACTTTCACTAATATGTTTCTCTCATTTTTCTTCTTTTATTTAAATTAACTTAATACCAGGGTGGACTTTCCCTTTAACCTTCCATTTCCAAATCCAAGTCTAAATTATTTTTCTCTCCTTAATCAAATATAGATTTTCATATGCTTGGAAGGAGTATCCTACAAAATAAAACATGGTCTAGCTACAATGTACATCATACAGTAGGCCTAAAATGTAACATACTCCTGAGTCCTGGCTTACTGATAATATAATCTGGTTTAATTTGTATTTTGATGTAGAAGTATCAAATCAGCATGTGTGATTATTATTCTCAATTCTATCTCTCTGTCTCTCTCTCACTGTCTCTCTGTCTCTCTGTCTTTTTCTCTTTTTCTCTTTCCCTTTCTCTCTTCATTGCAGATTCCCTTGATATTTCTATGTGTAATTACTGTTTCCACAAGAATACACAATTTTCTGTTTCTTTCTGTTTCTTATTTCCTGTTTGATCTCTACCATAAATTAGGCCTATATGTAACTAAGAAAAGAGAGTGAGAAAATCCACCATCCAGAGCAAGAGGACAACCTCATCGCCATGGCTACTGCTCAGAGATCAGCCAATAAGAAGAAGAAGGCTGTTCCGAGGGTAGCACCCACACTCGACCCTAAGGCGGAGATAGAAAGACCGCCTTCTGCAGCATCACACAACTGTAAGTGAATGCCTCTACCACTTAGAATCTATATGGTGGAACCTCATTATATCAAACTCCTTGGGACCAAGGGAATATCCTTGTAATAACGAGAGTTTGTTATAACAGTGTTCTTTATAACAAGGTTCCACTGTATATCCATTATCCTATATCAATATTCATTTCCAAATGAGGTTTCTCATATATTATTATCTGTATCAGACATCTGCTCTGTTGTTTTACAAAATTATATTCCCCTCGTCATAACTGACAAGTTGGCTTAGAGGGGAATATTTCTTATATTCCCCCTTTTTGCAAAAGCCTTTGGACTCTTCGTGTTATAAATCTGGGCAATATACATTGTAGGCTTGTATTGCCTGGTGGTGCAGTGTGCAGTTTGTTGCAGCTAGCCAACAGATGTTGGCACAGTGTAGTATGTGAGAAAAGTGGATTTGCGAATTTTGACGAAATGCTGAGGGATTAGATGGTAACTGTGGAGTCCATTTTGTCACTGTATTACGTTTTGTTTGCTCTGGATGTCTGACGTGGATAATAATTATATAATATTGACTGGCCTTGAGGGGGATATCAGAATATGTTGCCCGCAACAGAATCATATTGCCCCGAGTCGAAGACGAGGGCAATATGGTTCTTTTAAGGGCAACATTTTCGATATTTCCCGAAAGTAGAGCCAGTCAATATTATTCTTATTACCTATATCATGTATAGATCTATGCCTTTTTTATAGCAATTACACACAAGTCTGTTTGCCTGTCAGTCCCTCTAATTTCAGGTTATTCATGCAGGTTTGTAATCTGGGCCAAGCCATTGTGACGTAAATTGTTACCGCGTGTATCCATTGTTTAAGCCTACACTTTAACGCGTACATAATACTGCGCGTATGCACTTTAATAAAAGCGCACTGACAAGAAAAGGTGGATGTTAATTGGGCTCAATTAATGTTGACCGCACTTTTTGTACACAAAGTGAATGGTGAAACCCGGAAGAGGGAAAATATCAGGGAATGATGACCGCTCAGAACTAGGTCGCTCGCGGACCGCGCAAAACATGAATTTTAAATGCACCGTAAAACTACCCCATATAGGTAATAATAATAATTGTATCCCACTTCTAAATGTAAAGTACATGTAACAGGATAGACATTCACATTCAACTAAAATGTTTAAGATTGCACATCATTCAAAATGTAAAGATGTAAAGGGGATCATAACCCCCCCCCCCCCCCCCCCCCCCGAAAAAAAAAAGAAAGAAAGAAGAAAAAAAGGTTGTTTGGTTTTTTATCAGAACATGAAATATATACATGTACATGTAAATAATATGATTATCTAACTTTAGGATATGGTGAAATTAAAAAAGTTAAAATTGATCATTTCAGAGTTTATCCCAAATTACTCTCAATTTGTGCCATCATCACATTGTTAGGTAATATATCTTTTGTCTTATATATTCCTTATTTGACAGCATGGGTAGGAGAAGATATTGATGGAGATTCAGAGATAGACAGAGTGTCAACTCCCGTACAGCACCTAACACCAGTATCAGGCAGCCTGACGTCGGTCAGAGAGTTTGAAAATGGCGGGCTGACAAACGTGAGTGGCTTTCAGACAGTTTGCGTGTGAATAGTACAAGCATTGCTTGACTTTTTGCTGTCAACTGTTTAGAGGGAATCCTGCTAAGTGTTTCACACTGGTTTCAAGTTTTAAATAGCCCGGATTTAAAAAAAAAATAGTTGTCTTCCAAATCCACTATGCACTGTATATTATTATTTGATTTACCATTAATTCTTCATTTCAGTTGGTCCTCTAACCACTTGTACTTGTTTTTTTTTTAATACTCATTTTAATTTGTACAGATGTGAATGCTTTGGTCAACGCATTATCATGTGCTTACATGTATGTGCCCATATCTTATAATCTCCCCCCCCCCCTTTTTTTCTTTTCGACATTTTATTGTTTATGATTTTTTTTCATGGCGGGGACTTCATTTCACACTTAACCCTTTCAGGACAGGAATTATTTAAAGGCTAAATTGATCACATTTTGTTCTTCAAATTGGCAACATTAATATTTTTCTTTTAGGGCTACATGGTTCTAATAAGGTGTAATGTCTTTGAAAACGATGTACATGGTTAGAAATATGTTGATAAGTTGATAAAATTGCCAATTTTGATGAAAAAACAATGATTTTGAAATCTCGATGTGTTGCCAATTTAAGGATTTTAAATCTTATTCTTGTTTTTAAAATTCCTGGCATCAAACGCAGCATGGTCATGCAACAAAAATGGACATAGTTTGTGCAGAAATTTTTGCTCTTTCTACTCATGCATCCAGTATGTTTTTTAGGGCCCTGTATCAAAATTTATTGAGCCAAATCACAAAATGTGGTCAATTGTCGTGAAAGGCTTAAATAGATTAGTCATATTTGTACCAATCACAATTAACAAATGTGCTTCATTTTGACAAATGCATGCTCATTATTATAGGCTAACTCTTTCATTTTTTGTCTGATTTGAGCAGGGTAATCGACCAATTTCACCTCGGGCACCGAGCCCAGGAAATCGGCCCCTTTCCCCACGGGCCCCCAGCCCAGGTAATCTTCTGGACCGACCTGTGACCCCAAGCAGTGGAAGACTCAGTCCGCTGGATGGCATCATGGGTAAAAAGAAGGCAAGGGTCATGCCCACAGAGGATGATCTACCAAATGTTGACCCAGTTGGTCCTGTGCATCACACTCCAGAGCCTATGGAAGGTTAGCTATAAGAGCAGATATCTTAGTATAGACCAAGATGTGCTAATTACAGGCTTGGTGTCTCAAAATAGATATTGGGCACAGGGCCATTTGTTTGACAAAACCCCAATTATGCTTGCCTAAATGATTGACTGTATCGCATATCAAATTAAAGAAATAATTGTTAGTGCTTAAAAGATATTTGTAATGATAAGAAAATAAGAAACTTACATCACGGTCACTTTAGGACTGTACTTGCACAAACAGATTTATTAACAAAAATGGACAGTCGAATAAGATTCAGTATCTAAATCAACATCATATTTAATTAAACAATGTGATTGAGTCTTGACATTATAATACCTGTTTGCAGAGTTGAAATTCACAACATCCCATACTTGATGATTCCATATAGTTGTGTGTGTCCAACTATACGGTATGAGATTGTTTTCAACAAATTAGAGATGTCATATGCCTGGATACAAGCTGTATTGTCAAATGAAAAGACCATTTTAGATTAGAGTATAATTATTGGGAATTTTTGGATTCCAAGTTATTGGTTACCATGTCTAGGACTTTGTTATTTTGTTAGTTCCTTTTATCAAAATGTTTATTGTTTTATCTATTTGTGGTATTTTTTCACAGAAATTGATAATGATTGATCAAATGAAATCATCAACATCAATCAAAATATTGTATACATGTATGTATGGCAAGCAAATGGTAAACCTTTTGTAATCTAATGTACTCTCATGTCGTACATGTATCTCTCAAACTCTAAACAGCATGGAGTGACCACAGCATGGCAGACCTCAATGAAAATGCAGGACATCGTCCTAAAACTGCCAACAAATCACGCACTACTTCAAGGACACGCACCCCCGGTGAGGGAGGGCATACTGGGAGTGTACCCAGCATGCACTCTGTCATCAGTGTCAAGGAGGCATCCGATGATCACAAGATGGATGATGTCATGGAAGGTCGAAGGTCACCTGCTGTCATGCCCTCGACTAGTGCTAGGCATGAAGAAGGTGAGTTAGCTTATTTTATGATTTCCTCCATCCCTTTAATATGGCAGAGCTCCCCACTAAATATTATAATGTAGGGGTAATTTCTCTGGAAATCGTCTGAAATAAGGCAGTGATACTTTATTACTTAATGGAATAGTTGTTAAAAGGAGTGTCTTTTGTCCTTGGAACCCAGAAGTAACAATGTAAATTTGCTCTAATATTTCAATGCTGCGTGTTAATGCAGATAGTGATTAAAAGCTTTCAGAAATTCTTGGCTATTCTTCTAAACATCTATCACCAAAGAAATTCAACTAGTTTGACAATTTACATGACTTGTATACTGAATGCTATGAGAATGGTATTTTCTGTAAAAATCTTACTCTTTTATAATTGCAGGCCATAGTTCTCTTCTATTATAGTGTACTTTTATTTTAAGGCAAGTAGGAAGTTCTGAAAAAAAATCATGTAATATGGAAAGTAAATTGTTCTTTTATAGCATGAACATATTCACCTATAGATCTTATTTCTAGAATGTTTTAAGACCTACCCTTGCATTAAGCATCCATTTTAGGGATGTTCCAGAAGAAAAACTGTCATGATTTTTTTTTTTCCTTTTTGGATTGGATACCTCTTGACTACGGTTCTGCATCAGTTGAATGCTGCAGTTCAGCTCTCCCATGTGAAATCATCTCCGTATTTCTTTCTACCCTATTCTTTGCAGACAATCGGAGCCTCGTATCCACGACATCCCGGTCCCGTATGACCCCGCCCCAGCTGGAACATGAGCAGCAGGCTTACGTTCCATTCGTCTACGCCAGGAACTGCATCGCAAGGGTTATGGAAGATATGAAGAAGATGAAGGGAAATCATGTACGCATTGTTCATGAGATACAGGATAACTACAGGCAGATTGAAGATCAAACACAGGTGTGTAATAGATGATGCTTGTTTTTAGAGGTTTTGTATTTGCTTCCATAGAACATTTGTGTCCTTGTCTGTAGATTTCAAGGATCTTTATATTATAATTACCAGTATGTTATTCAAATAGAAACTACATTCTTTATCTCATTCAAACCTTATTCCATTTCATTTGTTTAAACCGCAGAATGTTCTCTCTTAAGGGGCAAATTGCTTCAGTAAAATTTCTTTCCAAATCTTTTCTGTAAACTGCAATATGATCATTGTACATGTAGATGGAGACTTTTAATTGCAGGATTTTTAGGTTTGAAATTTGTGCATGTAATGATTTGCTGGGGTAACTTTTTATCTTTTCTTTTGATATAAAGCTTTTGTTTTATTTCTGATACAGTGGATTTTGTTGAGGGATCATACTCCTCGCTATAGCTTTAAGTGCTGTTTGTACATACATTGTCCTTTTTTCTCCACAGGAGCAATTCAATGTATTTGTCATAACCCTGAGGTCTCAGTACAAGGAGAAAGTGGTGACCTTTAGGCAAGTGATTGAGGTACATCGGAAGGAACTAGATAGTCACAAGTCATACTGGGAACAAACGCTGACGGTAAGATAACAAGTATTCATAGTGATTGGAAATTCACCTTGTCATATGCTTCCATATTTTTCTCAATCCTGTAGGAAATACAAGGTGTTCAGACTTTGTTACTTGGTTTAAATCTTTTAATGTTGTAAGATAAAATAAAATACCCAGTGTAATCTTATATAAATCATGAGGCACATGTAATGCTCTCTTCACAAAGAGAAATTTTACAATTCCATGAACATGTACATATTTATTTATTTATTTATTTCTGATCTTTTGTCAGGGTAGCCCATTCACCATTGTGGTCTTCCATGGGGCCCTGAATAATAATAAACATATTTACATCAAAATGCATAACGTATATACAGAATAGTTCAAAATAAAAATCCTCAGTAAAATTAGAGAGTGCAAACAAAGCAATAATAGACGTGGCGCAAACGAATACTCATTTGAAAAATAAACAAATATCAGTAAACTAGCTCAACTGTAATGCCAATATGAAAATATTGATTCATATATGTATGTAGAATGTTAGTACAGACAAACCTGCTTTAGTCACTGTAAGTGGCAGCGGTAGGATGTATTCGATACAGAACAAACAAATGGAAACATTTCAACATTTCAAAATGGTGACATAACTAGAATAATAATGATGCTGATAAAAATGGTGATAAATGGAGATCATAATTCTGGTTATGATGATGAAGAAGATGACAGAGTTAAAGGGAAATCCAACCTTAATAGCAAGTTGCTTTGAAAGAAAGAGGAAAATCAGAGAAGCAGATTGGTGAAAGTTTGAACGAAATCGGACAAGCAATAAGAAAGTTATGAATTTTCAAAAGTTGTAATCACTATGCATATGGGAATTTCAAATTGGCCGAATGGGTAATGTCACTGTGATGTAGCTGTGGACAACTCCCCCATTCGCTCTAACACACAAAATGATTAAAATGTCACTTTTTTTCAAAATGCTTTACTCAGTAGGATCTTTTCGCTCATGAGGACCTGTAACAACATACTACCTCCAATATATTTTGAGTACTGCCCCGAGGGTAAAAGCACCTCAAAGAAAACCGCAAATTAATGATATTTTTGTGTACGACAAATGGGACAGTTGTCCACAAAAATGTCACAATTGACTCACCAAATTGCCAATTTGAGATTCGCATAGATGTAGTGATTTCATTTTTCAAACATCCATAACTTTCTTAATCCTTGTCCGATTTCCTTCAAACTTTCACCATCTTGTTTTTCTTATTTTTCTGCTTTCACAAAAATCACCTTATTACCAAGGTTGGATTGCCCTTTAATGACTTTTGTTTGTTTCCAATGTTTCCTTCAGAGTTTAAGTCAACGTAACAAGGAGTTGATGAAGGAGAAGAAGAGATTACTCATTATCAACAAGGTGGAGATTGAAAGGCTGGAAAAAGAGAAGGTAACATTTATTTCAACACATATTTGAAATATCTGAAGAAGAATTTGCAAAAATATAAAGTGAAGGACCTAGTAGATCGTAAACAGATTGTAGAAATATCAGGGATTCAATTGTTCTTTATAAAATATTAGCACAACTCATGACCAACAGCTACATGTTCCTGTAGAAAGAAGTAAAAACAAAAAATTAGTTTCATTTTTTAAAATGATTTGTTTGCATATTGTAAAAAACTTACCATATAATACTGTACAAGGTAGATGTCTTTGGTTGTACAACACAGAGAAATATAGGAGGCAGTAGAACATTAAGAGGGAGGAAAAGAGACAGAGAGAATGAGAAAGAGAGAGGGGGAGAGACACAGAGAGACAGAGAAAAATCGATGAAAATAGACAGAGATCGACGAACAAATAAACGACCTGTGGAATTACAGATGTTATCATTGCATGAATTTTGCATCTCTCATGCTTTTATGGTGTGCAGGAGGAGTTGACAAGCACTTTAACTCAAAAGATTGACAAGGAACATCAACAAGTGACTGCCACCAAGAAGGAATTAGATGAATCAAATGAAGAAAAAAAGGTAAGATACTAATAATATATAAATGTACTGTGTATCTCCAAATATGTAATGTTCATGTGAGAGGAAATTTGGGAAATTGGTATAAATCCTAATTTTCAAAGGAAAATTTTTGTATGTAAGGATGTATCAGTAACTTGTAGCTATAAGTGAATATTTACTTACAGTGTTGGGTACCTTGAGATCGATCTTGATCTCGAGACCAGTTTCGAGATCGGCATCAGTAACCTCATTCTTGTTCTTGATCTCGAAAGGTTTTGATCTTGATCTCGGAGCTTCTGTTCTCAGAATTTTCGCTCGAGATCACTCGAGATCAACATTGTTATTACGTAAATTATCAAACGAAAAAGCTTTTAAAATCGTTCACCAATCTGCGAAAACACAACTCAGTGTTGGGTACCTCGAGATCGATCTTGATCTCGGACATATCTGATCTTGATCTCAGATGTTCTAATCTCGATCTTGAGCTGCGAATCTTGATCTTGATCTGGATCTCGGACTGTCTGATCTTGATCTCGGACCCTCAGGTCTTGGACCCAACACTGTTTACTCATATTATTTGTATTATAACTAAAAGCTTTACATCATACCTTATGGACAGTGTGCATGATAATTGATGACCTCATACATTTCCTTCTTATTTTGGGAGTTGACTTTTCTTACATTCTGGGAAATGTTGAAAAACAGTTCACTACTTTCACAATCATGTCAAAAAATGCCAAATTTTAATTGGCATTTTCTTTCTTGATGTTTCATCAGATCGTCCAAGATGAGTTACAAACTGAAAAGGAAGAGGTGAAGAGACTGAGAGCAGAACTGGAGGCATTAAAATCCTCTTCATCAGGTGTAGTGCCGGTTGTCGCTACGACAGAGAGGTCATCATCCAGGGCATCATCCAGGGTGGATGTTGCACCAGTTCCAGTGGTTGTTTCTGCTGGACTAGGGGAGGAGGAGAGAAAGAGACTTCAAGATGAGAAGGCTGAGATGCAAGACAAATACATAGAGTCACAGAAGGTTAGTGCTGGACTAGCTCGTTGCAGACATTTTCATCGTCATATGACATGTAACATGCGCTTGGAGTGTGTCTCAAATACATTCTCAGGCTCAGTCTCTGATGGGGTTGTATAAGCACATGCTCCAGTGGCAATTGCTCAACAGTCAATACCCTATACACTAACCAAATTCCTAACTCCATCCCTTGACCAAACACTATAGCTATCCCTAATCCTAACCCTAATCCTTACCCTAAAGCTAACCTAAAACCCAACTGCAACCCTAATCCTAACCCTAATCCTAACCCTAAAGCTAACCTAAAATCCAACTGCAACCCTAATCCTAACTCTAGTCCTAACCCTTAAGCTAACCTAAAACCTAACTGCAACTCTAATCCTAACCCTAATCCTAACCTAAAATTCAACTGCTACCCTCAGTCCTAACCCTAATCCTAACCCTAAAGCTAACCTAAAATCCAACTGCAACCCTCAGTCCTAACCCTAATCCTAACCCTAAAGCTAACCTAAAATCCAACTGCAACCCTAATCCTAACCCTGAAGCTAACCTAAAACCCAACTGCAACCCTAATCCTAATCCTAATTCTAACCCTGAAGCTAACCTGAAACCCAACTGCAACCCTAGTCCTAACCCTAATCCTAACCCTGAAGCTAACCTAAAACCCAACTGCAACCCTAGTCCTAATCCTCATCCTAATCCTAATCCTAATCCTAACCCTAAAGCTAACCCTAAAGCTGTTCTAAACCCCAACTGCAACCCTAATCCTAACCCTAAAACTAACCTATAACCCAACTGCAACCCTAATCCTTATCCTATATCTATGATGAAATAAAGCCAGGAGCAGTTGGTGCCAGAGCCAATGCTGGAGCACCTCCTATGGCTTCAGTGATGGAGTATCTACACAAAGGTTGTGTTGTGTTATTGAAAAGTGTCGTGTCTTTCTGTGTTAAGTGTATTTGTGTGAATATAGGAAGACGAAGACCGCAGATCAGTATGTAATGAAAACAACAATTGGAAATGAGATGATTGTCCATATGTAGTCAAGGCAAGCAATTTACTGACTTGAGTTTCAGAAGTGCCATTATACACTCATTTTCTTTTATTGTGCCTGTCTTTAATATATTGATATTTTGTTTCCTCTTATTTGTTTACTCCTATATGTGAAGTCATCTTAAGCATATCAAATCTAAGTTTTACTGCAGAAAGTTTTATTTGCAACAACAATTAATTTGTATTTCCAGGGTGTTAACATTTTTCTTAGCACAAGCAACGGTTATGATGCTCAGAATAAATTTGACACTATGTTATATAGGCTACACATCCTAGTGAATCTCTTTCACCAACTTGAAGGCATAACAAAATTGCAACTCCTTTTCTAATATTATTACTCTCCTTTTAATATATCTCTCATACATTCTTTAGGAGTATGCTGTACTGCAGAACAAGTATGCCTCCCTAGAAGCTCAGTTTCAGATGGTTGCTAAGGCAGCCTCAGAAGGAGACGGGAACAAGATGGATGAGCAGATAGAGAGTCTGAAGAACGATCAAGAAACAATGAAACAGGAGGAGGAAGAACTGACAGAGGAGATCAGTAAATGGGAAGAAGACTTCAAAGAGAAGAATGGCAGGGAGCCTACAGAGGAAGAGACGTATGTTTTGTTTAATGTATAATTTCGCAACCAGGGCTACTGTTAAAAAGTGGAATCAATGGAGAGCAGATGCTCATGAAAATACTGTTAACAATGGGCTGTATTAAGCAACACACTTCTCAAAGAAAAATAAGCTAATACTTCTGTGTACCTTTACAGAAAGGGTGCTTTAGGACGGGATATATGTTCATCTGACTTTCATTCAGTTAACTCATTAATGGGATAAGTCAAACCTTCTTTTGCTGAATTTTTAAGAATACACTTCAGCTTTGAAGTAATAAAGTTACAATGTAGATTATAACTCTGTATGCAATTAGTGGCACAAAGTTTGTAGCAAAAATGATGAAGAAGAGGGGGATGTACATGTATGAATGGAAATTAAACTTCCTGAATCTGTGCATAATTTTGTCTCACACGATGAATAAGCTGTTCTGAATTGTCTTGTATGTTGATCCATTTTGCCTTTTGAAAATGTAAATGTAAACTTTTTTTTTTTGAATTTTCAAATCCTGATAGGTTGTATGTTCCTAGTGCTCATCACAATACATAAATAAAATTTATTTGCAAACAGAATAGTAAGGAATTTGAAAGATTATGTGATATTATCCTAGAATTTTTTGAACTATCTTTTTACAGACCTATGAGTGTCAGAGAGCTGCAGACCCAACTAGATGAGGTGCAAACCATGCAGTCTGACCTGGGGTCGAAGGTCACGACCCTGACTGCCATCAAGGAGGGCAACATACCAGAGCCAGAGGCTGTCAGTGCACCAGAGCCTATTGTCAAAACTGTAGAGGTCTGGATTTATTTTCTAAATATTACTCCCCCTCTCTCTCTCTCTCTCTTTCTCTCACTCTCTCTTTCTCTCACTCTCTCTCTTTCTCTCACTCTCTCTCTCTCTCTCACTCTCTCTCTCTCTCTCACTCTCTCCCCTCTCTTTATCTCTTTTTGCCCTTCCTTTCTGACACTTCCTCCATAAAGTATCAAGAATATATATTTTTTAAAAACTAGTTATATATGAACACCGATCGGCAGCTTGTTGGACAAAGAAATGATCAAGTCTAGTGAATGGAACCAAAAGTACATTAACATCACAAACTTTCTCTTATGAAGAAAAGTGTTGGAAAGTAACATACAGCTTTGTCTAAGGATTTTTTTAACCTGTTTACTACTGAATTCTCTCATTCCCATTAGCTTGATATAGGGACCACCCGGTTCCAGTAGGCAACGGATTAAAATTTGAAAATCAATGAAGGGAGTCTTTGAAATTTAGCAGTGTAGGAACCTAGAAGAAGTCTGCCCCATAGAGCCCTGCCTTAAATAACACCTCCAAAGATGATGGTTATGAATGGATGATTCTTTCTTGCATTCTGTCCAGGTCACAGTGCCAGACCCTGCCACGGTAGCAGCCCTAGCAGCGGCTCAGAAGAGGATAGCCGACCTGGAGGCTCAGCTCAAGACCCTGGAAAAGGAGATGAAGAAGCAGAAGAAGGAGAAAGCAAGCGTGGCTAGGACGAGGAAGGATGATAAGGAGGAGAGGAATTTGAGGTTGCTTCTCCAGGCAGTGGTCAGACAGGTGAGCTTGACATTGATGGGTTGTTGGGTTCTTGAATGATGGTTTCATGGCACATGCTACTCTGGAAATTGCTGTATGGTCAATTTTTAAGCTAACAACTCTGGACCAAACACTTTATATAATCCTAAACCAAACCTAAAACCTAATTCAAACCTTAACCATAATCTTTATCCTATCTTTGACTAAATTTTAAATTATTTATCTTTATCACCATCCTGATTGTTGATTATGTTTTTATTTGTTCTGTTTATCAGGTACATGAGATAAATGATGAGGAGATCACCCCTAAGGAGAGGGTAGCTACAAGACTAGAAGAGGCTGAGCTGGCTAAACCTGGCTTGCTGGAAAACAGAGACAAGGCTAAAGAAGATGCTGAAGGGTAAATATAGAACTTCTCTTTTTTGTTTCTAGTGAGATGCGACAGCAGATATGATATTGAAATTCAATTTCAAGATTAATCTTTCTATGTACAAAATGTAGTAAATTTCTTAAATACTAAGCCCAAGATAACTTGGGCATGTTGTATTAAAATCAGATCATATCCACTGGCTTAACAAAGATAAAATAAAATATATTTGTATGCAGAGTTTTTCTCAGATTTAGCCAGTATGCAATACACATTTGATGAGTTTCATGCATGAGTATTTTACAGAAAAGTGCATTATTATTACTATCATCATCAGGAAATTAAGCTAGTTTATGTATAAAATTGACGGTATTACTGTAAAAATGCTCACTTTCTCCTCTTGTTTCTGACCTTGTTTAGAAGCAAAGACTATGACTCTCTCAATGCAGCCAATCAGAAGGTATTTACCAATGACACAGACATCATGGCACTCACCATGATACAGACAGGGGTAGTACCTGAAGAATTTGGAGGGATGATGACTCCACAAGTCATCGTTGCAGGTAACGTCATCTATGTTGAATTCTAATTCAGTTGCTGCTAGGGCTGGGACTAAAAACCGGGTACCCGAGTCCCACCCGAGAGCCTCGGGACCCGGGTCAAAATATTAGATAACCGATACCCGAAAATGAGTATTCAATTATCACCTATGTATGTACACGACAAGGCGGTAGATGAACGTCGAACAGCCATTTACTATTTACATGTAAAATAAATCCATGTAGCGCTCTAGCGCACCATTGCAGTGATGCGCTTTTGATTCGTTCAACTCACTGTGAAACATAACCTTACACATTCGTATACACAGAGAGCAAAGCTCACTGCTGCTATTTGGAGACTGCTCATTGGTTCATTGAACCCATGACATAATTTGCATTTAGTGCCCTTCCCCATTCTTTGCAGTGAACGATATAAGTCTATGAGCGGTTAACGGGGGTAAAGTTTACAAACTCATGCATATTCAACAGTCGCTCCACACTCCGCACGTGGCATCTCACAACTCGTACACTATTAAACAGGTATTTTTAACATCGACGATCACGATCTGACACTGTCACAATATCCTGAAACTTTAGCAAAGAAGTTACCAGTTACTGAAATCAGATTAAGAGTACATGAACGATATATCCAAAATAATATCCTTCATTGTTCATGCGAAAGTGAAAAGCAAGGCTGTGAGAAGCAAAGGATGTCTACAGTGCGCGCGATTAACATTTTCATTCATAAAATTGGGCTTGTGACGTCATTTCATGAGCTGTTAATAACAAGTCATGACAAGTCATATGCCAGCCAGCCAATGAAGGTATGCGCCTTTTTTTTTTCTTTTTTCTTTTTTCCTTTCATATACCGCGGCGGCATTGGGCGGAAAGGCGCTTTGTATAAACAGATCGAATTTCAAAAGGGAACCGCATGTGTGTGTTAAAGGATGAAGTTGCAGTCGGACAGAGAAGAAAATGTTGGCTTGATGATTTTTTTTGATGAATGATGAGTTTGATGAATGATGATATTTGATGTCTGATGAAGATAATTGTTTTGATGATGTTATTATCTTGATAATGATGATATGATGATGATGTCTTTGATGATTATGATGATCGATGATGATATCAATGGTGCTACTGGCGAAGAGAGAGGACCCGGCATGTATTGATGATTTTATGTGTACTAGTAGTGGTACGTGTGTGTGAATTTCAGTAATTGGCGGGTTGATCACACGTTGAGAATGAAACTGTCGGTGAGACGATGACCGCGTGCGTGAGGACTCGCAATGTGTATAATAGAGTATGAGGAGTGTAGATACTACAGAAAGCTCGCCATTTTCGCCAGGCAAATCAATACTCCGTGTGAACAGTGAAGTTTGTGTACAAAGTGAGTAAGTGACTCGATCTCTACGATCACGATGTCAAAATTCCCAAGAGCTGCCCGTACAAAATTATTAAGAATCATCATGATCATCGTCTCAAACGAGTTTTTCTTCATAAGATTTCTTTGTATTCCCCTTCCTTTTTTTATAAGTACATGTACATTCATGTATTTTGGATAAACATGTGCGAGGGACTGTTGACCGCGCGTGACTACCTAAGGCGCTGGCGCGCTGGCATGATTAGACGGTAGACAATTTCTACAGATTAGATTTAGGCGGCTTATGCCTATCCTGTCTTGCGCCCACGCGATTTCCTCCGCCTGTTTTGTTGTTGTTGTTGTTGTTGTTGTTTTTGTTTTTGTTTTTTCCTCGAATGGTTTATTTCAGTTGCCAAACACAAAGGAGTTTTCCCACAGTGTTTGTAGCTTCTTAGGGGTAAATATTGGCTTGTAATTCGTGTTATATCATTTTCGGATAACCGGGAACCCGCCCGAAAAATAGTCGGGTTCCCGAATTGAAAAAATACCCGAAACTCCCACCCCTAGTTGCTGCTATGTTTATGTTTATATCATACCGGTGAGGGACATGAATCATGAAACAAGCTACTTAGGGTACATTTTTTGAAGAATATTAATGTGTACCATGTTCTTATGTTGATTTGCCTTTGACTCTGATCGGTTCCTGCCTTTAATGTTTATTTTTATTTTCTTTCTTTCTTCTTTATTTCAATCTGAATTTTATTCCTGTTAGTCAATAAATTTGTTTTACCATCATGTATATGTAAATGGATTATTGATGTATGTGGCAAAAGTCTGGAATATATCACGAAGGGTACATTTTCTTTTTCAAGAGAAGTACATTTACTTTGTTGCTTTAAGAAAACCAGAATAGAGGGGTGGGGTCAGAAACGGGGGGGGGGGGGGGGGGGTTGATTTTTACTAGAATTTGGTGTAAAGGCCATGTGTGTAGAATCTGGTAGGGGTGATATGATGAGAAGAGTTACTAAAGCTTTGCATCTGCCTCAAAAGATCACCTTATTTTTACCTCATTAATGATCGTGATCCTTATCATTTTCAGGGGGAGGAGGAGATGGGGGTGTCTCTAGTGAGGAGATGGAGGAGCTTAAGGCCCGCATCCAGGAGTTGGAAGAGGAGAATGAGTCCCTCACTGACTCCAACAAGGAGCTCGAGGAGAGCAAGGAGGACATGGAGGAGAAGATAGAGGATCTCAAGGCAAGGATCAAGGAGCTTGAAGAATCAGGAGGAAGTGGAGCCGCAGGAGCTGCTACAGCTATTGCTTTGGCTAATCTAGACTTGGATGATGATGATATGGAAGTAAGTAACTAGGGTATGATTGATCTTTTTGATGTTAATATAATATTTTGAATATTTGCTGTATCCAGAGATACATTGTTGTCTGAAAATTAAACACCTGTTCCTTCTCCATTTTTAATATCAATTAAAACAGGAATATGCTACATGCATGGAAATTTTAAAAGGCAAAAGAACATTGCATATCATGAATTAAATGCTTGCATGTCCCCTTCTTGTTTTTATTTATGTATGAGCGATCTTAGAGCTACACTATGATGTAGTCCTTCAAAATATAATGCATAAATGAAAGTATTTATTGATATGTAGGGAAATACTGATGAAGTAATTTACGACATGTAATAGCTAAGTAATACTGAAGTCCAGTGTCTAATAGCCCATCATTTTCGAACAGCTTGTAATAGAGTTTCCTTACAAGGAGGTCTCGTGTGGTCCCATGGAAGTTGTTACAAAATGATTTGTATGGTACACTGTAAACTAATGTAAAACCAGAAATATCTGCGACCTGAAAGTTGAGCGAATTATAAACAACAGCCGTTTTAGCCGCAAGAGACTTTCATGAATTGCCAAAATGCAATCTTGTGTCAGTTTTAATTGTGAAATATGCGAACATTGAATCCACTCGAAAGCTTCTGGTTTTACAGAATTGTATCTGGTTGCAGTCCACACTTGAAGCTTTTCCTTCTGTTTCTGCAAGTAACTGTTTCAATTAAATCTGCTCTGCTCTCTGTATAGGGTATGAGTGGTCAGTTGACAGCACTCCAGATGAAGATAGACAGCCTGGAGAAAGACCTTCAGAAGGAGAAAGAAGCCCATGCAGAGACCAAGGAGGAGGTGGAGTCCCTAGAAGAGGAGATTGAGAGGCTCAAGGCAGAGAAGGCCGATGACTCAAAGGGAGGAGAAGCCAAGGTGGAGGCTGCCAAGGCAGCGCTGGTGGCAGAGATGGCCCTGCAGACCAAGGTACAGAATATGCTGTGATGACAATTTCTACATTTAACTTCTAGTCTGGACCAAAACTATACTGTACCTGTACCCTAACCATAATCCCAGCCTAAAACATATGGCATCCCAAGCCCTAATCCTACATATTTGAGGAAATAAATCCTCTAGCATATTTGCCAAAAGAAATGTCAGATTGTGAGGATCTTCATGAATATGCAGTCACAGAAAGTTTTAAGAAAATAATTGTGTATTCAAGATCTCCACGTTGGGGCCTCTATGGTTATGGAATCCAGTCATACCCATATTATTTGCTGTGAGATTATTTACAATCAATTTTTAACATGCTGAAGTGATGTCTCTACTTCAGAGTTACCTTATCTGTACACAAAAATGAGGCATGTATTTATAATGAGAGAAAGTGACATCGCAACTGAAAGAATTGCCTTAGAGAGACTACTTATTCATGTTTCAGGTATTCACTGAAGAATCAAGTTAATATACTTCACAATTTTATTTTAATCTTTGAATTTGTAAACATTACTCTACAGCAAATTGCAGATTATGAGAAGAAAATTGAGACGCTGGAGCAAGATAAATTGAAGAACGTCCCACCTGATACTGCCAAGGAGATCAACAGTCTGTACAGTAAAGTGGTAAGTGTACAAAATTTCTTTGCTTTCATTGTCAGTTGTCCTTTATTTTCATTGGGAAGGTACTTGACAGGTATTAATTATTTACTAGTCAGGGTGCTAAAAATTTGCCTCCAAATTAAAACACGTATTTGTTTAAAAGGATTTATGTAGATGGCTGAAGGAAAACCAGAAAAGCAGTCTTGATAGAGAGAGATTTTATTATTTAAAACATGTTGTTTTATAGGTATGTATAGATATTGATGAGTGGCACTGATTTTTTTAGTCTAAGGGTAGAGTATATATACTGGTGGTCTTTATACAAGTGGTTCCTAAGGCAGTTTCTGAATGGCACGAGGACATAGTGTTATGGGATTTACTGCAGTGAGCACATATGTGTATTACATTAATTAGTTTCGCAATAATATAATTGAAATTATAGCGCATTAAAGCTCTCACAAGTCACCCTGAAATGGGCAAGCAAGACTTTTGTAGGACATCTGCACTAAAATCAAGCATTAATTCACAGAGATATGAGGTAGAATTTATCATTATACACATTTGTACATGTAGCTGTGTGTGGGAAAGAATCAGATGGTTGGGCTAAAAATATGTTAAGAGTAGTAGTGTAAAGTGCCACATAGACTCATAATATCATAATCACTGTCAGAAGAAATGCAATGAAGACATTAATCGTTGTGACCTTGATTTTGACCTTGTAGAAAGAGCTTGAGAGAGAGCGGGATGCTGCCCAGAAGGAGGCAATAGCCAAGACAGCAGAAGCCAATAAGGTCAATGTGGATTTCTCCAGCACACAGAAGTTCTTGGAGAAAGAGAGGGAGGCCAACAAGAAACATCAGGTCCATATGAGAAGTTTTTTATTTCCCAACATTTTTAAGATGCATTAAGATGCAATATCATGTAAAGATAATTTGGTTTTAAATGTATATATTTCATTTGTATCATTGTGTGGTGAGATATTTAGAATTTTTTTCTTACTCATTGATTATCAAAGAATCTTCATAATGATGAAGATTACAGAAACATACAAAAGCAATTTAACAAATAAAGAGCAAACAATTAATACACTTATTTGATTAAAAAAGCAACCCAAATGTAGAGCAATTCTAGAGCACCCCTTCTCATTAGACATTGTGACATGTACTATGATGTGTTTCCCTTTGATGGTAAACATATGAGAAACTTCCCAAACAATTTGTTACCGCTTCCCATTATCAGAACTATCTTAAAAATATGATAATGTAATCATATTTTTCATCCCTTCTCTAGGCGACGCTGAAGACAAAGATGGCAGAGAAAGACAAGCACGCCAAGGAGTTGGTGGCGAGCACAGAGAAGAAATACACGGAGCGGTTGGAGCAGAATAAGAACCAGATCACAGCCCTGGAGAAGAAGATCAAAACGCTGTCAGCAGCAGGAGCTGGAGCCGCAGCGGGAGCCAAGGCTGGAGGAGCCAAGGTGCGAGGGAGATGAAGGGGAAAGGGGTAGTAGAGCTTGGGGGTTAACAATAAAGAGGAAAATAAATCCTGAAAAACATTGGATGTAGATTATGAAGAAGAAATTACATTTTAGGTTTTGTTGACTGTGAACAGTGACAATGATATCTCCTCCCCCAAGTCACATGTAACTATAAGGGTATTGGAGAAATATGAACTTTTTGCAATGGAGGGGGGGGGGGGGCATTTAATTTTTTTAACCAGAAAGCAGTTAATGGTCATTATTGTTGTTGTCAGTGCAAGATCTCCTTTAATAATTGTAGTTTACAAATGAAAAACTGTCACAACTCAAAATAACTATTTTGTCATTCACTTGTCTCCTACAATATTCAGAGCTAGTTTTCTGTAGCTATTTGATCTTTGATTTTAGTGAAAGGAATTTAAATAAGCAAAATAATATACCTTTTTCGTGGGTGCTTGTGCTGGAATCTCTATGACCATCAATGTAAGCAGGCATCCACCTGTATATCCAGTCAATGATTTGCTGTGCTTTCGATGTATTATGACAATATAGTTTTCTGAACACCACCCTAAGCCAACAGCATGTAACCAATGTACCCCTTGCCCCTCTGTTCACATTTAAACCATTCCAGACTGATGCCAAGACAGAGAAGAAAATCCAGATGCTTCAGGAACAGAATGCAGCCCTCAAGAAGCAGGTCCAAGAAGAACAGGCCAAGGCTAAACAACTCAAGGATGATGTCAAGGAGGCTAAAGCAGCGGGAGCAGGAGATGTAAGTGACCCCCCCCCCCCCTCCACATCATACTATAGGCACAGTCCTATCAATCAAATGGAAAAAAAAGAACAAGAATGAAAACAAAAATGGGATGTGAAAAGAAGACTCTACAATCCCCTCCCACAGTTTTCCCCTGTTCAATGGCCTTGTTAATATGCGTTTCATCTGTCTAGTAAGATTTTTGCCCTCCCCCCTGGTGTCCCTTCAATGTTCGGATCCATGCTATGCCACTGCCTATGACTGTTTACATCTATTCACCCCTTCCTTGGTTACTGGGTTAAATATGGATTAACAAGCATCCTTGCAAGTTCTTTATATTCCTGAAAAAAACCCAAGTCTATTTTGATATTGCTAGTCTTCGTGTGAGGAACCTATTTTGATAGATCTTGGTGTGTTTTAATCAATTTCCTTTTGTGATTCATATAATAACATTATACAGTGAAACCTGTGTATAAAGACTGCTCAAGGGAGACAAAACAAACTCTATGGGCAAGTGGTCTTTAAGTTCAGGTTCCTTTAATACACATTTCAATGAGAAACACTATTCAAGGGAAACAGAAATTGTGGTCTTTATAGACAGGTGGTCTTTCTATATAGGTGGTCGTTAGAGCAGGTTTCACTGTATTTATGTATGACTGAATGTTATAATACATAGAGTTGGATAAGTCATTGTTGTCCCCGCCGAACGAAGTTCGCGAGGGGACTATGAAACGGGCTCCGTTCGTGTGTGCGTGTGTGTGTGTGTGTGTGTGTGTCCGTCCGTCCGTCCGTCTGTCCGTGTGTGCTCAAATGTTAGAAAATGCTACTTCTCCGTCATTTCTTGGCCGATTTTGATTCTGATTGTTTTATCTGATAGGGCTGGGTGGGGGCTTCCAAACTTCTACACAGAATTTTGAAATTCATTAATTATGCAAATTTATGCAAATTTATTCAAAATTGACGCAAAATGCTACTTCTCCTCTATTTCACATCGGATTTTGATTCCGATTGTTTTATCTGATAGGGCTGGGTGGGGGCTATCAAACTTCTACACAGAATTTTGAAATTCATTAATTATGCAAATTTATGCAAATTTATTCCAAATTGACGCAAAATGCTACTTCTCCTCTATTTCACATCGGATTTTGATTCCGATTGTTTTATCTGATAGGGCTGGGTGGGGGCTTCCAAACTTCTACACAGAATTTTGAAATTCATTAATTATGCAAATTTATGCAAATTTATTCAAAATTGACGAAAAATGCTACTTCTCTATTTCACATCGGATTTTGATTCCGATTGTTTTATCTGATAGGGCTGGGTGGGGGCTTCCAAACTTCTACACAGAATTTTGAAATTCATTAATTATGCAAATTTATGCAAATTTATTCAAAATTGACGAAAAATGCTACTTCTCCTCTGTTTCACATCGGATTTTGATTCCGATTGTTTTATCTGATAGGGCTGGGTGGGGGCTTCCAAACTTCTACACAGAATTTTGAAATTCATTATTCATGCAAATTTATGCTAATTTATTGAAAATGGCTGAAGGTTCATAATGTTTTCATGTTTTATATTTCAGTTGTATACATGCATTGTTGGTATTCTCTTCTTTTGCATGCAGTAACATTATTATTTTATTCACTAAAGTTTTTCACTGAAGTTTTAAGGTTCAGGCTAGTTAATTTCCACAGATCTGCACTTCCGGCGGGGACATTTATTACGCATTGCGTAATTTACTCATTCACTTGTTGTTTTTACAAGGCATTGATTGTTCTTTATTGTAAAAGGCATTTCTGGATGATTAAATATGATGCATATCTGGTTTAATATAGATCTGCTTGTAAAGGAAACTCAAAATATTTACATTCAGCCTCACCTTTGCATTGCACTGCACGTATTTTCCGTGTTACAGTATGATATGCCTTTGATATTTCATCTATCCACAGAAAAATGCCACTAAGAAGATTGAGAAACAGATCAAGGATTTGGAGAAGAAACTTGAAATGGAGACGAAGAAACATGAGAGAGAAGCCAAAAAGGCAACAGAGTTTGAAGCAGAACTCAAGACAACTACCAAGGTATGGGACTAAAAGCTCTTGGATTTATGATTTCTAATCATTTCAAAAACTAGTTTGAATTTTAATTATTTGGACAGTGCCTCTGCTTTTCTAGTAAAGGTTCGTTAGAAGAAAAAAAAAACAGATAGAAGAAGAACATGAATTATATGGAAATATGTCACTTTAGTCGTAAAAGAAGGATTTGTTATTTGAAATCATTGTTACATTTTTGTAACATTAAAACGAGGGTTAGGGACAATTTTATATTTAACATGATTATTACAGCATATGACCATACAAGTTATAGGCTGCACTAGTGAGATATGGGCTGCACCAAAGAAATTAACTCATTTTTAAATGCCAAATTATACACAGTGTGCCATAATCATTTTACTTTGAGACTTTTAGTAGTGTTTTTTCAAATATTTATGTATATTTATGTCCAATTATACATTAGAAGAATTTCAGAACTTTAGATATTACAAACAAGTACATAAAGGTCTGTCTCTTCGATCACTTTAATACACTACACTGGTCCAGTGCAAGACATGGGATGGAGTCTTCAAGTTGAACTTTTGAAGTTTTACCCATGTTTGTCCCTCTCAAAGCAGGGGTCTGTCTTATAAAGAGTTGCGATTGATTCAAATCAATCGTAACTTGATGTCATTCGCATCTCCCATCTCTTTGGTACAGAGTTGCGATTGAAATCAGTTGCAAATTATTTGCAATCAATCGCAACTCTTTTATAAGATGGGGCCCAGGGTGTATTAACAGGTATCTGGTAATGCTGGGGTAATAGACCTAATACATGTAATTGCAGGGCACTCAGAAAGCATTGTATTAACCCTTTCAGGACAGGAATTATTTAAGAGCTAAGTTGATCACATTTTGTTCTTCAAATTGGCAACGATATTATTCTTCTTTTAATGCTACAAGATTCTAAGAAGGTGTAATGTCTTTGAAAACAATATACATGGTTAAAAAAGATTGTCGGTAAGTTCAAAAAGTTGCCAATTTTGATAAAAAACAATGATTTTGAACCTCTCAATGTGTTGCCAATTTAAGGATTTTAAAACTTATTCTCCTTTTTAAAATTCCTGGGATCAAACGCAATATGGTCATGTAACAAAAATGGATATAGTGTGTGCCGAATTTTTTGCTCTTTCTACTCATGCTTCTAGTATATTTTTTAGAGCTCTGAATCAAAAGTTATTGAGCCAAACCACAAAATGAGGTCAATTGTCTTGAAAGGCTGATGAGGCTAATCTGGAAAAATAAGACCATATTAATTATTATCATAATTGTCCAGTAAAAACCATCTGAATTCAAACAGCCTTGATTTTTTTCACCACTTCTACTTCTGCTCTGTGTGGTTAATGTAGGATCGAGATTCTTTGAAGGAGGAGGTTGCCAAACTGACAGCTCAGATTTCAGCGCTAGGCGTGGCTGCTGAAGAAGCCCTGGAACTCAAAGAGAAATGTACCACCCTTGAGAAGGAGAACAAGGAACTTCAGAAGGAACTTAAAGCAGCGAATGATAACTACAATAGTGAGAGGGTCGGTATCAAATAGTTTCTGGACAATGTTGCTCTTAATGTACCTTGCTTCGAACACTCAGTCATTTTATTTGAGTCCACCATGAGGCAAAGTAGACCATTCTGAGTAATTCATTCTGTGAGATACGTTATCAAGTATCAATGTTTCTCGTATTACCACTGAAAAAATATGGATGCCACAATGTAGCATTTGATTGTCATATATTGAACAATATCTCTAACTGTGTTTGAAAGACAGTTAAAAAGTTACCTTTTTTTCACAGAGTTAGTTTGTATCATTTTCTTTTGTCTTACCTCATAAGCACTTTGATACAACTTGGTGTAAACTTTAAAACATGATATGTATTACAATAACTTCTGTAATGCAACCAATTTACATTTATAGTGAATGATGATATTTCAGCCATTTGGCATTCTTATGGCAAAATGAAAGGATAGACAAGGAGTTGCACCCGCATGTAATATAATATGATTGATATTACACACTTATTTCATTATACCAATTATAATTTCTTTAATTGCCAGTGTTGTATTCAAGTTGGCCTCAAGGCCATATTTGAGTGGCCGCAGCCTTGTCCTCGGATGGAGTCACGTGTACGAAACCTTTCAAATGTGATATTTTTCATCGCCTTCTTGACTTGGATTTGCCAGCCTCGACTATATCACTGGTAATTGCTTATGACAATTTTTTTCCCCTTTTGTTTTTATTGCCAGGTTCTGAGGAAGAAGTACTACAACATGGTTGAGGACATGAAAGGCAAGATTCGTGTTTATTGCAGAGCAAGACCTCTAAGTGGCTCAGAGAAAGAAAGAGTAAGAATGCCTTTATATTATGCCTCTTGTATGTGAACTGTTCTTACCAAGGGTGTGTGAGTTTCCATTCAAGAAAATGGACATTCTGTGAACTTCACTCTTGCCTTGAGATGGCTAAACAATAATTTGTATCACAATCTGGAAATAGAACCTTGTATTTCATTGAATCTCAGTTTATTTGATATATACCGAAGGAAGGAGATCCACCCAGGTTTGAACGAAAGCAGAATTAACATGTGTAAGAATTATGTAAAATGACTCACAGCTGACTTGTACCCCTTTTTCATGCCATTATTTAAAAAAAATCTTTTTCAGTGCATTAGGAAAAAGCATCAGTCTAGCTTTTATGAACCAATATATTGAAATAGTGCACTTGAGACATGTTTAAAAGACAGTATTTTGCAGAAAACATTTCATGAGTTTCATTTATTATTTTTCACATTAAAAAACAAAGTCATATACATACGTACATGTAGTTGCACAATAGAAATTTTAAATACGTGTACATAAATATACCATTATAGAAGAGTCAACATAGATAAACAAACAATACAGAATACTAGTAAGTGACGTAATGTGAATGGGGCTAGAAAAAGCAAAGCTTATCGAGTCTAGCCTATCAAGTCGAGTCTATCGAGTCTAGCCCCATCCAAAGGTATGACTTCATATTTGCAAATTTTATGATACATGTACCGCTTGCAAGGACCCTGGTATAAAGGAGAATATCTTTTATTCATGTTCCGAATGGATGCAGAACTGCAAATGTTATCAGTACTATCTGGGCTCTAGTTGTAAACCATGTAATTGTTCAGGTTTTGGAATTAGACCTTTCCTCTTGGGCTTCAGACATACATGTATGTCATGACTTTATGAAGTAAGTTCTGTAACACATCCAAAGGGTATTTACCTGTGACAGTTGTAATATCTATTTTCCACACATCTTCCCCAGCCATTTCCTGATGAACTGATGTTGAAGTTAGCCGTCAGTTTTATGATCGCCAGAACTCGTCAACATCAGTTAGACAGTACACATCTGAGGAAGATATCTGAACCACAGACATTAAAACTGTTGAAACCCTTTAGATTTGTCTTAGAACAAATTCCTAAAGATTTTAAACCATCCTGATGAACTTGTTCAACAATATATTGTGACTTGTATCTTCCACTACTTCTCCAGGGCAACTTCTCTATCATCAAAGCACCAGATGAGTACACCATTGAGATCGCTGCATCACGTGGGAACAAGGAGTTCCAGTTTGACCACATCTTCATGCCTGAGAACACCCAAGCAGATATCTTTGAAGATACAGATGTAAGTCATTTTCTGTAGGATTATGATGATGGCTTATTGTATAGTGCGCATATTTCCTGCTGCTGAGCGCTTATGGCTCATGGCATGATTCATCCTTAATTACACATGTTCATGTACCTTGCCCCTCAAAGAGGACTTTTTAACGTGTTGTTCCCTAGAGCTTAATGATCTGCACTTTCTTTCTAAGCGCTTGGGGTATAATTTTTCACTTTTATTTCTCTGATTCTTGCAGCGGTTGATCCAGTCTGCTGTAGATGGCTACAATGTCTGTATCTTTGCCTATGGTCAGACAGGCTCAGGAAAGACTTTCACTATGATAGGAGACAAGGAACAGAAATTCCCTGGTATCGCTCCAAGAGCCTTCCAGAAAATCTATGAGCTGATTGAAGAAAACAAGTAAGTCCATAGGCAGGGCTACATGTATGTTCACTATCTTTCCTTTTCTATGGGTCCAGAGCAAGAGGACCAAAAAGAATAAGCCTATTTTTCACTTTAAAAAAAAAATGTTTTGGAGCAACTGAAACTAGATTTGCTTTATAGATATTTTTTCTTATCATCATTTTATTTTATCTTTGATTACCAATATAAGTGTTATGGTTTTGACTGTACATGTATGTTAGATATATCAGGGTGTTTGTATTAAAAAGATAGATGATGTTTTTTTACATTTTCAAGATTATGCATTGCTATTTAATATTGAATATTCAAAACTTTCACAATGAAAAGGGGAAACACAAAATCTAACATCATGCATGTAGCAGGATGAAAGTTATCATGGTGAATAAATATGAATGCATGACATATAATTTGAGAATTTTCCATATGGCAGATCAATAATTAGAACATTGGAGAGAACATTTGATGTTCTGTTGGCTTATGAACTGTTCATATTTACATGTAATTATGTTTTATTGACGAAGAAAACCCTATATTCAGTTGCACTTCAACTGTTTACTTTCTGATAGAAGCTGAACATTGTGTTTGTCATTATTTACCTTTCATCATTCTTCTGTAGGGGTGTGTGTGCGGATGTGTGTGCGGGTGTGTGGGTGTGTGTGTGTGTGTGTGTGTGTGTGTGTGTGTGTGTGTGTCTCTCTCTCTCTCTCTCTCTCTCTCTCTCTATGTGGAGGTGCCGTGGTCCAGTGGTTTAAGGCGCTTGACTGGAGATGCGAGGATCGTGCGTTCGATCCCCGGCACGGCACTTATGCCCTTGAAGCAAGGCATTTTATCCTTGAGCAAGGCATTTTATCTACATTGCTCTTTTATCGTTCATCAAATAAATAAAGTGCTATAGGCATATTGATACCAGCATGTGCATGTGTGTTATTTAAAATAAAAAAAAAAAAAAAAATATATATATATATATATCTTCATCCCTCTGTTTCTCCATCATACAGTACAAACATTTTCTCCCATTCTTCATCCCTCTGTTTACCCGTCTCTCTCTCTCTCTCTTTACCTCTCTATTTTTCTATCTCTCTCTGTGTCTTTCTCTCTATCCCACCCTCTCTCTATCATTGCCCTCCTCTATGTTTGTCTCTTCTCCTCCTCACTTGCTGTTTCACTATCATTCCTCTTTCACCTTTCACTCATTCCCTCTCTCCATCCCTTCTTTTTCTTTCTGTACTTCTCTCTCCTTTTCATTCTTCTTTTTATCTCTTTCCTCCAAATCCTACTTTCTATTTTTCCATTTTCTTTCCCCTTTTCATTCTCCAGCTTTCTCTCACATCCACTCTCCTTCTTTAATGTGCATTCAACCCCATTTCATGAAACTTGTTATCAATAACAACTGCCCCATTTCTACGACAAATTTGCTCTCAGCCAATCAGATTCAAGGATTTCAGTAGCTTATAAGAATTATGTTAGAACTTATTGATAACAAGTTTTGAGAAAAGGGGCCCTTGACCCCTTCCTTTCTGTTCCTCCATCTCTTGTACACAGTTCTTTTTACTCACTTCTCCCTCTCTTTGTCCCTCATTCCCTTCTGTCTCTCTCTCTCTCTCTCTGTCTCTTGTACACAATGACATTTGTTCAGTTGCCTAAACCTAACATTGTCCTTTGTTCTTTCTTTGTAGGTCTAAATTCTCATTCAGAGTCTACTCCTACATGCTGGAGTTGTACAATGACAAGTTGATTGATCTCTACAATAAGACCAAGGGAGAGGTAAGTAAATGTTAAACCAACCCTTCTCTGTAAACGCCCTTCTGCTGACAATAGAATCATCCCTGTAATGAATCCAGAACATCTCTCATATTTGTCTCGCCTGTGTAAGCAAAAAGCGAGACATAGGCGCCACTTTTCCGGCGGCGGCGACGGCGTCAACAATTTTGGAAATGCTCTCATTTCAAAAGTATATGTGCAATTTCCATGAAACTTGAACACAAGTGTTGTAGAATATCACAAATAATGTGGAACAAATTTCAGGTCAAAAGTCAAGGTCAAAGGTCAATTAAGGTAAGTTGAGTAAAATTGTGTTCCAAAAACTTAACCTGAGGTTAAGTTTTTGAAAGTTTACTTTATTTCAAAAGGATTTGTTCAAATTCTTTGAAACTTGGTGTCATTCTCGGTAGGGATTGTCTTCATGTCACCCTATTTCAAATGAATACCCAAATCTTACATTTTCATCACATAAAAGGTCACCTACTGACAGTTTAACTTAGTTAAGTTTTGGGTAAATTTCAGTTTTGTCTCTACATACAGTACATGTACATGTATGTACCTGTAGTATGTACATGTATTGTACACATGCATTTGACTTCTTCTCAAAACTTTGCTGGTAGTGGATTTCAACCAAAATTGGCAGGGATCATCCTTAGGCAAGGAGGATCTAAATTAATACAGATGGGGGTACCTATCAATATGGGGGGGGGGGGGGGGGGTCTTAGGGGCACCACCCCCAAGAGCACCAATAATGGCAGTAATTAGATTCATATTTGCTTCTTGTTGCAAGATTGTTAGCAAAGTTGGTAGGTATCATCCTTAAAGGAAGAAGACCTCAATTTCTGAAACAGGGTACCTTGCCTCCAAGGGGCTCAGGGGCAGCACCCCTTAAGTGCCTCTATTGTGAAAATGAGATATTTGTTCAATGCATGACTGGGTTCTAACCAAACTAGGATAAGAATCATCCTTAGGCAAAGAGGATCTAAATGAATGCAAATAGGGTACCTATCCCTTAAGGAGAGAGTGGAGTGGTGGGGGGGGGGGGGGGGCAACCCCCCCCCCCCACCCTAGAGCCTGTGACACCAAATTGACCTTTTTCTTTCTTCTTTAAAATGTATTGCCACATGTAGATTGTAACCAAACTTGGTAGGAATCATTCTTAAGGGAAGGAGACTTCAAGTTGTTCAAGTATTGTAGATCATTATCTTCAAGAGTCTGATGGAGGCCTGGGGGGGGGGGGGGGGGGGGGGTCACTCGCAGACTGAAGTGGTACCCATGCGTGTCCAAAAAGAAAATAGTCCGTCTCTTATATTGTTTTGTCTCATGTCTAAAAAAGCAAATCCACATTTCATACTGGAAATAAATTGAAGTAATGATCCTGGAAATTTGAAATGCCATCATGGAAAAAATCAGGAAATATTCAGGGAATTTTATTTTCATGAAATGCCAGGAACCCTACAATTAATAATCCTTTGTCATAATGATCTGCAGCCTCCCAAGTTGGACATCAAGAAGGATAAGAAGGGTATGGTGTACATCAATGGCTCTGTGATCCAGGAAGCTGGCAACTCCAAGGAGCTCTACGGTCTCTTTGAAGAGGGATCAGCCAACCGGCATGTTGCCTCTACAAGTGAGTCAGAAAGCTTTTCAAAGTATTTGAATGACAAGGGGCATTATTCTGAGATTCATTTTATCTCAGATAAAATCTGAGATTTTAAGTCAGTGAGATAAAATATCCTTAAAAATTGTTTAAATCGGTATTCTGAGAACCATTTTAGTGAGATTTTATCTCATCTAAGACACGCCCATTTTTATGCGATACCCAATAAGAAATGTTGTTAGATATCACTTTCATCTTGCTCAGCCAATAGAATTGCTCTCTGCCAGTCTCTGGGGCAAGAGAGCGCAAATGCGTTATTTTTCCAATTTTTAATACGCGTGCCTCAAAGCGCAGACGCGCTTTTGCTAGGATTTCCTTGAAAAGGACTGAGGTACTTTAGAACACCATCACAAGCATCATTGCAAGTATGATATTAGTTGACATAAATCTTGAAATAGAATTCGATAATCATATGAGAATGTTGCTTGAGAAATATAGTCAATACTCAGTATTTTTTTATTATTTTGATCGCACGACTAGCACTATACTTGTCCAAAAATGTTGCACTTTTCATGCATCCTAGAGATAAAATAGCCCCTACCCTATTTTAGGTTTATTTTATCCTTCCCATAAAAATGATGGGCGTAAGCGTTTAAGTGTGCGCGTATCATGCGTACAACTGTATAGGCACGCAAGAGGTAGGAGACAGAGACAAAATATGAGATAAAATCCGAGCTAAAAAGTGGTCTCAGAATACCAATTTTTTTTAAAAGATAAAATTAAAAAAATTAGAGATAAAATGGTGCTCAGAATACCACCCCAGGTCTTGACTGGAGATATGTAGGTCATGGATTTTGTAATGATGTAACTAAGTTTTGATAACACTGTATTTTCATGTATGTGCATAAATATCTCTTGTATGAGAGATGCGCAGTGAAAAGGTTGCACAGTTTTATCGTTAAACTCTGTTGTGTAGGAACACTAAACACAGCAGGTTTGAGCTGCGGAACAGCCCTAATATCCTTTGGTGCAATACATATTCTAAATCTGCCACTCTCGACCCAGGTGTAGTGAATGAGTACCTGGTAGAATTTATTCTTCAAAATGCACTGTGAGCTAATACTGGATGCAAACAATTTCCAAAACATTTAAAAGAGCTTTACAAAAAAAAAAATATTGCAATTATTAATATTTTCTTTACCAATCATGATTATCGTCACTATAATAAAGAAGACAATAAAAGAAAATAGATGGTGGTGTATAAAACTAACAGCAATAAATATAAGTGAACTGAATCTGATTTCACTTGTTTTCATGTGAATGTGAATTGATGCAGCTGATTATGCAAATGGTGTTTACTGACACTTGGCTGTGAAGTTGGAGAGTTAAAACATTAAACTTGACTTGTTCATGTACACACTTCACTTTTGACATTTTGTTAGACCTACATTACAGCACTAAATGATATAAATTTAGATGTACATGCATGACAAGTTTAAGGGGTGCATCAAATGTCTGATGTTGACATTAATATAAGACTTAGTTAATTCCAAAGCAGAAGAGTTTTCTCTTTACTTGATATACATGTATTATGTGTATTTGTTGTTCTTGATGAATTTATATTGATATTGATAAGCCGTGAGGATCGACAGAATGCACTTTCCCCCTAATTTTTTTGATTTTTTGTGTGCATAACACGTAAATATTTCCATAAAACATGGTGATGCGGCATTTGCACCTGCAACCGTTTCCTCTAGGCTTTATTGCATCAAAGATAGAAGGTTAGGGATAGGGTAACAATTGGGTTTAGGTTTAGGTTTTAGGGTTAGATACAGTGTTTGGACCAGGGTGGAAGTTAGGAATTTGGTTAGTTTAGAAAGTTGACTGCAGAGCATTTGTCGACAGAACATGGGTCATGTAATCATATACCACCCTAGTTCTGCTGTGGCAAATGTGTTAATTTTCTTCCCATAACTACCCATTCATATTTACAGAGACGAATGCGGAGAGCTATCAATCCCATTAACATTTTCTCATCATCTCCTCCTAAACTTAATAATACTGGCATAACATATTCGTATAATATACAATGTTTGATTGGTACTTCCCATGAACCATTTGTATATTATGTTCTGCTACGTAAGTCAAATGACTTAACTTTCTCCCAATAACTTCTCCTTCGTATTTCCAGAGATGAATGCGGAGAGTTCTCGATCCCATCTCGTCATCGGTGTCATCATAGAGAGTACCAACCTTGGGACCGGTGCCGTTGTCAAGGGCAAGCTCACCCTGGTAGATTTGGCTGGTAGTGAGCGTTCAGCCAAGACCGGGGCTACAGCAGAACAACTGAAGGTACGCTTGTAGTTAATACCATTTGTTGTTTGTTTTTTCAGCTTCTCTTTCTCTCAGTGAAATATTTATTAATTTGAGCGATGTCTGTTTCCAGCCTTCACCATTAGCTCCATCACCTTGCCTCTCTCCTCCAGTAATCTTGATCTGCAGATTATATTAGTATTCTTCTCCTTCCTCTACTTCTCTTCCCCGGGAGGCATGTCTCATCGAGGCCTGTACATCATCCGTGTACACAAAAACGGATAAAAAGGGTACTGTTTCAGCATTAGGCACATAACCGGGGTTACGCGTTTAGGGTATCAAAAACAGCAAAAATCAAGAAAAACGGTATCAAATTCAGAGGTGATTAGAAAAAGATCCACGGAAAGGTGGGGGGGGGGGGAATATAGTTTGGTAATGTGTTCCAAATTAGGTTAAAATTTTTTTACGGTTCCTTTTTGGCTAAAAAAGGTCCATGATGATGATGTCATCCTCAAATAGGATTTCAAATACCACGCAAGATATAAAATTGCTGTTAAGGGTATAAAAATCAGAGATGTTAGACGGGTTTCCCTGTTTAGGGTATCAAAACCACTCCTACTGCAATATCCCTGTTTAGGGTGCTTTTCAGAAAGTGATTTACATGGATGATGTACAGGTTTCAATGAGACATGCCTCCCCCCGGCTCTCTTCCCCAAAATCTTTTCTGTCGGTGCCAAATTTTTCAGCATAGAATAAGAAAAGAAAAAAAATTGTATGTTGGAACAAAGGTATTAAAATTTGTCATGCTCTTGTAGTTATCATTGCCTTCTTGCAATGAAATACAGATATTCTGAATTGATGATCATGGTTTAATGCAAGTTTGAATATATTATAGTATACAGGTTTGACCAGCAAAATCCATGAGATATATCTAAATTTTGCTGAAAAACTTGGACAAGCATTTACAGTAACCAAATTGTCAGTAGATTTGCCAAGTTTTTACAGTCGATATGCTAAATCAGAAAACAAATCTTTGACAATTTTTCAGATTAATCCTTGCTATTTATGATTAAAAACATGCATGTACATGCAGTTAAAAAAGAAAAAGCATATTACATAACTTGTTTTTCCCCAAACTAGGCCTTGATATAATTATTTTAGCGGTGTTTTTATTCATGCAATTTATATCATCTCTCTTATTGTGAACCAGGAAGCGAACTCGATCAACAAATCTCTGAGTGCTCTGGCCGACGTGATCTCTGCTCTGTCCAGTGAGCAATCCTTCATCCCGTACAGGAACAACAAGCTCACCATGCTTATGCAGGACTCCCTCGGTGGCAACGCCAAGACTCTCATGTTTGTCAACATCTCACCCGCAGACTACAATGCAGAGGAGACCGTCATATCACTCACGTGAGTACAAGATGCTATCAAGTATTTTGTGAAAGGACATTTTTCTGTTGATTGTTTGCACTTTATTTGGCCAACTTGTGGAGTACTTGATTTTTTTTGCCTTAGTGGGTTCAAAGTCATTGGTCATGTCGGTCACTTTTAGTGTTTCCAGAATCCTCTGCAACTTGTTGTTGAAAGCTACATCAGTGGCAGATCCAAGATTCTCCAGCGAGGTATGAGGGTGGGGGGGGGGGGAGATACATGGCTGATGAATAAAACAATGTACTTTTGTTTAAGTAATCAATAGTCACTTCAATATAACATAATTCTCTGCACCTTTTTATTTAAAAAAAAAGCAGTTTGCATGGCTATAGTTGCAGAATGAATCCTGTACATGGCTTCTTGTAACTAATACATTTGCTTTCGTTTGTATTTCCAAACTCGTATATTTTTTGTTTTCATTTAAGACATGCATGGCCCAATGAATATAGTGAAAGGTTGGAAATATGCAATTATAAAGTCTTCTTTTTATGTTTGTTTTTTGACAGGTATGCCTCCCGTGTGAAGCTTATCACCAATGATGCTTCTAAGAATGCTGACAATAAGGAGATTGCGAGACTCAAGGATGTAAGTTCACCTCCTAATTTTCCCAGGGGGATATTTATCTTGAGGATAGAGGTGGGAGGGGGGGGGGGGGTGGGGAGAGAAGGGGTAGTTGTCCTCAGAATTATCATCCAGAGTTGGGGGGGGGGTTGTTCCAGGGGTAATTGTCTGCAAAAAGAAAAGATTACCTTTTGGGATGCTGATTTACACACACAAGAAATCTCTGACAGGCAAGAAAAAAAAAAAAGTTTTTTAAAATACCAGTAAAGGGGGGGGGGGGGGGAAACAAAAAAACAAACACAGTCTTGTACCCCTCTGGATTCGCCTGTGAGATATTACTTTGAAGTGGAACTCAGTTTTCTCATATCAATTCATTTTATTTTTCATCATTTACAGGTCATTTCTAAGCTCAAGAAGGGAGAAGCCGTGGATGAGGAGGAAATGGATTAAATACAGACTGAAAAACCATCCCAAAATAAGTCCTTATATAAATCCATTCTTTTGGTTATAAATAGGTTGAGTACTCGTCATGTGATTGCAATATGAAAGAAACAGTCTAAAAGTTATTAGGAATGCTTGATTATGTACTAGACAAGACTTACTGTGTACTGTGAACTTTTGGAATCATCAAATGACAACAAATTGACAGTCTCGCTGATAATCTTGAAAAATGGTGAAAAACATTGCTCACAGTTATATGGCACTCATCTTCATATGGCGTCAAAATTTGGTAGAAAGTTCAAAACTTTTTCAAGTCATATTGGAATATCAGGGCATTTTAAGAATGGTTGTTTTATTTGACATTGCTACGGTTGGGAAAAAGAAGAAAAAGACATGAGAAAATCACAAAATGTTTTTTCACCATAACCCAAAACTCAACTATCTCTTTAAACTGTTATCCTACGAGTACCTATATTGAAAAGACAAGCATCAGTCAAAGATTTTTCATGCTTTTGCCCAAGTGCAGGCTATTTTGCATATCATTTTAGTAATTTAAGCATATTTTTTAACATCATGTGAAGCTAAAGATATTACGTTGTTAACTCAAACATGCAAGATATTAAAATTCTATTGTATATGATTTATTAAATGTTCCCTTTAATACCAAATTTCCCAAACAGAGATCATAAGAGATATTTCAGTTATACCACTCAGCTTTGAATATTTGGTTTCTCTCATGATTTTCATCAACTAGTGTAATATGATTTTTTGAAAGCAAATTAGACGGTTCCTTTCATCCATTCTTATTTTGACGCAAATTATTTCTTATGTGAACGACTCAGTAATATCTTAATCAAGACAATACAATGAATGTATTTAAAGAGAATGTGCCTTTAATTTGATTCAGTTTTTGTACTCATTGTAAATAAATAAATCATGAGCTAAATTCAGATGAAAAAATCATTGCATATAATTACATGTAAGCAGCAGACAATACACTTTGCAAAATAAACTGAATAATACATTAAAATGTAGAATACATTGTTTGAATAGATGTAATGCTATGAATACATTCAAAGGGAATAGCAAATTTCCTATTAAGTTATAACTTATTTTCCAAGTGGAAAATACTCATAGAATTTGAAAAGGTGTTGCACCATGAACAATAGTTAAGTATGTCTCATGGTAATTGATTCTGATAACTGTAATAAGAACAAAATAAAATAGACCAGACTATTTATTATTAATTGACATTGTTATATTTATATAACATATATTTTTATGATTTGATTTTATGTTCAACTTTTTAAAATTATCACTTGTACATTGTAATGTCCCTTTTTTGTCTTTTTTACAATGGCAATAGAAGAAATATAAAACTCATCCAAACCATCACTTTTAAAAAATATAACTTATTGTTCATAGGTCAGCTTTATATATTTTGTGAACAAAAAATATGATTACTGTCCTTTTTAATGGGGTGATTAATTTCAGGTCTGTTGTTTGTATAAGTATCTAATTTAATAACACAATGAATAAAAAGAGAAAAATTTCAACACAAAAGAAATTCATATAACAGTAAAAACTCAAGTAGTGCACTGTGGAAAGAAACAATATAGTTTATGCATTCATACAAATCATTCTTTGGAAAATAGAAATCAAGAATAGATATTATTCACAGGAAAGAAATGTACATGTAAGTTTTTCGAAAGATGATAAAAAAAATGTAAAAAGCATCAATGTTGTAGAATTACACTGTAATACTTTATGAAATTGCAATCACAAATTATAAAGATAAATGTACATACTATTTAATTTTCTCTGTAAATACTTATACTGGACATGTTTATTCACATAGCTATGTATTCATGTAAATATGACTACAGTATATGATATATATATATATATATATATATATATTTGATTTTAGTTTTGTTTTTTTATGTACAATTGTTCTAAATGTTAACTTTCCGTCCATAAACTTTCAAACTAAATATTACATTCGTCCATGTTTTCTCCGAGTCCTTTCCAATGTTTATTACCTTGATTCTTTAATAACATTTTTATGTTGTGACAAAATGCGTTTTTATATCACTAACAGATATAACAATTAGAGTAATGTCTTGAAATCATTGATATTATGTGTGCCTTTTTCCATGCAATCATACTTTTATTCTGTCCAACGGAATGCAGCTTGTATTCGTGTGTTTGTGTGTTACTTTCCGTTGTGCTAAGTAGACGTCCAAATAAAGACATTTCTCTCCAGTTTACATTGTGATTTCCCATTTATTTTGTAGCCTTTTATATTGAAGATATGATGATGCTGTAAACACTTTGACGGTATTTTGTTAAAATCCAAATAGCGTGATTGAATAGAATCGTGTTACATGAACGTGAATTACACCATGAAATAGAATAGAAACTGATGTAACATACAGTTTCTCACTCGGTTAATGGCCGATGGTATGGGACAATGTGTTGAGGATGTGCCATCCAATGTGTTTGATTTTTTCCACTTCAAACACAAGTCAATTTGATTACTAGAAGTCTAATTTCATTCCAATTAACCGACATAATACATGTATATGTATATGAACAATGGAGTTCATATCCAAGCTGTCCTGGAATGTTTGCCATGGGAATTTTTTATTTCACCACATACGTCAATTAGATTACTGGAAGTCTAATTTCATTTCAATTAACTGACTTATTACATGTATAGAAGTGGAGAGAGTATCCACGCTATCCTGGAATGTGCTTGTCATGGGATTCAGACCCCCCCCCCCCCTGCCTTATTTTTGTTATCGGCAGATTACAATAGAAATAATCAGAAAACTGCAAATGACTCGATAGTTAATATTCTATGATACTGTTTTAGGCTACTGTGATGAGATTTGTTGTTAGTTGACGGTTTTAGTCTTTTTTTTTTTTTACCTACTTGTATTTTATGACCACATTCTACCTCTCACTCTTTCTCTGTTTTTGTCTCACTCTTTCCCTCTTGGTACCCCCTTTTCCTAATGTTACAATGTCTTTGACGACTTAATATGATCATGGTAAATGCATTAAAGGGGGTACCCAATGCTGAAACAATGTTAGTTCATTTAAAAGATCATGATTTTATTAGAAGAAAATCATCTGCCTTAAATTTTTTTTAAAATTCGTGTTGCCAGAAAATCCCCGAAATATGGTAAGATTTCAGGATATTTTGGCCCCTCAGCTGTGTCCCAATTTCAGCTAGGTAACCACAATGACGTCAAAGTGGTTACCTTGTCGCGCAATTATAGCAAAATGCGCGCAAGGTGTAATGCATTTTGTACAGTCTAGCGCGCAACACATCTGCAATACACGAATTTTTATAAAACTTAAGGCAGATGATTTTCTGCTAATAAAATCATGATCTTTAAAATGAACTAACATTGTTTCAGCATTGGGTACCCCCTTTAATGACAGGGTCAAGTTACTTGACGTACTGCAGTGTCTATCAGTATTATGATGTATGGAGTAACAAATCTGTGAGCGTTAAATGACTTTTAATTTTGTCATATCATTCACGGTGTCACCATTAAAGTGTCTATTACGAACAACAGGTGCATGCTCTTCCAGTGACTGGCTTGATTGCATTATTAGTGATGGTATCGTTAATATCGCCGTCACCTTCCCGTGATTTTTTGCCCCGAAGTCGCCTACTCCGTCGTGGCTTCCTCGGTTTGCGCTCTTTCCTAGGCTTATGGCGATGCCTCCTCTTCTTGCCACAGACGCCATCATTTCGTCCAAAGCTGGGTGGACTTGGAGAGCGGAGAAGACGGTTCAAGAAGGATATATCATCGGCGTCATCCTGAGCAAAGGTTCCCAGTCCGTACGCCCTTTCTCGCTCCCAGCAGCTGTCTTGGCTCGATGCTGTGTCACACTCAGAGTATTCAAGGATGTCGTCTTGGCTGTGCAGATAGTCGCTTCCCTCGAAGCTGGTAGCTTCAGCAATTGTGGACAGAGCAGAGAATGCAGCGGTAGAGAAAGGAAAGTTCGGATCGTACTTCGCGCAAGTGGACGTGGAATGACTTCTCTTTACGAGTGATCCCGGTCTCGATTGGGCTGAACTGTAGACAGATCTTGATGCCCTTTTATCTGATTTAGGAAGGCAGTTTGTATCATATCGCGTAGGAAATGAAAGGTTTCCTTCTAGTCCGCCTGGTCGGAGACCTAAATAATTTGTAAATGACGTAATACTTGCAGACCTGTCAGGATATGGGTGTTTCCGATTACCCTGAGTGAGTTGTTTACTTTGTTGAGCGGAAAGCGTGCCTGTCTGTTCCTCCGTCCTGTAATCCTCGGAACCTGCCGAGCTGAGGATGTCTAGAACTGTTCTTTCATCATCTAACGCGCATCGCGCCATCCTACGGCGAGATATACACTCAGAACGAGACTGGATCTCGAGGTGAGTATTCAGAACATCTTCGTCCGAAAATTCTGACGCACTACACGAATTGTTGATGTTATCATTCTGACTGCTCGTCAAGCTGATCACTTTATCTAAGACCACTAGCGGTCCATCTCCTTTCAGTCTCTTCCCTTCACTGTTGCGCTTCTCGCATTTTCCAATCATCGGCGCTCTCCTGCACAGAGCACTCACTTTCACAAGACTCGCAGCCGATTTTCCCGATCGGCTTCTCTTCAGCTTCTTTGGCTTCGACGATGACGGCTGCTTCTCTTCAACAATGACGAGAGCGCCCTCCTCGTCATCATTCTGACTTGTCATTGGCTCGCTTCCCATGGTGTCCGTCTCGCTCTGGGTGTTGTAATCACTACTGTCCGTAGTCATTGCATGATCCTTAACCCCGATGACGATGCAGTGACTTCCGACCTGCTTCAGCATCATGTCATCTTCCCGCGCTCCAAGTCGGCGCGCGCGTTTTCTACTTCTACTCACCATCTCTCTCTCGCGCTTCTTTGCAACACATTCACCGGTAGAACATAATTTATCTCCCTCCATTTCTATTCTACTTTCCAAGGCACCCCCATTTTCGGTTATATCACGGTTTCGCGTTTTACTCATGCTGCTGCCTCTTTTAGTAAAAGCCATTTTCGTTGAAATGGTGCCACTTTTGTCGCTTCGGTCGTAGTCACCTAACGTTTCAGTTGGCTCGTCGAGGTGTTCACCGATTAACACCTCGTTGTTGGGTTCGCCGGAGAAATTGACGATCTCTTCGTCAGATGCAGACGAGTCTTCAACGTTCAAATAATGGAGTGATGTCGGGATCTAAGAAGGAATGAAAATTGATATACATGTAGTTATATAATATATTTAAATTTTCGGTGATCCCCATGATAAAATATAATTATGTTCAATTTAAATGTATATTTATCGCCCTGTAAATGAAATTGGGAAAGTACATGTATGTAGCGAACGTCACAGTGACTTATTGTGGGTTAAGTGAGACTGAGCGCATGGTGCCAACTAGGAAGCTGATAATGAGCGTGCATATAGGAAGAATGATTGTGGGACATAATACAGTGTGAGTAAATACACAGGAAGCCAAACCCCAAATATCTTAAAACGAAAGCGAATCTCTGAAATAATGGTATTACAGTTGATTTTATCTTATTTAATTTGATTTTTAGTGCTGCTCATCAAAATGCGATCATGGATGACTGAGCATTGGCCATTTTTGAAAAGCATGTCAAAATCGTCTTTGCCCAAGTTTGGGATGAATAGTGTTCATGAGTTACTTTCATTATTTGTGAGTGCTTTCAACTGGAATGGAGACCATTCAACCAACATTGGGTTGACGATCCATTTTATTCAAAACTTGGGCAGAGGCAAATTTGACATGAATGAGGAAAAATGTTACTGTTCTGCTGTCCATGGTCAGAATTTATTGATCAAGTTGTCAACTCAAAGAAAACATGATAGGCTACAATATGAGTAACTTTGATTCTTATCTATATGTATGGATTGCAACAGTATTTAGGGTTGAATTTGGGTTTCTTTTTTGACTCACACATGATTTGTGCCGCATTGAAAATAAGAAAATTCGCGAAGCGATTACATGTAAATAATTTTATGTCGCTCTCAAAAGGGTCTTTCTCCGTCTAGAAGGTACACATTATCTCCTTAATTACAATTCCTACAATCAGAAACCTGCTTTTAAGGAAAATTATACATGTTGCAATGTTTCCAATATGCCTATATTGCTAGGTTCTTGGAGTCAGATGATGTGCAATGGACTTTGATGCTTACATTTCAAACAACAAAATAAGGGGGGGGGGGGAGGACGCCAACGAGGTTTGTTAACTAAAGCCCGGCGCACACTGAACGATCCGACTGCGATCCGATTGCTCTGCGACTGTGAGCCCAATCGGATCGCAGTCGCAGCACATCGCAGACTATACGACTCCACTAAAACCGATATCCGATGATTTTGCAGCGCGTGCGTATTTTGCATCGGAGTAACCATTTTCATCATGTCTTGTATATTATATCAATTAAGAGGACAAGTATCTTTTCTGAAAATAACATTGTTTTACAAAACAAATTAGGCTGTTTTACAGTCAGGAAAAAGGTAGGGGAGATCCAGGAGAGTTGAGCCACTTTTTTCATAATGGGCCATATTTCCCCATACCTGCATTGTGGGTTGGACAACTTCTTCTCATTTGAAATTTAGCTCCTATGTTATAATACAATGTGGGTTATGATATTCAAGGTGATTGCATTTCAAAGTAGTAGTCTGTTTTAAAAAAATTGTCGAATGGCGCAAGTCTCCCGCAGGGTGAGGAGAGTTGAGCATACTCATAACGAGAGTTGAGCCACCCGTGGGAGAGTTGTAAATGGGAGTAGGGAAAGACATGTTTCGCTTGTGGATTGGCCTGCATTGCCTAGTATAAAGTGCCGGTATAATCGCCATAATAACATGCATGATTTTGTAAATGGAAATGACATTTACTAATGGTAAACTATGAATTATTTCAGGCAGCAAATGGATCTGTTTTCCAAATTGTAGACGCATCTTTGATACATCGATCTATGCTGACTTAAAGATGGATAGCTGGGGCTGGGGCTGGGGCTGGGGCATTTGTAACAATATTAATGATTACGGAACATATTCGTCCGCGCAATCAATCCCATGGCATGAGTTATAATTACTCTTTTTTTTAAATCAGCGATAGCCAGTGTCATTTTTTAATTACTCAACATTAAACAAAATCAAAACTTTCACCACAATGCACACATAAAATGGAATCCTTAGATTTAAACTTTGAAGACATAAAACCATTTTCGTGTAGACATGATAGAGATCTAACTTAGAACCACATGTATTATGGTACCTGCTGTTTGAAGTAACAAGAAACAGTGTTGGTTAAAAAGTACAATGAATTCATGTCTGCGTGGGAGAGGGACTTCGAAAAACATATATCCAGTTTCTGGTGCGGTTCTTTTTTCAACACTGAAATGTTGGATTTTGAATTGTTGGTGTGTGACCTCCAAATTCACAGTTGGTCAGGTATAATCAATGAGTGATTCTAAAAGGACAGTGTTTATTGACTCACAATCATGGTATTGAAGAATGCTCTACTGTTAATATAGAATCAATGAAACATGCAGTCTAGACATATTCAATACAAGAACCCACTGACAATGAACATGATATTCCTACATTCACGTTCTTATAATACGTGTTGTAAGATGATACCAGAGACTTACTCATCAGAGCCCTGACATACCCGGCGTACTCCCCATCCTTCCCCTCTTACGGGCCCCCCAATAAAAAAGCTGAACAAAAATTTTAAAAACCCTACTTGCGTCGCAAGTTTTTTCCAAGCACGTATAGGAGCACGCAGGACACGCAAAGAGAGTGTTGGACATGTCCAACAATCTCTCTGTGTGGCTACGGGTTCAGATGAACATACGTGACACGCGCAGCCATCGTACTGCTTGCACGTGCTTCTTGCGACCATCGCACGGGCTCCTTGCGGAGGTCTCAGGAGGCCCAATTCGGTTGCACGGTACCTGTACGGGCCTGTACGTTCGCTCTCAAGAGTTCTTGCAGGTAAGAAAGGGTATGTTAATGAGGAGGGTGCAAGACTTTGAAGGGGAAGGACCCTGAGAGGGCCATTTTTTAAAAAATGGGTACAACTGGTCCCAGGGCCCGAATTTTTGGTGGCCCCATATCCCGAATTATTGGGCATAAAAAACTCTACCTACATGCCAAATTTTATGCTTTTATGAAAAAGTGCACAATTCCATCAATTTTCTGCATCCATCTGCTGGACTATCACTTCATTATGACTCAACATCTAGGATTCTACTGTTTAAAAATTTAGCAATACATCAATACTAAAACACTGATTAAAACAACACATTATTAGGTGGGCTGTACTTCAAGTACAGACCACCTTATATTTTTGTACGAATTTTTTTTTTCTTTCTTTCTTTCTTTATTATTATTATTATTATTATTTATTTTTATTTCTACCCACTTTTTTGTATGCACAATATCTCCAAAACAACCAATTCAAATGTACTCAAATTTGGTACAATGGTAGATATGGTAATTGTCTCAGCACAGAAATTTTTTCAACATAGTCAATACATCGTGACGTCATCTAGGCGCCATTTTGTAAAATTCTGACATATGCTATATCTCTGCAATGGAAAGTCATAACATAACCATATTTGGCATGATGCAAGTTAATTAAACAAGGAAATTAATTAAACATGCATATTTTGAGTGTATTGTAATAAGTTTATTTATATGGATTAACATATAACGAAAATCTGAGAGGTCTAAAGACGAAAGCTATGTCATGTGTCATCATAACATATTTCTTATAAAGTTTGCTACAATTTGATACCAAATTCAACATACTTTGAATGACGTGTGGTCATGTTAATGACTTTTGACTTTTGACCTTATGGGTTAAAGTCACTAAAGTTCAACAGATAAAATGGCAACATCAGTTTTTTTATATTAGTGGGAACAAGTATAATAAATTCATAGTGGTCGCCAAAAATTAACATGAACTGTACACGAACTCCATATCGACTACACATGCCCCTCCACATACAGTGTGAGTCAATAAAAATGAAACACAGATTCAACCATAAATGTCGTTGCAATCGGTACATATAGATTTAATCAGAGATAATCATATTGTAGCCTATCATGTTTCCTTAAATTTGACACCTTGATCAATAAAATTCGACAATGTACAGCTGAACAGTAACATTTTTCCTGATGCATGTCAAATTTGCCTCTGCCCAAGTTTTGAACGGAATGAACGGTCAACCCAAGGTTGGCTGAAATAGAACGCACTTATATAAAGCAACTCCCGAACACCATTCAGCCCAAACGTGGGCAAAGACGATATACTTTTTGAAAATGGCCAGTGCTCATTCATCCAAGATCGCATTTTGGTGAGCAGCCTATCAAATTAAAGAAGACGTCATCAACTATCATACCATTATAATACATTTTAGCGATTCCACTTGGTTTTTAAAAAATTGGGGCTTGAATGTGCGTATCCTTTTTATTGACACACACTGTATAGAAGATGGGAGCAGAATTCAATCATAAGTTACAATACTGAACGAAGAAAACAGATGGACTGAATATGATATATCTAATTACCATTTACAGGAAGGCATTAAGCTAAAAGTTTTTCTTTTAAATTCATTGTATACACAACCTTTGCGGAAATACAGATGTGGTCACTGCACATAAAGTTATAGTCTACCAAAAAATACTTTAAAACAAGACGATGATAAATTATACACAAAACCGCAAAGTTACAGAGATACAGATATTTTACTGAATATTTTTATTTCTTTTGCGGTTATATCTAACAAGGTCCGTGGGGTTGGGTTGCAGCCCCCTCCCCCCTCCCCCAGGGATTTTTATTGACAATTTTTTTGTCAACCTTCACCCCATATTCAGGCAGCGAGAGGGTTCATTTAAGATTTGTATATCTTATTTAGATCATTCATTACATGTATATTAGTCATTCTAACTACACTATAGTAAAGTGTCAGTCTTTTTCTTACTTGCTCGCCAAAATTTCGAACTGTATTAGAGTTAAAAACATCAGCCCTATACTGTCACAATTTTACCATACGCCTATACAGATTCAATAAAAAGGATAACCTAAAATACTTCGGGAAGAAAAAAGGTGTTGAAAATATAAATAGGACTTTGTACGTCGTCATTACAGACATAATTTACAATTCTGATGAATGTGCAAATGTTAGGGTTTTTGGGGGAAAAATGTGCTGTTTTGCATGTCATTTCCCCCTTTTGAGGATACTAAATCTATTGAACTGTCGTGGTTATATTCTACATCAAATTAATTAGTCTAACCAACCTGACACAAGTCATATTTACAATATGTTTACAACTTGTAGCCATACTAAATATGTATTTCTTTACATAAATATTTATATTACACCACAAACCACTGCAAACATGCAAAGAGAGTACTTCCCATGAAAAATGACAAATTATTCCATCCATGAAGATTCAAAATTTACAACTCTGATGAATGTGCAAATGTTGTGGGGGTTTTTTTGCGAAAAATGTGCTGTTTTGCATGCATGTCATTTCCCCCTTTCAAGGGTTATATTCTACATCAAATTAATAAGCCTAAACCTGACATTATTTACAATATGTTTACAACTTGTAGCCATACTTAATATGTATTTCTTTGTATAAATATTTATATAGTCATAGTCTGTGGTGGATTATAACCACAAAAATAGTATCTCTGTCATCAATCATACTGTTGCAAATAGCAGAACCCTTAAAGGGCAATCCAACCTTGGTAATAAGATGATTTGTGTGAAAGCAGAAAAATAAGAAAAACAGGATGGTGAAAGTTTGAAAGAAATCGGACAAGGACTAAGAAAGTTATGGATGTTTGAAAAATGAGATCACTACGTCTATGCGAATCTCAAATTGGCAATTTAGTGAGTCAATTGTGACATTTTTGTGGACAACTCTCCCACTTGTCGTACACAAAAATATCATTAATTTGCGGTTTTCTTCTAGCCGCTTTTACCCTCGGGGCTGTACTCAAAATATATTGGAGAAAGCATATTGTTATAGGTCTTCATGAACGAAAAGATCCTACTGAGTAATGCATTTTGAAAATAAGTGACATTTTAGTCATTTTGTGTGTTAGAGCGAATGGGGGAGTTGTCCACAGCTACATCACAGTGACATTACCTATTCGGCCAATTTGAAATTCCCATAAGCATAGTGATTACAACTTTCAAAAATTCATAACTTTCTTATTGCTTGTCCAATTTCGTTCAAACTTTCACCAATCTGCTTCTCTGATTTTTCCTCTTTCTTTCAAAGCAACTTGCTATTAAGGTTGGATTTCCCTTTAATGATCTGTATAATTATGATGATGATGGTGGTGGGCAAGAAATGGAAGAGGTGAAAAGAATGGTGGAAATGAAAAGAGAGAACGAAGAGGGTAAAACTGAGACACGGAATAGTAGAGCGGGAGAGAGAGAGAAAGAGAGAAAGATGGTGGGGGGGGGGGGGGTAGGTGAGACTGAGTGTAAGAGAAGAAATTGGGAAAGATGCAGACAGGTCCCATATTGTAGAAAAGTAGCCGACTTGGAAAGAAAGAAGAACGGCAATTGAAAGAAGACCCCCCCCCCCCAAAAAAAAAAAAAAAAAAAAAAAAAAAAAAAGAGAGGAGTTAAAAGGAAGGGGAAAGAAATGAAGAGAGAGAGAGAGGGGATGAGAAAGCTAGGAAAGACTGGAATAAGAATAAGATTAATAGAGTGAGAGACAGCTTGGGACAAAGAGAGAAATTGATTCGAAGTAGGGAGACATAGGGTGGTACAGGGTGGAAAGAATGAAAAGGGGAAAGGGAGTTCCAGATTAAAAAAAAATGTTTATACATGATTCAGCCCCCTACCCCTTTCTCACTTAAACCTTTTTATTTTTCGAAATCATCTTTCAATGTTGATCCATAATTCATCTCCCTCTCTCGTTCGCTTTCTTATGTATACTCATATTTTCTTCTTTCTTCCTCTCAATCCCTTTCTTTCAACTTCTCTATAACTGAAGTTTCCTTCCATTCAGTTTCAATAATTAACTCCAAATCAATCGTATGGAAACATTCATTTTCAGATATATTCTTGGCACATATCCGGACTCATTGTTTTTCTCCATAAAACCATCTTTATCTAGCAATTTCATTCTAATTTCCTTCATACCTCTCCTTTATTTTAGTTCTCTATTATTTTTTTTCTGCTCTGGAAGTACTTAAAAATGCATGTAGCAATGTTGATGAGAAATCTTAGACATGTTAGAAGCATGCCCTTTTTCTCTATCTATCATGTAATGTACAATCAAGTAGATTGCACAATTTCTGGCATGGTTCTTCAGACATTCATACGACGCCTTGAAACTCAACAATAAACAAAGTTCCATTACCAAGCTTCTTTATTTTGTTAAATTGTTTAATAAATGAAACAAGCTGATCAATAAATCAAGAAATTTGTGAATGTTGAGATAACACTTTCTTTGAGAATTCATAGATTCATAGATCACATTAGATTCATGAACATGTGAAAATGATGGGACAAACTATAAGAAATTTGTAAATGTTAAAGGGAGCCACCGCTCGGTATCCATGTACGTTCAATTTCATTCGCTTGCCCCAATTGCAAGGCCGTGTATAACAACAATCTTGGAGCAGCGAAGAAAATTGCCGTCGAGGGTGGGGTAGTTTGTCAGTTGGTTTGTTTAGATCGTCTTTCTTCGGTCGAATGCGTATCACTGCAATTGCGTGCTCGTTTACCGAAGATGTACGGAGATTCCTGAATATTACCCGAGCCGGGCCAAGCTCCAAAACACCACGACTGACGACTTTTCGGTCCCTTTAAGATAACAAATTCTTTGAGAATATCAAATTGGAGAAATTGTAATGTGACAGTGGTGACATTATTTTATAGTGTCGGACAACTTTTCTCATTTGTTTCTGGTGATCATAATTTTCCATTTTTGCCTTCCGTGCTGTTTTCTAATATTAATTAAGGATAACATGATGTTATATGTCCTCCAGTAAACAAAATACTTGCTTCTCAGTCACTGAATTTTGAAACATGATTGATTTCATTAATTATGATGACAGAAACAAATGGGATAGTTTTCCTATATACTTGCAATTAGACTCAAATGCATGCAGTGCAAATATAATGATTTTCTCTGTAAAGTCAGGAAAGGTGGTAAGGGAGGGGGGGGGGGCTGGTCACGGAGCTCCTTTATCACTTTGAGACTAGTGTGGACTTTCACGTTTCAAAATTATAGTTAATCTGTAATTGATGGGAATCTAATGACTGAAAACTGCCCTCTTCCCTTTACAGATAAGCTTGTGTAATTCCATACATACAAACTTTGCAGAATGTTAAGTTTTCAGAAATAAGAAGCAATATATTAATAGAGTAAGCAATAAATTCAAATGGATTTTTTTTTTTTGGGGGGGGGGGGGGTATTCTTTTTAACTTACTGGATAATGAAAATAGCAAAGCATATACAATTTTACTGTTCAGTCTCGCCAATTCTAGAAAAAAACCCCCTCAAATTCATGCCTATGATGATGACCCACTAAGGGCAGCTGCAAAATATAAGAATTTAGATACATGTATTTGCCTTTTTGGTGTCTGATATCTGTCGTAAGGATGAGTAGGACAGAATAGACTATTCTCCTCATCATACTTTTATTTTCAATATCCCCCTCATAGAGATATATCTTTGCCTTTTTCTTAATTCTTTACATTCATCTGTGACTGCCAATGTCTGGGAGATTCTTCAGGGTCCTCCCTGTCAGTGCCAATGCCTCATCAATCTGGAGAGAAAATAATGAAAAGGTCTTGCTATACACACATGTATAAATAATTAAAAAGTGTCTATGATTTGAAAGTTGATTTACAATGAATCTGGAAGAAAAAATATAGTCATATCTTATTGTATAGTGGCGAATAAACAATATCTGAATTTGCAATGACATCATGAAGCAAACAGTGTATAGATACTATCAGGGAAGACAGGGAAAATGTTACAGAAGGGGGGGGGGCAGTCACAAGAACAGTTCTTGTCCCCTCTGATTTGCCAATACCCCCCCCCCCCGAAAAAAAAAATCAAACATATTGAATGAAGTTTTCTTGACACTACCATGGTTACGACAATCGTTCCCAACATATTTTGTTTTACTGTGAAACAAGTTAGTCAAGTTAGTTGTGTATATTCCCAAGAAAGGGCAGTTTTTAAAGCTAATATCTAATCTCACCCGTAATATAGATGATACATGCGATGGCCTCAAATGTTATGCAGCTACTACACCTTCTGGGTACTTGTTGCACCAGATCTTTTTCGAGTAGGTAGCCCCCCTTTGTCTAATCTTGAAAGCCAAGTTAGTCATCCTTATGCAGCACTTGTACCTGAAATGGAAACCACAATACATTTTTGGTTTTATAGTCTGAGGTCTATCATCACATGCTCATTTTTAGGTTGCAAAAGCTGAGGTATTTAATGGCAAACTAAAATTGAACTTAGTTTAGTTCATATAATAGAGAGATTGACTCATTCTATATCTTTTCCCTATATGTACCCTTTAATATTTGGATAGAAACTGTAACTGTAAATTATTGAGCCGCCCCCCCCCCTCAATAAATACAGGCAAAATTTTAGATGGTCTAAAAGTAATTAAAAAAAATACCCAATGTAACTGTTTGTTGATAGAGAAATAAATATATCCTTAGATCTAAATAAATAAAATAATAAATGGCCAAACACAAAATTATAAATCCAACTTAAGTGTTAAAGCTAACAACATATAAACAGGTCTACCAATTAGAAAGATTTAGATTAGGTCGAGTTAGACTAGACCTAACAGATATAATCTTTCGTTAAAACGGATCCTGTGTAGAAGTTTACCTTTTCTAACATTTCTCTAGAATCTGATTTATTCTGTTGTTGGATGTAACAGTTAGAATCTAGATCAAGATTTTAAAATAAGTAGGAATTCAATTCAGGAATGAACACGGGTGTAAACAGGCATAATTATCCATTGTTAGTGGGGGTATGATCTATTCATCATCAGATTTAACACTTGGTTGGTTTACTTAGTCTAGACCAAACGGCAGACTTAACGTTACTAGGTCTAGCCATGACCATGGTCTAACGTTAGACTCTCCAACTAAAGTTTCTAAACACGGTTAGAATCTAGATCTAATTTAGATCTAGATCATCTATTCTACCTTTTTACTAGATCTATAGTATTATTGGATCTAGCCTAAGTTAAATAATAGACAGATCAAAGTTAGGTCCAACTGCTGGATCTAACGTTAACTAAGAAATACTGACATAGATCTAGATCTCCATGAATAGTTCCAGGAACTCCTCCTGGGCTGGGCATGTGTGGAAATTACAGGGAGGCAAAAGAGGAAAAGAAAAAGAGGAAGGAGAAAGAAAGAAAAATAAAATAAAATGTAGATCTAAGCCGAGTTCGATCTAGATCAAGATCTAAATGACATGTTTGACTCCAGAGTAGACTCTCGAGCCTAGATCCATGAAGAAGAAGGCGAAGAAGCAGAAGAATTGGAAGAAGAAAGGAGGATGAGTCTGAGAAAAAGAAGACGAAAGGAGGAGGAGGAGAAAAATAAGAACTCCCGAAGAATAAAATTAAAAAGAAGATGAAGAGGAAGAAAAAGAAAAAGAAGAAGGAGGAGGATCGAGGAGAAGAAGAAAAAGAATTAAGTTCTTCACTTTTCTTACTTTAGTTTTAATAATTACTTTGCAGAGCTAACATTTTGTTAGATCTGAAAATAAATTCTTGTTGCCTACCTCGAGCTGGGACTGGTCTTGTCTTGAATGAAGGTGAATTGAGTCGCTTTTGACTTTGACACTCCTCGAAGTCTTTTCCTGAAACAGGCTGGCTGTTGCTTATGAATACTGACTAATATCATTTCTCTTTCTCATTTTCTAACTAGTCTATTTTGTTTCGCCCAGACTGTCCAGTTATACGGTAAGAGGAGACATCCTCGACCTTCGCTGCTTAGTGGTTCAGCAAGCACAGTCTACGGTACACAGGTTTCAGCCTGCCAGAGTTGTGGGAGCGAGTTGTGCGTTGTGTGCGTACAACTTCAGCTGCTTTTTTGTGCGATGAGCTTTTTCCTGGTTTTGGAGATCATCTCAAGCAAATTGACGATGACGTCATCATTTTGCACCATCCCGAGAGGCCAAAAGATTAAAATCGCACGACTCATCGCAAAAGATTCAACATGTCGAATCTCTGCGATTTGGTCTACGATTGTCGTGCGACTGATCGGATCGCTGTCATAAGCTAAAGCACACCTCACGATCCGATCAAAAATCAGTCGGATCGCAGTCGGATCGTACAGTGTGCGCCGGGCTTAAAGGCCACCGCACACCTTACGATCGGTCTGCGATCCGATTTGCGAAATAAATCGCTATGGCCTTAAATATCGGCATTTTAACAAAATAAATCTACCCTATTCAGGTTCTGAAAAGTAATATGAATACTAAACATAGGGTTTTGGTAAGCTGTCAGCTTTTTACAGGGAATAAGGGCAAAATTAGTTTCCAATCGTAGGCAGTCGTACGATTTTTGTGACGTCACTACGACTCAGAGCCGATTTGGCCATTCCACCGTCTAGAAAACTCGGCAAAAGCCGTGTTATCGATTTTACTATCTGTATGACTATTCAGACCCTCAGTCAAAAATATTTTTCGTTTATAAATGATTTGTGAAATAATATTACATTTTCTTCTGAAATCGGATCGCAGATCGATCGTAAGGTGTGCGGTGGCCTTGATATACCTTAATACCTTTTGATACAGTTGTCTGCTCAGGCCAAACTCTAGGGATGTACGTTCCTTGATGTCATCCAGTAATTGCAGTGCTTTGTCATTAGCATCTGATGATGAGCTTTGCATGGGCTTCTCATTATCTATCTGAATGTCACCTTCTCTTACGCCTTCATCATTCATGGATTCGTTCACACGCCTGCGAAAGGCGGGGATGAAACAAAACGATTTAAAATTATCACCAAATAGACTGGTATGTATTTATTCATATGCGATGTATATCCATGGATGTAATTTACTTTTAAAGCACGATCGCAAATATTTTCGAAACTCCTGTGTAATTTCATTAACTTACTTTATATCCCGTAGAAATCGTGTTCGGATTACGTAATATTCCATCATCTTTCAATAGATGATGGTCAAGGCTATCGAAATTGCCTTGCATGTAGGTTGATACATGTATTTCCAAACTCTTTGCGATTGTGTTTAATTGTACATCGTATGTTGCATTTTGAGGGTCGTCAAGAGAAAAATTTACTTATGATTAAGTATGCATAGAATTTGAATGCATTTGAGGGTGACACGACAATTTGCTCCTGCGACATTTGCTCCGCCGTCCGTATTTCGAAAGGTCAAAGGTTAAGGTCAAGGTTATGATTTGTTGTTTTTTTTTTGTTCAGGACAATGTGAAGATTAGGATTACGGTTAGGATTAGGGTTAGGGTTAGGTTTAGGTTTAGGATTAACATGGCAAAGTTAGACGGGAGCAATTGTCGCAGGAGCAAATGTCATGGAACCGCATTTGAGGAGTTGTCTAGTGGGTAATGTCACCTACGATACTAGAGAAATATTTCACTTTTGTTATGTTGACTGTAACTAAATGTTATATATTAGCTTTTTGGTAGGCCTGTGAAATGTTGGGGGGCAGAGTAATGAAAAACATGTAATTGCTGCGGGAAGGCATCATGCATCATTAGTAGCGACTATAGAATAATCAAAGGGGGAAAAAACGATACAGAAAAAAATCACACACACATACACAAATTACGAGATGCAAAAGAATTTAAATACATGTATATTAAGATTGAAGAAATTGAACTCTGCACCACAAAGGGAACAAGAGATAACCTTAGCAAAAACAAAATTAAAAAAAAAAAAAAATGAAAATGAGGTAACAACTTGAACCCAGCGAGCCATCAATAGAAGTTTATAAATCTGCGAATATGTTTATATTTTTTTTTAGAACGCTCCACATTTAACAGAATGATCCAGTCCAAAAAGGACATTGCAATTTCTGCAAGTGCCAACCATCTTAACAGAAGAATTTCCACAGTTGACAACACTAATTAGCAGTTACTCCTCCGTGTCCTCTGGGCGTCGTTTCTCAGAGATAAATGGAAAAGAGGCGCCAAAAAAGAAAGCCGGGACAAATTGGTTTGCCAGTGGGAAGGGTAACGAGAAAATTCATTTGTGTTCGCGTAAACGTCGGAGTTGTTGCGTACTTCAAAAATCTAGTGAATGAGCCAAGCTCACTGTGAAACAAACTGAAGAGAGATAGATACATATACGGGGACATGGTGAATAACTCGTCATGCTCGTACTCCTCTAGACGTGAGAGCATCATTTTTCAAATTGGACCGCTGAAGGAATAACGCAAAAATGTAAGTACTATGTTTTTCCTCTATTTGTTGTTTTGCACAATAATAGAATCACGCACGGTGTTTGTTTAAATATATATTAATAGGTTTCAGTGTTGTTAGATCTAAAAAACATTATGTACATGCATGTGTATGATTTTGATGGCAAAGCCAGTTTTAGGGTTTTTTGTTTATTTGTTGTTGTTGTTGTTGTTAACGTTGTAGCAGTGTATTCCTGCAAATCTTCGATGTGACGTCCAGCTCGTGTGTTGTTATTGCGATCATATTTGTTTTCTTCTTTCAAACAATTCGACACCAAAAGTGAGACGGGTAGCGAGATTGTCAAAATTACTTTTCTGTACACACTGGACGACATCTTGAACAGTATAACAAGCGTCTGAAATTGGACCCTTATAACAAATCCAGAAATGTTAAAAGAATTGAATTACAATGATACGTCTACCTGTTGGTTTGTGCCGCATTCAAAACATGGTCTCCCTGCTTTTTCGTATCGTGCAAAACGTCTAACAATTCGAACCGGAGACCTTCATATACTCTGAGGGTATGCAGTAATCGATTTTCAACGAGTATCTGCCAAAGGAATATGAAATCATAAATGAAAATGGAATGTAATTTATTGAGCTGGGTCCGTATTTAATAAATTTCTTGCCTGATTTTTAGAAGAAGAAGGAAAAAAAACCAAAAACCGGGAGAATGTTCGGGGCACGTCATTGCTCGATTACGAGGTGTCGGTTGCCCGATTATTTGTTCCAAAATTATCGGGGCGGGGGGGGGGGGGGGGGGTACAGGTTTTTAAATTTCCCTGCTTATAGATTGGGATTTCCAAGACGACACTCAGTACAAAATGAATACCGAGTACAATTGTTTTTCCTTGTTTTTCATCTCCTTGCTCATGTGTGATTTAATCATGGCATTTCTTGTTTCTTCGATCACATCATTCCTCTTGCAAATCATAAACCTGAATACATTTGGTGTACGAGGTCAAAAAATTTTTGGTTTTCCAATTCGAGTTCAAATTTTAGTTTTCCACATAATACACAAAAGTTATTTTTCATGTACAGTTAGTATAAATAATGTAATAGGCATAAACATACTGTAATTATTTGTATAACGGTCATATAAGATTATATGTAATGTAGATCATAACTATATATAATCAATATTTTAATGTCACATGTATCTAAGTTGCGCAATTGTACTGTGCAGAGGGGGCCTTGCAGGTTCCCTTTAAATAATCTAACATACATGTATTTAACTATTATGATTACACCTGAAAAATGAAAATAATGTATAATACATGCATACACTGATAGAAATTGATTGAAATATTTATTCGACAGACTGCTGATAATGACAAAGAGGGAGAGAGAGAGAGAGAGAGAGAGAGAGAGAGAGAGGGGGGGGGGGGGGGGGGGGAGGCTTTTTAGGCTTCCTTTCCAAATAGACCAAGAGTATCTTACAAACTTCTTTACACCTAGTACATATAAACGAAGTATATTACATACATGTAGATCATAGATATTTCAGTAACACTTACATTATGGTAGAGTTTCTCGGTAACCTTTGATGTGTTGTATTGCAGTAGGAGACCCACCACCTGACGATATGTATCTTCAGGTAGCTTATTCTTTTAGGAAAGAAATGGTAATAAATTATTAAATCAGATATTATGAGCCACTCATGCCAAGATTGCTGACAGGAAACTTACGATTTACCTGAATAGCTACATACAGGAGATTGGTGTTAATAAAGAATATATCGTAGGTGTATTGAATATCATCTGGAAGTATCAGCGAAGACATACCACTAGTCCATAACCACGTGTCATTTTAAAAGCCAAGAGTTCGATAATTATTTTAACATTTACAAAGTTTGAAAATAATCATGAGGAAAATATTTGGAAAGGAAACTACATGCAAGCGTCAAAATCAACCTTATATGTATAAGATGAAAACACTGTACATTGGTAGTCCTAAAGAAGGCAACTGGGCTGTCAGCTAAAAACTCCTGTCAAAAATGTTTTTGATGCAAAAAGGATATACAACATGTAGATTTGGTTATTTGATGATGCTTTTATATTTCGCGAATCTTTTAATTTAGCATAGAAATAAATTTACTAACCTTTAATTTGTTAAAGACAGTAACAATAGGTCTCAGATTCGCGTCATTTACACCGAATGCTGAAAGAAAATAAACATACATCAGAAAACCAGTTATATATATACAGTGTGAATCAATAAAAAGGAAACAATAAAAAAGAAACCCAGATTAAACTCTAAATATTTCTCCAGTCCATTTAACCAAAGCTATACTCACAATCTCACATTGTAGCCTATCATGTTTTCTTTCATTTGATACCTTGATCAATAAAATTTGATCATGGACAGCTGAACAGTAGCATTTTCCCTGATTCATGTCAGATTTTCCTCTGCCCAAGTTGTGAATGAAATGGATGGTCAACCCAAGGTTGATTGAATGGTCTCCATTCCAGTACAACCACACCAAATGAAAGTAACTCCTGAACACCATTCATCCCAAACTTGGTCAAAGGCGATTCTTGACATGCTTTTTAGAAATTGCCAGAGCTCAGTCATCCATGTGATTCTACATCTAGATGTCTTGCACGTAAGTAGCGCACCCCCCCCCCCCCCACCCCAAATATTAAGAACTGGGTGTTGCAATACAATGCCCCAGTCACACAAACGTGACAGAAAACATACCGAACAAAAGTTTACGATCAACTGAATAGTTCGGTTTGGCAGTGTGACTCAAGTTTTATAAATGTCAATAAATCCAGTCTATAAAATTCGTGTCAGGACTTTAAGTTTGGACAGGTAGACCTACACCCATAACTGTTGCCGCAAACGAATATCCCTGGGACTATTGCCGTCGGAAAACTACCCCTCTGATATCTACTTTCAAATCTATAATTATTTCTTTATGAAATGTTAAAAACATTATTTCCATGATCATCGAGTTTACTTACACGGTGAAAATTTGTCTCGCAGCACCGAGAGTGTTTCTGCACTCAGGAAATCTTTCGCCAGCACCATTGAAGTACATGTAGTCTCGCTGTGTCAATAAATTACTTGCAGACAATGTCAATGCACACAAGCTGGTGCGCCCTGTGTAAATTAGTTTGGGGTAATAGAAGACAGAGATAAATCAATGAGACATAAATAAGCGAATAATTGATATGCTTACAGCAATTTTTAATAGGAAATATCTAACATGTATATTTTAAAATTCGCTCTAGACTCTTAAAAGTATTTTGACAGATTACAGGCACTTATTGAAACAAAGTTTGGGTTGCGTGGCAGGACAGTTTGGTCATCAAGACAGGTCATTTTCAAACATTAAATTGAACAAGTTTGCATGATGCCATTATGAATCTTTGACAAGTTAACAATATCATAAATGTCAAATATTCATATAACAAAGTGTTATTTGATACAACATTATGTTGATGCATACAGCAATTTATATATTAAAAAACCATGGTAGATCGTGTTTTTTGAGCCATATTATTATTTGGAAAATTAATTGGGCAAACACCACAACCTACATGTAGAGTATAGACCAGTTTTTGTTATCCAACGGCAACGGCAAAGCGCATGGCCTTACTTATGTTAATGTCCGGACACATACATGTAACCCCGGTCCAAAGACGAGTCTGGACTAACACCCCACCCCAGCTAAAATCAAGTTAAAATCTAGAAGTTATCAGATCTAACTTGGATCATGATCTAACAATATTTATAGCCTACGGTAGCAAGGGTGTCGATCCGTGTTTATGATTTGGGGGGGGGGGGGGGGATAACCGGCGAGGGTGAGGGAGGGGGGGTATCCCCCATCCCGCACCAGGGACTTTTTCAAAAATCTGTCTATAAAACTTGCATTTTAGAGCATCCCAAAATGGTTTTAATGAAAAGAAGGAATGCACGGGTCTACGCCAATGGACGGAACCCCTTAATTGAGAATAACAATGCGAGCGAACGATTTTTCTTCGATATTTTCGCATCATCATTAAGGCATTTTTCATTTCCTTACTTCTAATCATTAAAAAATGTGATGGTATTTCAAGATCAAACATAATGAGTTTGGATAATTATTAGTTTAAGTTGATGTATCATAATTCTTATTTACATGTATTTTATCGGAAAATATTGGGAGGGGGGGGGAGGGAATGTTAATACAGGACATACCCCACCTCAAATTTTGGGGGGATATATACCCCCCCCCCGGATCGACACCCATGTACGGTAGATCTAGATCTAAAATAACAGTATAAACTCAGAGTCAGAGATCTACACAAATTCTTTTATGTAGGAATACGTAAACCATGGAATTATCTTCACAATTACTGCCCCGAGTGCATGCAGTGCACAGTTTTGAAGTAGCTTTGGATAGGTGCTGGATTATGAATCGCATGCATGCACCAGGAAATGATCCAGCCATCTAGCTTGAAAAGGAAGAAAAACTTGGAGCTGAATTCAGAGGCGTAGTGCCTGCGTTCATTATCTTCCCTAATTATCCCTAGGTAGATTCTATCTAGTGTTGGAAATGAAGATTTTTTTATTTATTTTTTTATTTTTTTAAATATTTGTAATGGAAATGTAGATTTATGTAACTGCAGTGTTTTAGTATAAAGACCTGACTTGAAGTTCGTATCCGGACACCTACCCCCCTGGACAACCACCCCCCGGATTACCACCCCTAGGATAACCACCCTTTAGGACAACTACCCCTATGATAACTACCCCCTAGGGCAAACGCAACCACCACCTAGGACGACTACCCCCCGGACAATTACCCTCTAGGATGATTACCCCCCGACCAGCTACCCCCTAGGGCCACCCTCTAGGACAACTACCCCCCGGACAACTACCCCCCAGACAACTACCCCCTAGGACAAACACCCTCTAGGACAACTACCCCTGGTCAACTACCCACCAGACAACTACCCCCTAGGACAGCCACCCTCTAGGACAACTACCCCCGGATAACTACCCCCCGGACACGTGTCCTAGGGGGTAGTTGTCTGGGGGTAGTTGTCCGGGGGGTAGTTGTCCTAGAGGGTGGTTGTCCTAGGGGGTAGTTGTCTGGGGGGTAGTTGTCCGGGGGGTAGTAGTCCTAGAAGGTGGTTGCCCTAGGGGGTAGTTAGTGGGGGGTAATCATCCTAGAGGGTAGTTGTCCGGGGGGTAGTTGTCCTAGAGGGTGGTTGCCCTAGGGGGTAGTTAGTCGGGGGATAATCATCCTAGAGGGTAATTGTCCCGGGGGTAGTCGTCCTAGAGGGTGGTTGCCCTAGGGGGTAGTTGTCCTAGGGGGTAGTTGTCCTAGAGGGTGGTTATCCGGGGGGTGGTTGTCCAGGGGGTAGGTGTCCTAGAACCCTTGAAGTTACAAGTAGATGTGCGTCCCAAGGGCCAAGTTACATTACTAGTATCCCTGTTTTTGACTTTGGTCGAGACAATCCGCACTGTCTTAGCCTATATCACAAGTTCTCTTTACACTTTATATCCGTCTTTCATTCTCGTCTAGAACCTTTTCCCCTTTGAAGTTAAACAGAGCCGTCCACCCCCGTCCACAGCCACTGCACTGTATGATGGGGAGCCCTATGTCTGCGCACATAAGATTTGACCTAAAATTTAACAAGAATTTCTTTAATATTCCACTTATGCTTAATTTCATATTATTCCTGATATTCTAAAGAGTAAGTGTGCAAAAAATCTCATCAAAATTAGAACAAGAACTAGTCTAGATGCCATTTTCACAAGAAACGGCGGCCGTGTCAGTGACACTGAAATAACAATGGTGCCCATATCTGCGCACTTACTCATTTTAAGTTAACACAGTTCGGGAGTTTTGACGAGAAAGACAACGTTTTGAGGCCTGTGCATAAAATGTCTGAAATAAGCCTTTTTTTTTCAATAATTTGACTCGTTTTTTAAAATGAATATTTATCGCTAGACTATGATAAAGATGAAAAGTTCGTGTTCGTTGCTTGTTTTGTAATTTGTATGGGGACTAGATCTAGGTCTATGGCTAGAGAATATCAGAAATAACAGAAAATTACGCATTAGAGGAATATTGGAGAAATTCTTGTTCATTTTCAGATCATATCTTAGGTGCGCAGACATAGGGCTCCCCATCATACTCTACCATTGCTTCATGTCACACTTCAATAGCTAGCGAGCTAGCTAGCTCGCGTCAAATTCACTCACCAAAGCAACGTCAACATCAGCGCAGCGCTGGCTGCACTGCGCTAGCGCTAGGCTCGAGCCTAGCCTCGGCTAGATGATAGATCCTAGACAGGTTGTAACTTCATCCGTCTCCTAATCAACATATGTAATGTGTGTTTAAGTTTTTGGTTTTTTGATACCGTACCACCACCAAACTCGATAAATTCCAATGTTAGACTTCAAACTTCAAAGAGAAAGACAAGGATCGAAGTAGGGATATTAATAAGCCAAGGCCTTTTTAGCTTTTTAGGCGTAAAAATGGCACTGGCGCGCGCTGCGCTGGCGCATGGCGCGCAATATGCGCTCGCGTACGTGCGCTATATATATGCACATGCACAAAATACAAACGCCCATACCACCATGCATTGATCATTAACTAGTAGTATACGCGCGCGCATTTTTGAAGACAATTCCAAAGGGGGCCGGGGGGGGGGGGGGGGGGGGGTATACCATGGGCCGAGGCCTGTTTTCTTGCTTAGTTTTCGAGTTCCGTGGTCCATCTCTGGGAAGTACCTAAAAATGTGCTAGATATGTTCAAAACATGTACCTGAAACAGGAATGACATGTTCCCACGTTTGAAACTTGGGCATTAAGTAGAAATGGCAGAAAACAAAGAAAAAGTAAAGAATTGGTTGCTAGGGACATTTTTACCTTAGCAACCATGAAATAGAGAGGTATTTCTTCGAATATTTTGCAGCAGATATAGTCATTAGACACAGAGATGGTATTTTGAGCAATGTGATGTCATGTAATGATGGTCAATCATATAAAATCTAATTTGCATATTAATACCTTATAGTAAGTTATCCTCCTAGAAACCAAGTATACATGTATGTGATCAAATGTCTCATGAAATGATCAGTGTAATCAGACATAGAATCAGATGTATTTGCTTTGCCTGAGGGGAGGACAGTGTCTGTCTGCTGCCCTATACCCCAACGTCCACCCCTCCCCACCCTAATCAGTTCACACATCAGCCCCCCCCCCAAAAAAAAAAACCAACCCAAAACACACACAGACACACATGTACATCCATGAAGTGAAAACAACATAAATGAATACGGTGTATCACCCAAAATAAGCAAGATGTTTTCTATCCAAATTTTCATAATGTGCCCATTCTCTTTTTTCAATTTAAAATTCGTACTGTGCCCATTCTCTTTTCTGAATTTACACACAGCCATCATTGTCACACATACAGATCTACTTGCACATGCACTGGCAAGCCCCCCCCCCCCCCCAAGTTAATACTGAATAACTGACCTAATCAGAAAATAGAATAAATGAATACGAGATATAAAGTGTTTGAGGTGTACAAATTAAAAGGCCTCTGAAGGTTAATCTCCTGTTTATCCTGGATACAAGCACATACCCCTCCACCCCAACCCCCCCCCCAGCACTTTTCATGTATTCCTTTTAATCATTTGTTATCCTGTTCTCTTAATATGTATCACCTTATTTCTCTCTCTCTCTCTCTCTCTCTGTGACCTTACATATGAAAAACAATGCAGGAATATAAGCATGACACATAACTGTATATTCATGTTGCATATTTTAATTTTTGATAAAATTCACTGTTGGATACTTGGATTTACAAACACTCTTGATATAATTCAAACCAGTCTTTACGTACATGTAGTTTGTATTAGCATCAAACAAGTACATGTGCGTAGGCCTGTATATATGTAAAATCACATTTTGCACAAAGTGTTCAACAAAGCTTGAACATTTTACTTTTCTCAGCAAGTAGTGATGTATTTTATTTATTCATGATTAAATGTGATCATGTCTGCCAAATTAATCAGGTAACCATTGTAACTTCTAAGCCCATGAATTGTACTTTACTAGTATTTTTGAAGTGTAAAACTCCTACTCACAGGTGCATTGAAAACCACTTCCAAAGTGAATGATTACTACATCTCATACCCCTAATTCTGGAGCACATCAGCAAAAAGTACATCTCAGCAACAGTCAATAACTATGTACAAGTACATCAGAGATTTCACATCTGGCCTAGAGTATAGCAACTTCATGGTCCTGATTAGAAAGCTGTCAATTCTTGAAATTCACTTCAATCTCATTCATTCGAACTTAAAAACAGAGACATGGATTGTCCCTATTTAGAAGATTTACATATATAGATTAACTTTAAATTTGACATGTATTCAAAATCATACAAAAAAGATTCTTAGTACATTGTTATTGTCAGAATATTCAATCCATTTCACTGTACTTGAGAAAGGCTTAAACTTGTTATCTAATTCGCACTCACAGAAAAATACAGAACATTGCATTATTTATCATTTTCGGATATTTTACCGCTCCCACTACAAATACATGTAGTAACACATGATTCCACACAAAATTACAAAATTATAAGATAGATGGAGCAATGACTATGAGAGGGCATATGAATCATGAAAGCTAATATGCAGAATAACGGTATTCCACACAATATGGAAATGCTTGTGAGAATACCTGGCTGAAAAAAATTGTAACTTTCAAAACTGTAATAAAACATGTAACACGTGTTTTGAAAAATTTATTTCGTAAGGTATTATGTGTTATGAGTGAAGCCCATCTGCATATTAACTGAAAAACATACGAATTTACATTTAAAAAAAAAATTGTTCTCACAAATAGGATTAACCAGACTATTTTGCGAGTGGTCAGATTTTAGATTGGGTAATCAACAAGCAGCAATGATATTATACATGTACTTTTGCAAAGTGAAGGGGTGAATTAGCACAGCCTGCATTGCAAACAGCCACGCTGCCCTAGTATGTATGAATGTTGCCAATATTTCAGCATGTTGTTAAATTCGTGAAAATAACCCCCCTGCAGAATATATGGCATATACAGAAATTTCTGTAATTTTAATACATGTACTTCACAGCCTTTACCCGCTCCTACTTCTGCAATTGATTTACAGAAATGTTCATATGACTGTTCATAGAAGTTCTTCTCAAGACCTGCTTCTTTGCCCTTTGGGAGGAATCTTGTGTAGTTCTGGTAGGAGGTGAAGTATGGCTGAAGTGATATCTCACATTCAAAGCAAGAAGGTCTTTCAGACAAGTCTTGAGCAGAATCGTCTCATCTTTGCTCATTTATGCAGCTTGTACCAGCTTACCTGCATAAATTGTTTCTCTTTCGTTCTTTTTCTTGTGAATTGTTTATCCACTGTTTTGTCCTTTTTTCCATATGATGCACTGGACTGGAAGAACATGGTGAACCCTTGGCTAAATATATCATTCACATTACCTCAGTCATAGTTGTCGGACCTTCAAATGTGGCTCCATTACTGCTTCCGTCTTGCGTGGAATATCGATGGTCCTTGTGGCAGGGAGCACTGTTTTCAAAGACTAAAAAGAAACAGAAAAATATAAGAGATTTAATGCCATTTGCTCTTGTATAAAAAATGAAATACGATATACAATTTGATTTAAAAACACATTAAATCTAATCACCTTCTCCTACATTAATGTATATTGAACTTTTGAAGTGGAATTAAGTCCCCATAGCATACTGCCCGGAGTGGGGGGGGGGGGGGGGGGGGGCTATTTTAACGATAACGCTGATTGGTCAAAATGTGAATAGGTCTATCAATAGATTGTCTTCACCCAATAATTTTAGTATTTGTTAATATTGTAAAATAGGACACGCCATTCATTCACTAGCTTACCGGATTCAGGAACTCTTCAACTCTCTTACTATGCTACAAATTTGAGGCTTCAGAGTTGAAAGTGAAATTTTAAATAATAATTAGTATTTTCCTCTCATGTATGAATGATCTAGAATGGACCATAGCCTGTTAACACACACAAAAGCTATTGAAGCCTATTCACCTGTAAATGCTATTGTGGAGTACAAGGTTACCTCCAGATAAGCTTGTCCATGTACTATAAGTGATTAATTGATAAATCTACTACATGTACATGTATAATCATGCATAGCTTTGCTAGCATGGCTAGAAAGTGAATGCCTAATTCATAATAAAAATGGGTGTTTAGACATTCATATTTTCATAATGAGACAGTCTACCTACAATGTTGTGATATCCTAATAAGGAAATGATTATTTGTGGGTAAATTCAACTGATTTTTTAGATAAGCCCACTCAAAAAGTCAAACTAAATTAAAGGAGTCAATCCACAACACAAATACCAATGCATGGGACTGGTAGTTGAAAAGTTGTGCCCACAGTTCATGCAAGTAAAACCTGGTGAAAATATGACTGTTCATAATAATGCTTTCCCCCAAAACACGAAAACATAACACTAATCAAATACCTTCTTGTTCTGCTCTTTCTTACTTCTTCCTGGCCCTCTCAATCCTAGTTTTGTTGGTGAATCGCTTGATTCAATGGTCATGGTGTAAGATGCTCTGTGTGGCAGACATGGTACATGCACACAAACACTCAGAGTACGAGGGCTGTGATTGGCCATTTGCACTCAGGTCTCTAATAGCCCAGCTGTGATTGGTCACTTAAGGACCAGATATGACATCATCATTGCAGGAAAGCTGTCTGCTCATTGTTGCAACTTTATATCCAAATTGTGAAAATATGCCCAAAATCTGCAAATGGGAACATTCACCACTGCTCTTAGATATATGTCCATTAATCATTTATGACAAAATAAAGTACTTCCCAGAGATGGACCACGGAACTGAAGAATTTTGAGGCTCGGCCCATGGCCTAGGGGGGGGAGAGGAAGTTCCTCTCTTATATTGGTATTCATAAATGTAGGCCTATAAACAAATTTGCTGGCACGCTTCGCTCGCTCGTAAAAAACACATCGTTAACACGATAAAAACTACTTTCGAAAAATAAACTCAAGGGCAATTTCAAAGGCCTATTGTACTGCGCATAGAAATCAGGTTCGGATTACGTAATACGCCATTGTAATGTTCGCACATTTCTAAAGGTGATAGACAGGGCTATTGAAATTGCCTTCAGTTGATTTTTCGAAAATAGTTTTTATTATATCCCTCATTGAAAATTTCTTGCTCTTGGATTGGTCGAGAGCACTTCATGTGATTAATCATAATTCTACCAGAAAAAGAAATTACTCCGGGAGAAAAATAGGTTTGGTGACGTCAAACTTTTCAGAGTATGATAGTTTTTTTACTATCATGCCTCCGACTGCCCCTTGCTCCCTAGAATCATTTCTCTTGACGCGTACGGCGAGCAGCCAGTAGTCTCCCTCGGCTAACTCCCGCGATGGGACGGCGCGGGCACCAGTGAAATTATGCCGAGCCCGAGAATTTTCATGAATCCATATAAAGAAAAGTGAGGGGGGGGGGGGGGCGGACACTGAACAAAAAATAGCCGTCAATTTTGCAAAATATGCTTGAAGTAACACTAAGTCCAGTAAATATTTGCAATTAATAATTCTGTCAATCTATCTTGTCAAAGATTCTTGACAATTTGCATGAAATTGTGTTCAATTTACTGTTTAAAAGTGACCTGTCCGGACACAAGACGTGTTGGTTATGGAAATGTAATTGGATGTAGGTCAGTAAATCAGCTGTTTCTCATGCATGATATGCGCAATCGAATCGTACTGACTAAATGCGCGTCGTAACAATAACGCGCATGTCATCATCAGTCGAAATCAAATTTAAACATGGCGACCTATGGCTCTAGCCCAGTGTCCGTCGAAAGGAAAAAAAGATTTGATTTTAATTGACGAGGACCAAAAACAAACCAGGATTGGAAACAAATCAAGTAGCCTATATTCAGTTATCAGGTAAACTTTATCTACCGTGTTCGGTTAACATTTAATTTGAGTGTAAACTGTCATAATTACCCGGTATGTCGTTTGACCCTTTTTAACTGTTTGTTATTCGACGGTACTGTTTGTGTTACTTTTTATTTAGTAACAAAGTTAGACCTAAATATAGATCTATTTACCGTTAGCCTACCAGACTCTAACGGTAGTAGTAATTAACATTAATCAATTAAGTTTTTTTGAATCTAAAGTTTTGATCTAACTGTGCCTGTGCAGTTCATTAGAATACTAGCCATATACTTTTCACTTTCGGATTTTCACCGATTACGTTACGGTATAGATCTAGGCCTAGATCTAGATCTAGGGCCTAGGCCTACCCTTTAACACTTTATGATAGGATTAAAATTAACTTGATGTTATAGACTACCTAGTCCTAAAAGTTAGAGGCCTATAAAAGAAAATTGATATAGATCTACAGGGCCTTTATTCTGAAATCTACTTCGATCTACGGGGTCGGTCTCAGGCTCAGCGACTATCAATCGCGTCAATCTATTCTAAGTAAATTAGCGTCCACTGGCACTGTGTTTTACTCTAACCGTATAGATCTAGATTTAACAACAACGCGAGATTTATACCATCTAACATTAATTTGTCATATCTAGATCAATGTTAAATCCAAATATATTTAATTGTTGATGAGGGATATAAAACAAATATACAGGGCCTTTATTCGGAAATCTAGTGCGGTCTATGAGGTCGGTCTCAGCGACTACAGTCAATCGTCTATTTCTCTCGGGGCTCTCGCCCCTCGAGGAAATAGACGACTGTAGTCACTTCGACCGACCCCATAGATCGCACTAGATTTCCTCGGGCCCTGTATATTTGTATATTGTGTTCGTTATTACCGTTTATAATATCTTACCACTTACGATTTGAAAAACTTATTAAAAAATATCGTGAGGATTTTTTTCCTCTCTTCAGAATTGTTCCACCGCCCCTAATGGGGCATTCGGGTAGGCCTATGTATCATAATTACGAACACTAAACCCTATTATTGATAAGCAATAACTGTTTTTGATAATCAACAATAGGGTTTTCACATTTTAAGGTGATTTTTTTTTTTTTTTCTGGAAATTTCTGCCGGGGCACACAAAGGGGGGGGGGGGGGGAGAATTTTTTGGTGTATACTCGATATATAGGCCCTATATGTCAGATTGGATTTTTCTGGGGGGGGGGGGTAGAAAGTGCTCCCTTTCTCTTGGATCTACCGTTGGTACGCTTAATCCCAACGGCGACTTAAGTGGAGTGGGGTTGCTATCGGAGCATTTTTTTTCTTTTTCTGAACAGTTCAAGAAAAGTGTCTCTTCTGTGACTAAATGTCTCTTCCATGTAAGCAATGCCCTTCTGATATTTACCCGTTCTTTACTGTGATGTGCCCTTAGATTGTACCCATCCATGACAAAAAACACATTCTCCTTCTCGAATAGGTCATTGGCAGCCCGAATTGGCAGGCCTCAGTGTGTTTTGTCCATATGTGTGTGCGTGTGTGTGTGTGTGTGTGTGTGCGGGGGGGGGGGTGTTCCATCATCCCCCAGTATATAACCCAGCCATATAGGCCTACAGGTTTTCTAGGTGATGTTTGATGACTGCCCCTCCTGCAACAAAGTGCCGTTTCCAAGTAAACAAGTGCCCCTCCCGCGATAGAAAAAGTGCCCCATGTGGTAACTTTGCCTCTCTATCATGACGTGCCCTTTGTTTATACTTGCTCATGATGAAAACAGATAACAGGTTACCCTTTAGGTAGGCCTACATATTTTGTGTGCCTTGTTTTATCACTGCATTAAGTTTTTTCTTAAAGTGTAACCGATTGGAACCCAAATAACTTTGCAATTTCTGGACGATTTTTGATGCCTTTTCAGTTTTTTTTTTTTTTCTTCATTTAGCCCATTGTTCTCATCATCTCATGACCTGCAAATATTCGTTTTAAAAGAGGACAGAAGGGAACATGACCCAATTGAGGGAAGCAATGAAGCTTAGGCATGCGAGGCAGCAGTAGAGGGGGGGGGGCAGTTTTGACCCGATCAGTGAGCCCCCCCCCTCCCATCGCAGGAGAGGCAAGTAACTATCTCATTTTGCTTAAAACTCGGCCAAATAGAAAATTCTCTCAAAAAAATCGCTCGGTCGCTATAGGACATCGTTTTAACCTCATACCGATCACGAGGTTTATGATCGAATAACATGAGAGAAACAGGTATTGTGGGCATTTAATCAGTAAAATACAGTCCCGTGGGGCGTATGTCTCATTGAGGGCTGTACGGCATCCGCGTCCATGAAAACGAGTAAAAAGGGTAGTTTTTTCACAACCAGACAGATAACCCGGGGAGTTCGTTAAGGATGTCAAAAACAGAAAAATTCTGAGAAAAGGGTATCAAATTAAATATGAGAAAAGATCCTCAAAAAAGGGTAGGAAATCTGAAAGTACCATTCGGGAGACGGTCAGGAGCAGCGAATCTGAAAATACACGATAAAAAGAATCCGGAGAGATTCTTTTCTATTCTTTCAATGAAAACATTATTCTGTAATGTGTTCCAAAGTAAATATTTGTCTATTACTCTTCCTTTTTGGTAAAAAAAAAGGGTCCAGAAAAACCAATCCTCAAATAGGGTGTAAACTATGCAAGATTTTAAAAATCCCTGTACGTTCTGAGGATCTAAAAATCAGAACTTTTTCGTGGGTATCCCTGAATAGGGTATCAAAAAAACTCTCGACTTAAATCCCCGTTTATGCTGGGTTTACACTAGGCCACGATGGCCATGCAATTTGAGAGAATCGTGATGGGGGGGGGGGGGGGGGGGGGTCGAATCGTGATGATCTTGAGGGAGCTTTGTGGAATCGTGATGATCGGGATGATCGTGACAAAAATTTTTAATGTCAAAAATTTTGCCACGATTGACGCCAAACCTTGAGAGAGCGTGACAGAACGTGGGTGTCGAAGTTGAGCTTAACAAACCTGATGCGCCATACCATAGGGGATCTTGGCGAATTTTGAAACACGATTCCTTCAAGTTTTATTAAAATCCCACCACAATTCTACCACGCTCTATGACGCTCTACTACGATTCGTCAAGATACATTGAATAGCATGAGTAATACGTTCTGCCACGATCATCCCGATTGGCTCCCAAGCTCTGTCCCACGCGATTCCCACGATGTGTAAGGAAGGGCTCCAGCGCTCTCCAAGATTCATTGTGTTTTCAAAACATCTCAGCTATGACCAGCTACAGTTTTTAGATTTGATTGGTAGAACAGAAGTTTCATCATCAAAAATGCCAGCGAAAAGGAATGCCTCTGCCAATAATGACAAGGTTTCTCCACCTCCTCCTCCACGGTCAGCATTTGAAGAAGCCCAAGCAGAAGTCCATGGAGAGCCAGAGCCAACATCCCCTACCCCACCCCCCACAGGAAGAGCTCCCAGACCTACCAGCCACCCAAAAGAGGGCCAGGGTACAGAGGACCATCTTCACACGGAGTTCTCTGTTGAGAAGTTGAGAATAGTACCCCAAGTGCATGGTGCCTTCTGTCTGCACTTAACTATAGTCTCAACCACCACCTCTTAGGCCTTCTCCTTCTCCTTCTCCTTCCTCTCTCTTCTTCCTTGTTCTGTTCTGTCTCTTCTTGCTGCTGCTGCTGCCTCTTTTTTTTTCCTTTTTTTTCGAGCGACTATAAATGCATAAACCAGAATTGCCACTTCAGTATCTTCTTCATCTCTTGGATGCATGGTTCCTTAATGGTATCTCTGGAGTGAATGAGAGGGTTGTTGTTGTTGTTGATGATGATTGCGTTTTTTACAGACGTGTATCAATCTAATATGATTATTTACGTCTGGGACCGACCTATAACGTCACCATCCGAATGACGTGACTGAGATTCGGACCTTGGTCCGATCAGAGTCGGTCAAAGGCGAATGCAGAGAGCTGACTGTAGACGTTACCGCTAGGCCGATTCCTGCATGGGGAGCGTTTCATGAAAGGAAGTTGTCGGATATTTTATCCGACAACTGTTATAAGCTACTGAAATCCTTGCATCTGATTGGCTGAGAGCAAATTTGTCGGATAAAATATCTGACAAGTCCTTTCATGAAACGCCCCCCTGATCACCAGGGTGACTTCCTGCCTCCTTTTTATACCCCAATCATGCTCCAAGCGTGGCAGTCTCGCTCAAATCGTGGTCGTAAAATGTAGGAGATCTTAACAGAACTTAATTGATGAACGTAAGAGATCTAAACAGAACGTGAGAGCATATCACGGTGATCGTAATAGAACTTGAGGGAACGTGATGAAAAGGCAGACCTTGACCAGAATCGTGTTGGTTTCGTAACAAAACGTTATGACGTTATACTTCTATCGTAACAAAACGTACCGAGAGAGTATAGGAAAGCGTATGGGGGCGTACAAAAAGAAACAAGTGAATGAGTAAATTACGCAATGCGTAATAAATGTCCCCGCCGGAAGTGCAGATCTTTGGAAATTAACTAGCCTGAACCTTAAAACTTTAGTGAAAAACTTAAGTGAATAAAATAATAATGTTACTGCATGCAAAAGAAGAGAATACCAACAATGCATGTATACAACTGAAATATAAAACATGAAAACATTATGAACCTTCAGTCATTTTGAATAAATTTTCATAAATTTGCATGAATAATGAATTTCAAAATTCTGTGTAGAAGTTTGGAAGCCCCCACCCAGCCCTATCAGATAAAACAATCGGAATCAAAATCCGATGTGAAATAGAGGAGAAGTAGCATTTTTCGTCGATTTTGAATAAATTTGCATAAATTAATTAAATTAATGAGCATAAATTTGCATAATGAATGAATTTCAAAATTCTGTGTAGAAGTTTGGAAGCCCCCTCCCAGCCCTATCAGATAAAACAATCGGAATCAAAATCCGATGTGAAATAGAGAAGTAGCATTTTTCGTCACTTTTGAATAAATTTGCATGAATTTGCATAATTAATGAATTTCACGATTCTGTGTAGAAGTTTGGAAGCCCTCACCAAGCCCTATCAGATAAAACAATCAGAATAAAAATCGGCCAAGAAATGACGGAGAAGTAGCATTTTCTAACATTTGAGCACACACGGACAGACGGACGCACGGACGGACGGACGGACACACACACACACACACACGCACACACGAACGGAGCCCGTTTCATAGTCCCCTTGCGAACTTCGTTCGGCGGGGACAACAAATCGTGGAGCTCCATGCTTTGTTTTAATCGTGCAGATCGTGGCCATCGTGGCCCCAGTGTAAACCCAGCATTAGGGTGCTTTTCAGAAAGTCATAGACGCGGAAGCCGTACAGGCCTCAATGAGACATACTTCTCGGGAATCATCGAAAGCCCGTATACCACCGGTACTGTCCATATGATACGATGAGCTATACGGTACGGGCGCGGGTATGCATACAGGGCCTGCTTGCGGTCCCGGGCAAACATCAGATTACAAGGGCGGATCCAGGTTTTAAAAAGGGGGGGGGGGTCCAAAGGGTGAGAAGTTATCATTCTGGCAAACGCAAGCGCCGAAGGCGCTAAGCGCCTCTATAGGCATATATATATATATATATATATATATATATATATATATATATATATATATATATATATATATATGCCTGTTTGACTATTTTAATGTTGAAATATAGTTGGGCGCGCGGAGCGCGCCACAAAAATTTGATAATACGAGCCTGAAAATGTCTTAGTTTGTACTGAAATTACATTTAATCTATTAATATTACATGGAATTATTGTTTATTTGAGATGGAAAATACATATATAATGATTGCAAATTACCATCTTTTATCAAAAAGTGCAGGTATATTTGTACATGCCACCCCCCCCCCCCCCCCGTACATCAGAACTGGGAGGGGGGTTAATGCATACCCCCATCCCCTCCGGGATTTGCGCCATCGGACTGTATTAATATATATATGTATATATATATTTTTAAAAAGTTTTCCCAGATTTTCCAGTCTGCATTGCTGTGCAGGACCTCAGATGGCATGTGGCATCAACACAAACAGTCCAGTGAGACAAATAAGAATAAAATCTGGAGATTTATTACTTGAGATTGGTTCTTCAATGTTGAAGTACTATGTTGATAACCTAGGAATTGGGTGTGCGCATGCTGTACAAACACACTTAGTAAATTTTAGTGATACATGTACACATTTTACAGCAATGAAGAATTATTCACTAAATATCATCTATATTATCTCCTCCCATCCCTGAGATAACAATTCGCAAGTGTTTACATCATCACGAGTTATAAATCACAAATCACAAAAGAACACAAAAAAGGGAAAGTTCCTTAGATTCAGGAGTTCACAATCAAGGCCGATCAACAACAGTACCAATACCAGTTTTGCTGAAAATTCACAGGATTTAACAATCAACCACAGCATCTACTCATTAGGCAAAATAAATAAGTTTTGTATCACAAAACTAGTCATGGTGCAATGTATCAGATTCAAGCGTTCCCAATCAACAACAAGAAAAAATATATCAAAAGTCCTCGGAGAAAACAAACCTCCTCCCCCCCCCCCCCGAGCACCTGTCATTACCTTTGAATTTCGTGACTTTGACCTTTTTGTTGACTCTGACAGACCTTTGACCTTTTGTGTGACTTTAAGTCTTGACCTTCACAACTTTAACCTTTATATGGACACATGAAGTTCACTTCTTGCGATGTACAACCATAGGGTAGGTGTAGGGAATACCAGACCCTTAAGCACGTTTGCATAATTTGCATAAACATGAACACAGACACACACTAGTAAGGTTTACCAATGCTTTCAGCAACTCTTTTTATTTCTCAGGGTACCGAAATAATGACAAAAAATTGTTTACCTAATGAAATAATCTCCTTAATGACGTCATAGGTAAATGGTCCATTATTCCCTACCCATGAAAGTAATATGAGACCGCTACATTTTCAACCGAAATCTCAAATATTTGTTGAGGAAAATGATATTTCGTTGGAAATGTGAATACCAATAAAGAATTGTTTTTTGGAGAGTATGTTTTGGTTTCATCAAAATCTGTTGCAATTTTAACCAAAAATTTTATAGCATTTATCATCGGATAAATTTAATTACCATTTAAACGGCATTCAACATGTTCAATGTGCCGTTACTTTTGCCTCCGGCAACTTTACATTTTGTTGTTGATGATTTTAAGTACATCAATACTGAACAATTGACAATGATAATTTTAAAGATTACAGAGAGTTGTAAAATGACATTGAAATACGTCTTAAAAAGAAAGATGTAAAATCATGACGTTAAAAACAACTTAACACATCCAACCAAACTCTAGTAATCTCGCGGCCGAACGGAGCGAACGGGCCCCGCCCGGCCCGTGCCCCGGCCACGGCGGGGATGCATGTCCCCACTACCAGTGGCGGCACCAGGATTTTTAAAGTGGGGGGGGGGGGGGGAGGGGGGAGCAAATGGGGGGCAAAAGAAAATGTTGGGGGGGCAAGGGCGGACAAAAAGATTTTTGACACTTTTTGTAGTGAAAATGTACAGAATATTCGGCTATAAACCTACCCAGATATGAGGACATTTTGAGCATCTAGCTGAACTGCCCGATTATAAAGAGGTGTTAGTTATATACTGCGAGCGAGCGGAGCGAGCGAGCAAAAATTTTGACATTTTTCGTAGTAAAAATGTACAGAAATTACATATTCGGCTATGAAACTACCCCAATATGCATGAGGACATTTGAGCATCTTGCTGCCTGATAATAAGGTGGTAGTTTTACATTGCGAACGGGCAAAAATTTTGAAACTTTTTGTGGTGAAAATGTACAGAAATGATTATTTGGCTATAAAACTCCCCCAATATGAGGAAATTTGATCATCTCACGGCCTGATTATGTGGTGGGAGTTATAGGCCTGTATTGCGAGCGAGCGAAGCGAGCGAGCAAAAATTTTGACACTATTATAGTGGAAATGTACAGAAATTATTCAGCTATAAAACTACCCAAATATGAGGATATTTACACGAGCTGAGCGAACAAATTTGCCACATGCCCCCCCCCCCACCTTGATGCCGCCACTGCTTTCCAAGTTTCCGTTTTCTTTCTTTTTCCTTCTTTTCTCCATTCCTTTCTCACTTTTTTCTTTCCTTTTCTTTTCTTTTTCATTTTCACCTTTTATTTTTTTTCACTCCGAAAATTATTGGGGGGGGGGGGCAACTGGGGGGGGGCAAAGCTTCTGACTGGGGGGGGGGGCAAATGCCCCCCATGCCTCCCCTTGGTGTCGCCACTGCCCACTACTTAATCAACTGCACTAGCGCCGAAAGTTTTTATCAATTAACCTGCAGCAGAGCTGCATTTATATATTTGGGCCAAGCAAAAATTATTTACCTATATGGATACTTATGCTTTGGTATTGTCTAGAATGACGAGTTGCCTCGAATGAGTGACTTGAAGTTGAATGATGCCGCGTGCAGCCTGCCTCCTCGAGGGTTGCAAGCATAGTTGCAAGACAGCGTACGTACGATCAAAAGTCGCATGCATAAACCTATGCGTGCCGCGCCGCATATCTGATCTAGCATGGCAGTACAGTACTTAGGCCTACTTTGCGACGGAGAATGAAACAATGGGTAATGAATAGGGCCTACGCAGTATCTTGCATGATCAGGTCGGCAGAATTTCTGGGGGGGGGGGGGAACGCCAAGAAAGACGGCGCCAAGTTTTAAAAAAAAAAAAAAAAAAAAAAAAAAACGGCGCCAAAAAAGGGGGGGGGGGGGGTCCGGACCCCCGCGACCCCCCCTCTGGATCCGCCTATGGATTAAACTTCAACTTTGAATAACCAACAAGGCCATGCGCAATCGTGCTACCAGTCTCTTACAGCGCGGCTTGCGGTCCCGGGCAAACATCAGATTAAACTTCAGCTTTGAATAACCAACAAGGCCATGCGCAATCGTGCTACCAGTCGTGGCGACAATCATTCCCTTCCACTCCCTCTTGTTCTTCAGAGCATCCTTTTGCATAAGCTACCAGGTACAATCTCTCTTGGATGTGTACATGCCCTACAAAATGATAAAGGAATTAAACAATGATATTGCCTTCCGAACAAGCACTATAAAGTGACCTGTAAAGTTGTATACAGTTGTTACATATATTTTACTATAAATAAAGTTGTACTTGCTCTCTTAGGTGCGGATGTGAAATCAGCAATATACTAGTACATTTAGTTTTTCCTTGGGACTGGAAACAGTAGTGTGATGACCGGAAATGATGATGGCAACAGTTCCACTTCTCTTCCCTCGATCTTCCTCATCATTTCGGCATGGAACAAGCTTAATGTACATGTGCATACAGTACTTTCTCCTGTAAATTCAGCGAAGAAGGAATTTAGATCATTATTGTGGTTGCCAGCATAAGGAATAACAAAGCAAAATCAAAATAATAAAATGAATTTGATTAAGAGACAAAATAACGATATCGATAATGATAATAATGATTGAAAAAAGACTAAAGCAATAGAGAAATTAGTTGATCAGATGTCTGAATGAATTTGTTTGATGCATTACTAACTTAATTATTATTTTTTTCTCTTTTGGGAGGGGGTGGGGTTTCTGTATTGTTTGTAAAGTATCTGTTAAAAAAAACCCAAAACGGCATACAAATTTCCATCTTCGAACAATACATTTTAGAGTTTAATGAAACAAAATAATTACAAGATCTTTCATTCCTGCTGGCAACCTTTCAGCAAATGTGCCTCGCCTTTAATATCTTCATCTTTGTACAAGGCTTTGCCTGAACTTTACAGAAGTTCATCCTAGCCCATTCCTTTATGCTGCGAAAAATAGAGGGAGAATGTAACAACAAAATAATATTGCAAATAAACAGGTTCATAATTGTAAGGTTCTTTTTATAAATACTTCTTCATGGAATTAACTTTTATGTCATAAACAAAATGGGTGGTCTTGTGATGTAAATTTCCGTAATTACTCAACTTGAAAAAAGGGGTTCTGGAAAAGATAAATCATAAATTTATACAGACCGATATTTGATTTATAACTTCCTTCTCTCCCACTCCAAAAATGTGGGGATCCCCTCCCCCTTTCACATCCTAGAGGTTTTACACAATAGCAAGTAGAAGGGTGTACATATAGATCTACTCGATCTATGACACCCCTATTCTAGCTCTACTAGGATGCTGGTCTGGTGGGCTGTCGGTCTAATCATCCATTTTTAATATACACGACTCTGCGTTGTCGGTCTACTGCGATGACCCCGATACAGAAGTCAACGGGGCGGTCAGCTACATTCTCTCTTGTTTTATCTTTCTTTTTCGCAGATAGCACCAGCGAATTATCAAACACCAGTGTCCAGGAAGATGCAATCAATGATTACGAAAAAAAAAAAGAGGAAAAAAAAAAAGAAAGTCATATAAAAAGAATATAAAGCATATTGTGAAGGTTATAAAAATGTCAATTCGCGTTGGTAGATCCCTCTTTTCCACAAAGTTTTGGTAGGTGCCCGTTCTTTCTAAGAAGTGAAATTTTTAAAGTTACCCCTAATTGGAAAAACGTCGCCCCTGTTCCTCACAAACTAATGTCTTTAATGTTTTCCCCGTACAGGAGAACTCATATTATGAGTTCTCCTGTACGGGGAAAACATCTACTAGCATGAGATGCGGAATCAAACCTATTCTCGTGTTCTTCGTACTCTTCGCATTTTGCCAATTTTTTCTAGCCCTTTTAGACGCGAAACAGGCTGACAAAACGATAGGTGATTTCATGGAATTACCATTGATGGATGATCAAATAGTGTATCGGATAAGTCGCCCAAGAGATTTCAAGGGGCCCGACATGCAGCGAGATTTAAACCTAGTGCGAGATGCTGACGTGAACGTAAAGACAAGTCTTCATTCACAGATTGTAAACATTAATGAGCATGGAAACGTTGACGCTGTTGTTCCGAGAGACAATAAATCGAATCCTTTTGCTGCCATCTTGAATCAAGATGGACCCGAAAGAACTAAAATGCAGAATACAAAGCAGGAGGAAGTACAAAGCAAGAAAATGTCACAGGTCAAGTACATATTGCCGGTATTGCTTGGCAATCAAGGACCAAACAACCAAATCCAGGCCATGAAGCTTGTATCCATGATTGCTAAAAAACGAAACCTGACAGTCGTCCTCGCGCCTTTCTTCGATCATGGAGCAACGTTAGAAACACAGCGCCCTCACACCTTTGAGGAAACCCTCGATGCCGATGTGCTGTCCAAATTTGTGTCCGTAGCCACCATGGAAGAATTTAAACGTCAGTGCAAGAGCAAGGCAGACGTGGTATTCCTTGGTACCAATATGGCACCGAATCAGAGTCTTTCGAAGACCGACAGGATGAACAACTTCGTCGGTCGTACGATCCAGGTGTATTACAATTGGACAAAAATTAAGATACCTTCAACCTTCTTGACTACGAACCGTTCCGATAACGTCATTCAGATCGCTGGTGATCTCCCTTACTACACTCTCCCCGTTGATGATTTCCTGGATACTTACCCAGACTCGTTAACCACATCACATCAGTGTAACGCATTTCTTTATCCTTATGGCTACGCGATTCGGCTCCGATATGCTGATCACATCAGCCGTTACACCAAGTATTTCGTCAGGGGAAAAGTAGTCCGAAAAACGGCGCGAAACTATATTAAGGCGGCACTGAAGAACACGACGTATGTCTGCATACATTGGAGGTTCAACAAGGAATGGAAGGGCGTATGGTAAATATTTTCCACACTTCTTTACCATTTACGTATAGGCCCTAGTTAATGTAATTACTGTGAAATTGATTCATGTTTATCGAATGGGCTTATTAATCATCAGCGCCATCTTTTTCATGTGTGTGAGTGTGTGTGTGTGTGTGTGTGTATGGGGGGGGGGGGGTTGAATAGGAATGATAAATGCTTCCATTTCCCGACTTGATTTTAAATGTGCCGATAGAATGGTCAAAGTGCTGACAAACTTTAGGGTGGAAAAGAGTTAACCCCTCTTTAGCTACGCCAAATTATATTAATGTTTAGATATCATTATATAATCATGATTTCAACTTTCATGACCTATTATGAAGTCATATCTTTTTATTGATGTTTGTTATTGTTCTAAATTTGTATTTTTCATTCATAAATAACATTATTAATATACATTTTATTAACAGGTGTGGGCATGATTTTGCACGGGACCTCTGCAACTCGATAGATGCATTGACCCCCTCGCAATTGGCATCAAACATCTCCAAATTTATGGAGGAGTCCGACATAAACACTGCCTATTTTGCATCCGAATTCGACAAACAAGTTAGTTTATTAAGTTGTGTAATATTAGAGGGGAAAGGATGGGGGTCGTGACGATGACACCAGCCTGAAATATATGTCAGCAAATACATGATTGTTTCTATTATATCTGGCAAAGCATTTATTTAATTCTTTAATTGAAAATTACACCCCCGCTAGATCTTTAAGCTCATCCACTTCCAGTTGTCTTGTGATACCTAAGTCGCAAAATCTTGGGGGAAAGATCGTTTGCCCACGCGTGTCCTAAATTATGGAATAGCTTTCCTGAAGACATCAAAAAGTGCATAACATCTGATTCTTTTAAAAATCATGTAAGAACATTTCTGATTAATTCTTAACTAATTTCTACATGCGCCTTTAGCACTCCACAGAGTGGATTTGGCGCTATATAAGTTATATTTATTATTATTATTATTATTATTATTATTATTATTATTATTATTATTATTATTATTATTATTACTATTATTATTATTATTATTATTATTGTTATTGTTATTATTATTATTATTATTATTATTATTATTATTATTATTATTATTATTATTATTATTATTGCATTGGCAAATATGCTTTACGCAACCTTCTATATAATTATTTCTGTCAAAATATTGTGTTTTACAACCAACCGTAACTAAACAAAATAGCTAATTATCTAACCGCCTTCCCCTGGCTCTGTTCTCAGTCAAACCTTGATCTGCCATAGGAAATAAACGACCCTCCTGGAAATTTCTTAATATCATTGTTCAATTTTTTTTCCTTTGGTTACAGAGTGATTTGATAAAAGGTCTTCGTGAAGGAGTGCCAAACATTCACACTACGAGCGATCTCATCGATCATGTCGATCAATCCACAAAACTATCACATGACAATAACTATCTGACGTCATTAGTAGAACAAGAGCTCTGTAAAGGTAAAGTTTTTGTGAAAGGCGTACGAGGTGGCGGTGGGTATAGGGGCTGCAGCTTCTCCTCCCGAGACTTTGAAATACTGTATTCGGTGAACCACCTCATAATACATTTTATATTTTGGGTAGAGTTTTATATCCTATTTTGTGCATTTTGATGAAAATTAAATTGTCGGTACTGTGTCAACGTTTTTGATTACTCGCTTCACTCGCTCCCAGTAATTTAGAAACATGAAAGTTGATATTCGTTCAAGAGACGTTAGCCCCCCCCCCCCCCCCCCCCCCCCCCCCCCCCCCCCGTCCCGTTGATATTGTGCCCGTAATCCTGTAGTGAAATTTATATCTCATTAAATTACTAAACTTATTTAGACAGGCTCATTGGAATCAAACATTATTGTCATTCCTTTTATTTTATGAAATATTAGGAAGACACTCAAGTGAAGCATTTCTAGTATACGAATGCCAAGGTGCAACAAAAATAAATAAAAAAGATGCAATAAAAATGGGTAATTCTCAATTTAAGAAAGATATCAAGATTGATTTCAGGAAAATAAGACAAAGTGATATAAGTAAGTTGCGATTTGAAAAATGGTCCGATATGTCGATAAGGGATAAAAGTGGTAACAAATTGGCCATGTGTCATCAGGGGCGGATCGGGGGGGGGGGGGGGGGTAAGAGATATGGTCCTATTATATCTAATCTTTTGCCAAGAAATGGATTTCCCCAGTCTATGCCACTTAATTTATATAGGAAAATAACATTTGGATAAGCATGATAAGTATGTATACAAACTACATTAGTATGCTTAATATTATTGAAGTATATTTTAAATTAGATAAAAGCACCTCCTGATGGCCTAAATGCATAAAATAGCATGTTGCCATCAATATGATTGTGTAACTTGCTGTAAACATATCTCTGACATAATCTAATCTGTTCTCCCTCTCAGAATCGACGTTCTTCCTCTCTAGTTATCTCTCATCGTGGTCGGATATGGTAAAAGAGGATCGCTACAACAAGAAATGGCGAGCGGTTGATGAACTATTTAAGTAGCCCCATTGAAATGCTGCAAATACGGTAGAGTATCCAGCAATTAACCCTTAATCTGCCACTGACATACAAAGGAGGGGGCGGAATGTATTTAGGCAGTTTAGCGTGCCGTAGATCAACTGCAAGTTATATTATTATCATTTTTTAAAATTTTATTTAAAATAAAAAAAAAATCTAATCCTATTTTTGTTCTAATAACGAATTAATAAGGACTTGGAAATGATAACTTTTGACAATCATGGTATGGGCCACGAGGACATGTGTATGACATAGTGAGTGTGTTTTTTGGATATAGCATAAGACTGTTGCTACATCGGTACAGAGCTATATATATAATTTCTGGAAAAAGTATCATCGCCTTGTCAGTGACTATTTCGAAGCGTATAGTTTTGATGGGAACATTATAGCTACGTAAAATATCGGTAACAGAAGTGGTGCTTCTTCTGATAGATGTCATATAAGAAAATTCGGCAAATTTACTCTTGTGCTTTTTCTTGTGGCTTCGTCCCTTATGGGTTTTCCCCACATTTGGAAGATAAGTTTGGTCGGCTTACATTACGCACTGATGCTCCAAAAATGAAGTTAGCTTGAAAAGCAATTGAACAGACAGATAAAATGACCATTTAAAAAAAGCCACAAGAATATGGCATAACTTCAAGGAATGTAAGATTACGGCTCAGTTGTGTTTTATGTTCTGGTGTACTCTGAAATATAATTTGTCTTTCGTAAGATTTCTTTAAATCTCAGAATGGTATATTTTTTTTTATCTCTGTAAATTTGTATCTATTTCGGAATTGAATTCAATACAACATTAACAAGAATTAGAAGTGATGTGTGGTGCGTTTTGATGATGTCTCTACAGAAGAGGTGTGCCAAAGCCCGGACAGACCACGCCCTTTCCCCTCAAATTTTGCACCATTATTTTTTATTTCATCATGTAAGACGACGTCGTCACCATGATCATCCTCATCATCATGTGATGACCGCAGTCGAGATAGCGTTCACTCCGCGACGCCATCTATAGGAATGTCTTCTATCTCAAGGTTAATGTTGTGTGCAGTTGTGTCCATTCAGTTATGTGGGTGTCGCCTTCTTTGGAGGTAGGGCAGCCTCCAGCAGATTACATCTGAAAGAACTTTGTCTTTAAGCTGTATAAGTGACCAGAGTGCCACCCCCCCCCCTCCCCAAGATAGACGGGCAGGGGCGTCGCTATGCACATTACATAGGGTGTGATGGTATCAAACTCGCCGATATCAAGCAAAGAAAAACTGACAAGCAGAAAAACGTTTTCCGATTTGTGGCCTTTTTTTCTTTTGGAGATAGGGGAAGTCACCCCCTCTCCCCTTGGGCGACTCTCGTGATCTTTCAAATCATTATTTTGAATGCTTCTTCACTGTTAAGACTATGGGTCTAGTGATTAACCCTTTGCCTACGGGATCCAGGTGGTCCCTGTATATCAAGCCTATGGGAATGACAGAATATTCAGTAGTCATTCAGGTTAAAGCTCATAGACTAGACAGTCTCGGTAGCAAAAATCATACTGGCAAGAAACTTATCTAACATAGTCACATACTATTCTCCCTTTATCATAAGACACATGTACGAGATTATTTAACATTCCATTCACGATTTCGAACAGATTTTAGTGTAAATATCTGTAAGAAACGCTTGGTAACGGCTTTTCACTGCCTCACGCTGAGACCATATCCACCCGAAGCTTCCCCACACAATAAACCCAGCGCTTCGCACTATGTGTAGCGTATTCTATAACACACAGCAATCCTCATGTGAGTAATGTGTGTGGCCGTTGTTCGAATTTACATCCCCTCTTTTTTGGGCCAAGGATTTTTATTCTTTTCACCTCTAATTCGATAAATATTTCACTTGAGGAGAAAAAAAAATTCACAGCATCTTAGTTATGCTAGTACCCTGCTATTTATTAAGTAAAATCAAAGAAATCTCACGAAAAGTTTTTGAGGGCTTCCCAAAACTATCTAATACCTTTAACTGTTAAATTACCCCCGTTGAACCATGAACACGAGGCGTCGTTTCTATTGTGTTATAACCTGCGCTTGCAACGCCTATAAACGCCAATAATTCATCGTAATTTGGGCAATGTTCATTTTAAACTCATTTTTATACGATATAAATTTCAATATGAAGCATCGAAGACCGGCATTAGTCACTGACGCAGTCCTATATATACGCCAGGGTCAATGGCGCCTGGTGTGCCACGGGCATCACGGTATTTTGTTGGTAAGAATCGGTCAGAATTAAAATACTCACTGGGCGTCATTTGGTGAAGCGAGTACTGCGTCAGTGACAGATACGGTCTTTTATTTATGTTATCATTGACAACGGATTAAAGGTATAGATCAATAAAGCAGACAGGCGCTTCACCTGCTCGATCAGCGCAAATACTGACGCTGTCGAAATGTATGGAAGCAGGAACCCGTCAAAAACATCACTACCCGTCATGTCGTAATTCGAATTACTACACGACGTAAATAATTACGTCATGTAGTAATTCCATTTATGACATGACGCAAATAATTACGTCGTGTAGCAATTCGAATTACTACATGACGCTATTCCGAATTACTGCTCAACTATTTAACGTCGCGACATTAAATGATTTATTGTCGCTACATTACATAATTAAGGTTGTGTAGCAATTCGAATGACTACACGACGTAAATAATTGCGTCGTGTAGTAATTCCATTAATGACATGACGCAAATAATTACGTCGTGTAGTAATTCGAATTACTACACGACGTAATTATTTGCGTCATGTCATAAATGGAATTACTACATGACGTAATTATTTACGTCGTGTAGTCATTCGAATTGCTACACAACCTTAATTATTTAACGTCGCTACACCAATTCATTTAACGTCGCTACACTAAATAGTCGTGCAGTAATTCGGAATTACGCCATGTAATAATTCGAATTACTACACGACGTAATTATTTGCGTCATGTCATAAATGGAATTACTACATGACGTAATTATTTAACGTCGTGTAGTAATTCGAATTACGACATGACGGGCAGTGATGTTTTTGACGGGTTCCTGCTTCCATACTAAATGACGTCTCGTACATGTGATCCGGGCTTTATAGTTTTTGTTACCATTGGCAACGGACTAAAAGTAGACTTCGTGAATGATTCAAACGAAAACAAGCAAACAGACAAATAAGACAAGTTAAAAACATGCAAATAAATCATTAACATAGACAGGCAAACAAACAAAATAATAATAAAAATAGTGTTGATACAACCAGGGATGGATCCAGGATTTTGCAAATGAGGGGGCACAGAGCCGGAAAACTACACAATTAAGGAGGCAAATATTTTTAATTGTGTACTTAGGTATGCCAGTTGGGTTTCAAAAGAGGGTGGGGGGGGGGGGGGGCTCGGGCCGGTTTCCCCCCTATGTAAATCCGCCGCTGAGTACAACATACGTAATGATAATAATGATAAACAGAACAACAAACAAAAAACAAAAAAAAAACAGAAAAATCAGAAAAATGTAATTAAATATGCTCAATTCCAAATCATTCCATAAAGTTGGGCGAGTGTGTCGAATTGAATGTCTTGATCTATCATTTGAGAAGGTCCACCTATGAAATTGATGAAACGATCTAGTATAGTGGCTGTGAATGTTAGAATTAATTGAGAAAATGTTCATTAAATATGGTGATAAAGTTTCTTAAGGTAGCGTTGCATAATCGAAGCAATTTGAATCTTTGTAATGTCTGGCAATTTAAAGGGAAAGTGTGTCGAACTGAATGTCTTGATCTATCATTTGAGAAGGTCCACCTATGAAATTGATGAAACGATCTAGTATAGTGGCTGTGAATGTTAGAATTAATTGAGAAAATGTTCATTAAATATGGTGATAAAGTTTCTTAATGGTAGCGTTGCATAATCGAAGCAATTTGAATCTTTGTAATGTCTGGCAATTTAAAGGGAAAGTCCACCCTGATTACAAGTTGGTTTTAAAAGAAGCAGACAATTTAAAGAAACAATCAGCGAAGGTTTGAGCAAAATACGATAAAAAAATAAGCAAGTTGTGAATTTGTGAAGTTGTAATCAAACACAAATTGGTAACTCTATGACGTATCTTGCAAGCTCCTCTCTCATTTGCCCTAGCTGGACCCCCCCCCCCCCCCAAACATTAATTTTCATATCCTCTAAAGAAAATATTAAAACATACATGCACCTTACATATAATCATTGCTCATATGTTTTTGCTAAAAAACCTGAATGAAACAAATTCATTCCTTCATCATAAATTGAGAAAATGGAAATTAATGATTTTGGGAGTACAGGGCAAATGGGAGAGAGTTCGCAAGATACGTCATGGAGTTGCCAATTTGTGCTTGATTAATTGCAACTTCAAAATTTCATAACTTTCTTATTTCTTATCCGATTTTGCTCAAACCTTCAATGATCTGTTTCTTTAATTGTTCTGCTTCTTTTAAAACCAATTTGTAATCAGGGTGGACTTTCTCTTTAAGCGTACGTAATGATTTAAATAACTGAGAGGGTGACGTGAGTCCGCTTTCATACAGATACGTTTTGTCTTCTTTTGTAGTAAAACTTACAATTTTTGTAAGTGGCAAGAATACGTGTTATCCAGATTAAATTACAATAATAAAAATGCGACAAAATAGGGGCATTATGAAGAGTAAACAATATATAACCAGGTAATTCATATTTCAATCGATTTAAAATTCAAATAAAACGTGATATCTTGACACAGACTGAACTAATGTGACTATTCCAACATAAGTTATTGTTTGAAATGACACCTAGTAATTTGAAAGGGGTTGTGTCTATTTTAAGAGATAAGTCAGTATAACTGTGTTGGACACCTCTCTTCTTATTAAAAACAACACATATGATTGATTTATACCAATCAAAAAAATCTCTCTTACACCGTAATACTGCAATTTTTAAAGTAAAACATCATGAGAAAGGAAGTCGAAAGCTTTAGAGAGATGATAGAGATCCATAAAAACACCTGTGACTTCTTTACCTGCGTTGAGCTCTTTAATTATATTCGATCATGAATTTCAATATCAGCCAGGTCTGTAGAGTAATTTTGGCGGAAACCGTACTGGCTATCATGAATTGTAACACATTATATTGCAGTAAAAAAAAAAAAACAACAAAACTATAAAGTCTATTAAAAACCAATTTCTCTTTAAAAATTGAAAAACATGGTAAAATTTAATATTGGGCGGTAGTTGGTAAATAGAATTTGATTATTCTTTTTAAAAACGGGAACGACTTCGACTATTTTAATTTTGAGGGTACACAACCGGTTGTAAGAGAGGAGTTAATATTGTGTAAAAGTTGTTCACCAACAAAGGGTATAACGTGTTTTACAACAGATTGATCAATGTCATCAAATGTCATCAAATCCACTACTTTTGCCAAATTTAAGCGATTTACCAATGACTAATATTTCCTCCTTTGCAACTGGTTTAAAAAACAAAGTATGTGAGAGTGTCTTATTCATGTAGAAGTGAAACGAATTAAAATGTCCATCTTGAAGATCATTACTAATATCTGACCCGATATTAACAAAATATTTGTTTTCCGTAATTTCACACGGTCTCTGATATGAGAACCATTGTATAAAAAGGAATTTTCTTTATCAAATGTATCTTTTTGATTTCCCAAAACACTGTTTATAAGTTTCCACGTTTAATTAGATTTTTTTTTTTATAGATTCAAACTTTTTAAAATAATAATTCTTCTTCTCTGGACGTAGACACGAAGTAACTTTATTACGATTTTTAAAATATTTGTCATGATTAACTTCAGTCGGAGATTTTAAGAATGCCCTATAATATCGATTTTTCTTTTTCCTAAGTTTCAAGGTATCAAAGGTAATCCATGGTTTCCTGTTTCGTTTGCGTTTCCCCACATGCTTTACATGTTAACGAAAATAACGCAAAGTATAGGTTGTACGCCCTCTCCGGGTGACTCTCTCGACATACTTTTGACCAATCCACAGTCGAAAGATCTGCACATAAACAGATAGCAGAGGAAATGTTCCTATAATGTGTGCGCTTTTCGCTTGTTGTTTTTCGGAATGTCTGAAAAATTGGATATATGAAAGAGTGGGAAATGGTCAGAGATATCTGTTATAAAGACACCCGGCATTCGTGAATATATTATCAATTATTGGATACGATCTATTATTGACGCGCATGGGTCTGTCTATAATGGCATAAAATGAGATAACAGAGTTAACAAAATCAAGTATTTATGGGCTTTCATATTTTTTCAACAAATTAATGTTCAAGTCACCCATTAAAAAAAAGCGTTTGTGATTAACTTCATTACAATTAACTTGTAATTCATCAGTTTATTAAAAGAAAGAGGTAAATAAAGAGACCTTAGAGTACAACGTTTCTAAATGATTTACAGTCTATTTCAATACATAAAAAAATCAACACCTTCACAATGCTCGGAAAAATCACAAAATTTAAAGTTTATATCCTCCTGGATAAACAGACCAACTCCACCGCCACGACCAGCGGGTCGGTAGACATGTACAAATTTATAGCCTTCACCTGAGAAGGAAACATGAGAGGTTGATTTGATCCGCGTTTCCGATATGCCTATCACTGAGAAGCAAAATCTGATGTTTGAGAGAAAGCTATGTATTTGATCAAAATTGCGAAATAGGCTTCTTGCGTTGAAGTGGATCATGCTAGAGTTTTCTGCAACGGAACAGTCCATAATTTCATTAAATTTAGAGGACAAATAATATTTTACATGGGTGGAGCTGGGATACTCATCCTGGCCATTTTCTGCGTAAATTTCGTCAACAGCATTACTGAATGTATCCTCAAATTGGCAGGTTGATGAGAATAATGACAGAAACTATGTGTCATCGATTTCTACAAATTGAAAAAGGTGAGTGTAGTTTACATTTACAGAGGAAAGGGATGAATTTTTTTGATAGTTACTTCATTTTTATTCGAACCTGAGTCTGTTTTATGATAATCATTCACCATTAGAATGAAATCCAATGTATGACAAGACAATACAAAATACAAAATACTGAGTACAATGTAGAAAATACAGAAACGGAATACTTAAAGATAAAGTTGAGTTCTGGTCATGAGATTGAATTGTGAAAGAAATCGCCTCAAAGCAATTGGGAAAGGTTGCTTATAATAGCACATAAGAATTGATACGCTGTAAGGTTTTTGAATCACCAAAATGATAAGAAATTGACTCAATCCTCCTGAGAGTCACATGCACTGCACACAGAAATGTGTTTATGGGACTACACACAAATGTTCGGCCCGAACATTTCAACTGTTTCTTGTCATATTTTGAATGTGAGAGCATTTGAACAGCAATCCTATTCAGGGGACATATCTACTATGATAATCTTCCAAACTAACATAAAAAGAATGAGAAAGTTCACAAATTATGTTTTACCTTTCTCAGAACTCAAGCTTCTCTTTAAATCAAACGTAAATTAGCAATGGTATGTAGATTTTGTTAATTTCTCTCCTTTCTGTAATAAATCACTTGAACACGGAATGAGAGGCAAACACTTCAGAAAGAATTGACATGCATCAGCATATAAGCATGTATTTCTGTTACAGTTTTTCAATTTTTGATTTTTGATTGATTTTTTTTTTTACATGGTTCTACGGATTGTCTTTCCATTTGTGGCCGATATCAGGACAACGATTCGTCCATCTGAGGCGCACGCCCCATTGACCTTGTGATGTTTCTTTGCGGCCCACAGGAGTTCCTGATTTGTGGATGTCAGAGCCTCGTCCATATACCCATGCCAGTTCCTTTCTGTTTCCTTCGTGCTCGTAAGACATTTCTGCGGGCGCGATATGAACAGAATTAGGCAACAATGGCACGAGGCTTCTTGCTCTTGAGATTGGCGCCAGCAGTCCCCCCCCCCCCCCCCCCCCCCCCGGAGTCTGTCGCACTATCACTCCTCGGAGCAACACGATGTGAGCTGTCGAGATCATTTACTGTCGGATGTACACCAAGACACTAGGTAGCTATTTGACATAACCTCGTCAGTGTTCTCAGAGGCATTTTCTTTCACACCGTAAAACTTCAGACAATTATTGCGGCGAGAGTATTGCTCGGTCTCATTCATTGCCAGTTTCAAATTGTTGATAGAGGTTGCCTGTTCACTATTGACATTATATTAGCCGCTTAATTTCAGCCTCTTTGCCACAAAACGACGATTCAAAGTCCACTGACTTACCATCGATGCGGTCTACTCTTTCTTTTAAGTCCGTGCTGGATTTTCCCGAATTGGTCTACAGGTCTAGGCGCTGAATGAACTTCGATAGAAATTATTCAAGTAGTTTTTTTCAACGGGGCTTTCTATATAGCATTGACAAAAGATTCAGTTTTAATGTAAACTTCGACGCCCTCTAGGGCTGCAGCTTTTGCTGCGGCTTTCGCCTTAACCGACATTTTGATTACAAGGTTTCATGCAATTTCTTGAAGAAAATGAAACACGACACAGAAGTGGGATATGGATACAAGTCACTGTTGCATAATAACGTGGAGTGTATAGTTAAGCATAATCCAGTGTGTTCAAGCATACATCTATGCCACGTTGTCATACATATGTGTGTTTATGATAACTGATATATGTTCCAGCTTTTGCTGGAAGGAATTTTCCTCAGTATGTTCAAAAGTACGAATATTGCTGATACATTCCCGGAATGTGGTATAACTTATCTAAAACATGATGAAACTTAAATGGACTGCGAAGTATACTGCTCAGTGTGCTGGAAGGAATTTTCCTAAGTATGTTCAAAAGTACGAATATTGGTGATACATTCCCGGAATGTGGTATAACTTATCTAAAACATGATGAAACTTAAATGGACTGCGAAGTATACTGCTCAGTGTGCTGGAAGGAATTTTCCTAAGTATGTTCAAAAGTACGAATATTGCTGATACATCCCCGGAATGTGGTATAACTTGTCTAAAACATGATGAAACTTAAATGGACTTCGAAGTATACTGCTCAGTGTGCTGGAAGGAATTTTCCTAAGTATGTTCAAAAGTACGAATATTGGTGATACATTCCCGGAATGTGGTATAACTTATCTAAAACATGATGAAACTTAAATGGACTTCGAAGTATACTGCTCAGTGTGCTGGAAGGAATTTTCCTAAGTATGTTCAAAAGTACGAATATTGGTGATACATTCCCGGAATGTGGTATAGCTTATCTAAAACATGATGAAACTTAAATGGACTGCGAAGTATACTGCTCAGTGTACTGGAAGCAATTTTCCTAAGTATGTTCGAAAGTACGAATAATGCTGATACATTCCCGGAATGTGGTGTAACTTATCTAAAACATGATGATACTTAAATGGATCGCGAAGTATACTGCTTACCCTCGCTTCATATGCAGTAAGAATGGCGTCGTAGTAAAATGCACTTCTTAGATTTGACACACGTGAGGCAAACAGCATAGGCTTCATCATCATAAGATATATTTCACTCAGAATATCCATATATCAGCATAAATTTCGGCTATTATGACAGTACTCGATGTTATCACGATGATCAAGCTCAATTTCCAACGCAGTTATAAAACGGGGCGAAAAGAGAGCTACGTAGAAAGTGTAATAAGAGAGCCCGATAAGGCCTCAGTATCGTTGCTTTTCGATGTATGTATAAAGAAGCATCTTTTAATAATAATAATGATTACATAGATGGCAGAAAGAACATAAGTGATTCTATAGAAAAGAAATATCACTTCAAATTAAAGAAATTGATCTCGGCAGGTCGATATGAAAAAAAAGTTCAAGAACCCGACAATTCTGCATATTTATAACACACTCGACCTCATATACTATTCCCAATCCAAAACCAGCTTTGCAATTTCTGCCACCCATTTTGACAGAAGGATTTCCACAGTCGACTACACTAATTAACAACCACTCCTCTGGGTGTCGTTTCTCAGTGAGAAATGGAAAAGAGGCGCCAAAAAGAAAGCCAGGACAAATTGGTTTCGCAGTGGAAAGAGTAACGAGAAAAATTCATCACGATTTGTGTTCGGGTATCAGTCGGGGTTGTTGCGTACTTCTAAAATCTAGTGAATTAGCCAAGCTCGCTGAAGGGGAGCAAACATAACAAAGAGAGAAAAGGTAAGAGCATGAGAGAGCGACAGACAGACAGACATAGTGATCGGAGGTTCATAAATGCGGCACTTGTACTGTGCAAACGTTTTGAAAAGGTCACATTTTTACTTTGGAATTCCTTAGGAATATAACGCAAAAATGTGAGTACAAAGATTTCCTCCTAAATTTTGTGGCAATGTAATCAAATTGAGCACTTTGTTTGATAGATATCTATCGGTTTCGAAGTTGTTTAGTTTAATGTTGTTTCCGTGCGTCCATAATTTTGTTTTATGGCAAAGTCTGTTGGAGTTTCGTTTACTTGTGGTATTATGCCTACATGTATACAGTATGACTTCTTGTGCATGTTAGTTTGAAAATTTTGACATTGATAATTTAATTTCGAAAATTGTTTGAAAAATAATATTACAAAACATGTTGACTATTACTGACAGGTCTGATTTGTTAACTTATTGTAACAGATCCGAACGGAAAACTCAAAAACTGCATGAGAATAGTACGTTTTGTTTTGTACAGCATGTAAAACCTTGTACATGTAGGATGTATCTACTTGCGCAAGACAGTTACAATACAGTACGTATAAAAAAAGAGTATACCCAACTTTGGTAGCTTCTAATTAAAAGGTTATAACCTCTATGGGCTTAAAATTATTTCTATAGTAAAGAGCAACTTCTATTCTGTCAAATGATATCTTAATCATAACCTTGCTGCAAAGCATGATGACTATAAGCAGCAGGCTTTTAAAAAAGTATCGTCAAAATTCTCTTGTACCAAGTTTGGTCTGTAGCAACGAATGTGGGTCAAAACCGATAATGCATTTGTTATTTCAGTTTGAAAACAATTGCTTAGTTATTTCAATTGATTTTGTGTATATGAATAGAGAAGGCAATAATGTCAACTCAAACTCAAGAATAGGCTTATTACAAGCATAATTTATGATATTTTCTTTGTCAAGCTGACGCCATCTCATATTTCGGGATAGGCTCCTGGCCTAAACATTTTACTAGGTGTTAAAAAAAAAAAAAAAAAAAAAAAACAGTGGACACTTTTGATCGTTAATAACTCCAAAATTGTACCTCGTATCAGACTGATGTTTTTACATTGTAAATATTCATAAAACAGAGCTATGAATATTTAATTAGATTTTCACTTTTTAAAAAATCAAGGCCAAAAAATCTCTGTGTATCAGTAATTAATTCAGAACATAACAATTGCCATTATGTGTTGCTGCTGTCATTTCTGCCAACCTTTTGCTGTCCAGTGTCATTTATGATTCATGACTGGCTTAAAACGGTGTTCTGGAATTTCCTTACCTACATTCACCCAAACTCTAGTAAACTCCAGTTCATAACAGTTTAAGCTCCATTTACATGTTAGTTTTCCAGGTTCCACTCGAAAAATATTCAAATTATTAATATAGTTTCATTAGGCCTATACATTTTTTTCCCTATTAAACCATTTCTTATACCTTTCTTTCTGAAGTACTGTCCATCACATGGACCGTGTTTGGCAAGCGGTAAAGATTAATATGGCTACAAAGTACAAAAAAAATGTTTTTTTTCCCACACATTTCATGCACATGTCGTTGTCTCATATACAAGAACACCAGCACTTTTTGCCGAGCTCGACGCTAGAAGCAACACCCCCGATTTTTCACTCGCCAGTGCAGTACCCTTACATAATAGGGGGTCGGGGTAGCTCGCTCGGTAGTAGTGAAGATCGACTCGGCATCGTGCAGCTTCACAACATACTTTCAATGAAGCCCATAAGCATTACCTCTCATGTACGTGCACCCATTCTAGCTTTAACAGGCTCTCCCTGGCCTGCTTATAATGCTGTTACCGTGCAGAGATGAACTTCATAATTTTTGTGTGTAACTGACAGTATTAGTCCAATTATCCTTGTTCAGGGTCCGTATACAGGTAACAATAATCATTCAGCCATACCTGTATACTGCATCCAACAAAACAGGAAAAGAAAGCAGACATGACAATACACTGCCAGTTTTGACTAGAAAGGAAATAGGATACTGATAAATTTAGAGTCATGTATAAAAATATTTTGAAATGATTACTTTGTATCGTGTGCAAATACTGTACTAACTGTGAACCCCCCCCCCCCACAACATTTGTCACTTTTGCTTGTTAATAACTCAAAAGTTAAAACTCGTATCATTTTTTTATGACTAAAATGTCACACAACATGTTCCATGAAAAAAAGTTGCCAATTTGCAATATGCAAAATTGAATTAAGTTGAGTTGCATCGTCATCGACGTTTAAAAGTGTAAAAGTGGATGATGAGACAACAGCTCCGGTAACATTTCATTCATGGGTTTTAAAAGTTAAAAAAACAAAAAAACAAAACAAAAAAAAACTGCAAAGTTAGATATAGCATAGTCATGATAGTGAAGGGTCCAAGTTTAAAGTTGGGAATCGGGTTGGTGTTATAGAAATTAAAGGCGGAGTAACTGTCGCTAGATTACGCTCGTACAATCTCAAAGTACAAGTACATGCGGTAAATAATATATGCAATACCGGTATTATAATTACTCCCATGTAGATCATATACATATTTAGGTTACACTGAGTGATTGTATATAGAGTTTCTCGGTCGGTATGCTTTGATGTGTTGTGTTACAGTAAGAGACCTATTACTTGACGATTTGTATATTCAGGTAGCAGGTTGCCCATTTTTCAGAAATATGGCCGGAGTATCAAACCAGGAACGAATAAATAGAAAAGTATTATTAATTAACATGTATCTTTGGAGTATTGAATATTATGTCTCAAATGCATATATAATTTTTTTTATTATTTGCTAAGGAAAGAACTGGAAAAATACCTCATTTTATTCTCGAACCGATCGAAAAATTATAGAAATATTTTCTAGGATTGTTGTCGTTAATACAAAAGTCACAAACTTCACCGACTATATTATCATGATTATCAACGATTTCAGTACACACGATGGTTGTATTAAGTTGATTGCTCTTCTCGGGCATGGATCAGATCAAAATGTGAAAGAAAACTAGCTACTTTCGATGATAATTGTGTCCATTAATCCATTATCCTAAAAAGGCAAAAAAAAAAAACCAAAAAAAAAAAACATTGGACTTGTCCATTATAATCTTAAATCATAACTGCTTTTTGTGGTCTATACCATGTATAAATATACCTGTACTGTATGTTTGGTTTCATGGCTAAATAATTATGTCAGGTTAGTGAGCATGATTTATCGCCTTAACAGCCCGAGCGCTGTGAGTGTCATTCAGAAAATGAATTCAGCCATTCACTATGCCATATTATCAACACAATATTATGATATTCATTCCCTCAAGTACCGACAAGTACATGTTGTGACGAAATATTGTAGTCGGCCTTTGTTGTTGTTGTTGTGTCGGATTTTTGGCGTACGATTCGGTTCCGAATATTGACGCCATCTACGTGCGGGTTTCTGTACTTCTTTTTATTATTTTTATTTTCAATTTTACTTTTGTTGATGAGTTCGCAGATCCGGTCAATCTGGAGCTTACGAAATGGGACGGGAGAGCAACAGGACGGGGGAAAGTTAACCGACTGTGACGGTCCTCGCACTCTCCCCGTCTTGTTTCAAGTTGCGAAAAAGTGGACGGCGACGCACTGCAGTGTTCGGCTTCCCGTCCCCACTTTAGACCGGACGCTATTTCGCCCGAGAACCGTCCTGAAATCAAACAGGACGGAGAGATACTCCGAGTCGCACATGCGCACATCGAGTTTTCGTTCGACTTCCCGTCTTCAAAGGCTCACGCCCTGAAATCGTAAGCTCGCTATTAAAGACGGTCCTTCCACTTGATTTTTTTTTTTTTTGTATCTTCTGGACGATCCGGCCTTTTTTGTATGGCCAATGTTCCATCATAAGCTAGGCGGGCCTATACGCACCCGCCATTCGAAGCGTTCATTTCGCTAAACTTCTAATATTTTTTATTTCATTTCATTTATTTCCACTTCCAACAAAATAAAATGCATAGGTTTACATCGTACATAGCAAATCAATGAAACTTTACAATTATTGGTTACAGTGTACAATAGACAATAGACAATAAACAAACTAGGTTGGTCGCGGAGGGGACTGCTAAAAAGCTGGGCTTGGAGATTGCAAAAATAGTATATCATTGAAAAGGTAACGTCTTTGTACATAAACCGGATAAACAAAACATAAGAGGAGTGAAAGGGACAGGAAAGGAAGGGAGACAAGGAACGAGAGAGGGTAGGACTCTTACCTATAGACACACACAACAAAACACAGACCGACCAGAATACGTATGGCAGCATAAAATGAATAGGAATGTAATCGTGTACACTGTTGAGTGAAATAAATTGAAGAAGGTTGAGGGGTGATGAGTTTTAAAGAGCCGACGTTTGAGAATAATTACTCAGAAGAATTTTTTTAAATTTAGATTTAAAAGAGTTTAAACTAGGGGCATTCTTGATGCTATTATCAAGAATGGTCCAGAGCTTCGGGCCAGTGAAAGTGAATATGGATTTAGAGAGTATAGTTCTAGTTAATGGCAGATGAAATTCGTCAGATTGTCGTGTGGGGTATTGATGTATATAGTTTTGTTTTTATTGAATATTATATTGAAGATTGAGGGTAGAGCATTATATTCAACTGGTACATAAACTGACCAAGGTTATAGCGATATAAATCAATTATCTTCAAGATTTTATTTTCTATAAACAAGTATCAGTATGGGATCTCCATGAAGTGTTACAAATAACACGCATGGCTTTCTTTTGTAAAAGTAGTATTCTATGAAGATAAGAATTGTGTGTATTCCCCCAAACAATAATGCCATAATTTAGATAGGGTAAAATTAATTTCGAGTACAGCATTAGCATGGAAGAAGTTGGCAGAAAAAATTTAACCTTATTTATAGTTCCTATATTACGGGAAATTGTTCGACAAATTGTATCAATGTGTACTTTCCATGAGAGTCTATCGTCTATTGTCAAACCTAAAAATTTCATTGAAGAGACGACTTCAATATCAGTATTATCTAGTTTAGTATTATGTGGTAAGTTATCTATAGAATTGCTAAAGAGCATATATTTTGTTTTCTGTAAATTTACTGACAACTTATTGGCTCTTATCCATTGTAACAATTTGTCTAATTCAATATTTAGGGTATTAATCAAAATATCAGGATTTGGATGTGAGAGGAGCACATTCGAGTCATCTGCAAATAAGAGAAAAGAAAGGATTATTAGATGAGTTGTGGATATCATTAATATAGATTATAAATAAAAGGGGGCCCAGTAAACTACCCTGGGGAACACCACACTTTACATCCTGTATAGAAGAACATTGGTCATTTATACATACAAATTGCTTACGGTTTGTTAGATAGTTTCTGAACCACTCCAAGGCCTTGCCACGAAATTCCATAATTGTTCAATTTATAGAGAAGTATTTTATGATCTATGGTATCAAAGGCCTTGGAGAGGTCCAGGAAAACACCCACAGTATGATGTAATTTGTCAATAGCTTTTGTAATTTTTTCGACAAAGGTAAGTACAGCACGGGATGTACTATGCTTTTGGCGAAATATGGTTGAGCAAAGAGAATATCATTAAAGGGGAAGTCTATCCTGATTACAAGTTGGTTTTAAAAGAAGCAGAAAATTTAAAGAAACAGATCCGTGAAATTTGAGGAAAATACGATAAGAAATAAGAAAGTTATGATTTTTTGAAGTTGTAATCAATTAAATACAAATTGGAACACGATAAAAGTTACTTTCGAAAAATCAACTGAAGGCAATTTCAATAGCCCTGTCTATCACCTTTAGAAATGTGCAAACATTACAATGGTGTATTACGTAATCTGAACCTGATTTCTGTGGGCAGTACAATGGGCCTTTGAAATTGCCCGTGAGTTTATTTTTCGAAAGTAGTTTTTATCGTGTTTTGGTAACTTCATGACGTATCCTGCGAGCTCCTCTCCAATTTGACCTGTTTCCCCAAAATCGTTAATTTCCATTTTCTCTTAAGAAAATGTCCACACATACATGTATATAATCATTGCTCCTATGTTTTTAGTTACTCCAAACCTGTATGTAACAAATTTATTCCTTCATCAAAAACTACGAAAATGAAATACATGAGATTTTCTGTACTGAGCAAATGGGAAAGGAGCTTGCACGATGCATCAAGGAGTTGCCAATTTGTGTTTGATTGATTACAACTTAAGTTCATAACTGTCTTATTTCTTATCGGATTATTCTCAAACTTTCATTGATCTGTTTCTTAAAATTTTCGGATTCTTTTAAAACCAACTTAATATCAGAGTGGACTTTCCCTTTAAGGTTTGCCAAAATGAATGAGTAATTTCCCTTATGTTTTGTGATAGTATCATTGGTCATGGGCTGAAATTCACATCAGTTGGCTTCAAAATCAAGATTTCCATTCATTTATTGAGCACTGCGATCGAGGGGTAGAGATCCAAATTTTGAACATTGATAAACGGTTTTCTATTCACTTCCTTCTTTAATTGGGTAATAAATATCCCTTAAAAGGTGAAAAAGTGCCCTTCGTGTGATGGAAAAGGTGCCCCTCCTGAGGTGGGGAATTGCTATAATCCTGATAATTTTTCTGCCTTATGTGCAAGGTTTAAAACCTTGTATTTCCATCTGATTGCCATGATTACAATAGAAAGTGCCATTTATTTTTCTTTTATGAAAAATATCACCTTTCTCTCCTCTCTGTTCTTAAAAGAAACTTCCGTTCAGTAAAATGCAAAAAAAAAAAATGCAAAAAAAAAAAAAAAATATATATATATATATATATATATATATATATATATATTTCGATTGCAGGTACCATTTCAATACAAAACATGTCATTTCTTTACCCCAACATTGAAAAAACATTGCCCATCCTTTATTATATAACGAATTTGTTATCCTTACCTAATTATTGAAAGAAACAGATGAAAACAGTCTTCTCATAGAGTTTTAAAAGGGGTCCACTCGCTATTCATAAGGACCGTTATTCATACAAAACCGCTATTCATTTAGTCACGCGTTATGGATAGCGGTCCTTATGAATAAGTTGTCCTTATGAATAGCGGTCCTTATGACTAGCGAGGTTAACCCTTTAAAGCCCATCGCACACTCTACGATCGACTACGATTTTGGAAATAAATCGCAACAGCATTAAATACAGGCATTTTAACAAGTGAAAGCTACCTGATTCAGAATCTGAACAATAATATGAATACTCAAAATAGGAATTTGGTGCGATGTCACCCTATATAAGGGCCAAATCAGTTTCAAATCGTAGACAATCGCAGGACTGCTGTGACGTCACTACGATTGGGAGCCGATTTGGACTTTCCTCCGTCTAGAAGGCTCATAAAAGGCCGTAGTTTCGATTTTGGTATCTATGTAATTATTCAGAACCTCAATCAAACATATTCTATGTGTTTAACTGTTTATATATAATGCCATAACACTTTCTTTCAAAATCGGATCGCAGACCGATCGTATAGTGTGCGGTGGGCTTAAAAGTCATATTACATTTGGGTCAAGTTCCATGTGATCCTAACGTTTTCACGGTTTTAACCCAATCCGAAACAACTGAGTTTTTACATGTAATTTTCAAAATGCTGCTGCTCGGTAAAGCATGTAAGGATGGATGCCATCAATGTTTCGTTTAGAAGCATAATACTTCTGTTGTATGAAAATAGATAATTATTGCCATAGAGCACATAGTATGATGACAATATCCCTTTGTTTTAGGGTTTCGTTTTGGGACTCACTGTATATCAATATTGAGCCCTTCAAAAACACTATATCCTGTACTGGGGAGCGAAATTACGAAATCCTGGAGCAACGTTATGCGAGGAAGCAGAGCGACCAAGCTTCAAAAAAAAATTTCCATTTCAAACCCTTCAAAAATAGTATTTCTAACGCATTTACCACTGCGGATTGGGGGCGTACAGTCCAGAATGATCGCAATTTTCTTCACTTTCTCCCCTTTTTTTTTCTCTCTGTCGCGTTTTTATCCCCCCCCCCCCCTTTAAGTGTCGCCCGGGGAATGTGCCCCTCTGTCACCCAGATACACCACTGATATTATTATACATTTTTTCGCTAAGTCCTTGGCAAAGCCAAAATTTCGGCGGGGGGGGGGGGGGGGGGGGGAAGGGGTGCAGAACCTGAAATCAACGTTGCCTGCACAGATAGCATTTATTGTTGTAGGTCATTCTGAAAACCAATGCACCAGGGTTGGCATGACTGAAATCAGCTTTAAAATCACCATGGTGTTTTAAACAAGAAGTCACTAATTTGAGTGAAAAACAAATAAATGCATGAGAAAATTTGTTGTTGATTTTTCTTATTCTTTGGCTGAAAAACTCATCCAAGTGAGAGTTGATGTATTTTTTTTTGTATAGGAACAACATTAATGGCTATAGATCGATTTAAAGCAAATCAATTTTTTTTTTCAACCCTGCAATTCACGCAATTTACATTATTGCAGTTATATGTACGTGGAAATAAGGAAGGAAATCCGTTCATAACATGACAAAATGTGTTGTCCTAATTGTTTTCACATTTTCACATTTTGAACCTAAGAAAAACAGGCCAAAACTTAAGCGTAAGTTTCTTCACTTTCTATCTTTTCCTTTTTTGTGCCTGGGTAATACCCCCCCCCCCAAAAAAAAAAAAATGTGGGGGGGGGGGGGCTGCAGTACCCCCAATATCCTCAGCCTTCTAGGGGGTGCTGCAGCACCCCCACCATCCCCGGCTCCCAGGGGCCTGCAGGTTGGTTATCCGGACAGATGATTTCCAACGGCAATTTCCACAAGTTGCCATGCAATATTTAACGAATCGCTTAAAACACATGTTGGGCGATATAATAAATGACAGATCTATGTTTATTGTGGTTGGTGCTATTTGATGAATATTTATCATGAAATCAAACGACAAAAGTAACGGCTCTATTTTTAAGGACATTCAACCCCTCCCCAGGGAAGTCGATCGGGGGGGGGGGGGGGAGCAGGGGTTTTACATGATCAGACTTCAAATGCCCCGGGCGTCACTTGAAGGGTGCGCAAAAACGTAAAAGAGAGAAAGAGAGAGAAAAAGGAGGGAGAAAAGGAAGAAAAAATTGAGCCTTACAGTTAAAATGCGCCCCCAGTCCAGGGTAGAATGCATAGAAATGGCGTTTTTAAAGGGTTTAAAATGCCCAATTTTTCTAAAGCTCGGGAGCTTTTGCTCCCTCGCATAATTATGTTTCTTCAGGATCTCGTAATTTTGCGCCACCCCCCCCCCCCCCCATATAGGATATTGTGCATAAGTAGCGTTTTAAAGGGTTCAAATTCGCACTAGGTCCTTCCTATCGTATAATATCATTAAAGTTCATAAAATAGCCATTTCAACGCTTCAACTTTCATCCCCCCTAAAAAAAAAGAGTCCTAATTTTCGATAACCTTGCTAAATACCTGAATTATTTTTTTCAGGTATATGCATTTCGTTGACTTTGCGCCCAAAATATAAGAAGAAGTGAATCGAACAGGATTTTCAGTGTTCGAAATTTTAAAATTACTCTAAAGCTAGGTTGCTGTGCTTTCTTTTTCAAAGGATGTCATGAATTCGAAATTGCATTGCTGAGGGGTAAATTGTCCCCCAAATGACCACTCATTCGCTTTGCTCCCCCACTTGAATCTGATAAGTTTGTGCAGCGAGAGGGGAGGGCGCAATTTTGTTATTTTCCCAGGGCGCCATAATTCCTAGATACGCCACCGGAGCTATTGACAAATATTTGATATTTGTGTGGTCAGAGGACGTGTCTAAAAGAAAACTTTGACCTTCATGAAAATGTACGCAAACTGCCTTTTAATTTTGTGAAAATGTAAAAAGTTAATACATTACCAAAAGACAAAAATGGTGAAGAAAAGCCCAACTACAATCGAAATCGAATTAAAATACATGAACAAAATGATCGCTTTATTGAACACAGGGTATGTGCAGGGAATAAAAAAATTCCGAAAATTTACAAACGCGTAATGAAAAAATGTGGGGGAAAATGTATTTACCATGTTTACAGTCTATGACCGCAGACCATCCTCATGGTTAGTTAAAATGATTTGATGCAAGAGGCCTATGATACAATAATTGGACCGTAGAAGACGAAATTTAACAGTGGAAATGTTCATGTAGTCAGACTGGTGTAAACTATATAGATTTACGTTTACTGATTATGAGAGAACAATTATGTTCATCACTGGTAGCTTGCAGCATCTTGTTCAGCAACGGCACGTGCCCCTTGGAGGAAAAAAAAGAGCTAACCCCGGGCTACCGCAGCGAAAAACTATCATCGGACCAATATCCTTTTAATAGGACAACTGCTCCCGGACAAATGCTTCTTTTATCTCCCTATTAATGTATATATTTCTTTCAAATGCGTACTCTTTAAGCTATATCATCAGTGGGGTAACTACAGGGGGAATTGGGAGGTACGTGTCCCCCTCCCCACTCATGGAATTGCGAGAACAAAAAAAAAAAAAAAAAAAAAAATGGGGAAGAGGAAAAAATGTGAAAGAGGAAAAGCAAGTTAACCCTTTGGCTACTATATGGCAATGGGTTGATTATGAAAATGAAGTCTTTTCCATACCCTCCCCTCCCTTGGTCGCCTAGTTCTCTAGAATTTCATCCATCAAAAAAGTCTGATGCTCCCACCCCACGACACCACCAGTGCAAAGTGGATCCAGGATTCTGTGGAAGGTGGGCACAATTCTGCTGAAAAAATCTGACAAGCTCCCCCCCCCCCCACTAAACAACAACAACAACAACAACAAACAAAAAACCCAAAACAAAACAGGGTCATCTCGTTTCCCCCGTGCAGGTTCCTATTGGAACGAAAATTTGAACAGAGGGCCTATTTAAAAAAGAAAAGAAAAGAAAAATAAATGGGGAGGTGGGGGGGGGGGGAGAGTGGTGTTGTGTATAAGGTTTGTAAATGTTTTTTTTTTTAAGGGCAGGGGTCAGTCCCCCCCCCCCCCCCCCAATCTGCCACTGTCATTGCCTTACTGGACCAGTTGACCCATGTGCGATACGCCGCTGAGCTACCGGGTCCACGATTATCAAGTTTACTCACATGGTGAATATTTGTTTCCCAGCACAAAGAGCGTTTTTGCACTCCTGAAATCTTTCACCAGTAGCACACTTGAAGTGCTCTAGCTGTGTAAATACCGTAGTTGCACACAATGCACACAAGCTGGTGCACCCTATGAAAATTGAGGGGAGAGAGGAGAGAGGGAAGAGAGAGAGAGAGAGAGAGAGAGAGAGAGAGAGAGCGAGAGCGAGAGAGAGAGAGAGAGAGAGAGAGAGAGAGATTTATGTACTATGAAATATCTCGACACTTGAAAAAAAAATGGCATTGGTCCAAATTTAGACAAGGAATAGGATGTACACGTTTTCAAATCCATTTATATTTCCACCAATATGTGTAAAACCAGTGGCTTAATGAGCCAAAAATTTTGACGGGGCTCATCCACCAACATTTGAATATACATGTATTTTAAAAGCGCCAGGAACTCAATAATATCGTCGGCGATATCACGAACCGGCACAATATCCATTTTATGTGTAAATTTTGGGTTTTATTTTTTTTTTCATATTATGAAAGGCCATATCAAAATTTACATTTTCACCAAATTTCAGTTCCTGATATTTGATATTTTTTGAGATATAGGAATTCTTAAAAAATCCCCTGTATCCAAAAAACCCTGATTATGATAAATTATGACTTTACCCAACCGGCACTCTTGCAAGTGTGCCAGTTCGTAATGACCAAGTTCGCGCATATACGTGGTACGCTAAAGCGCGTATTAAACTGAAAACTGAGAGAGAGACAGACAGACAGATAGACAGAGAGGGGAATGAGAAAAAAGTAGTATAAAAATAGAGTTGAATGAAAAAAAAGGGTCTATTTAAAGATAATTATATGAGGTCGAGAGAGTGAGAAAGGGGGTGGGGAGAATTCTTGAAAATGTGATGTAGCACTGAAGTGTATAAAAATGTAACATAAAGAGAGAGAGAGAGAGAGAGAGAGAGAGAAAGGGGGGGGGGGGGTTCTAGAGTGATAGAACTGAATGAAAGGTAGTTGTAAGAATGTGTGTGACAGAAAGAGAAGGGTTAGACGAGTTAGAGTTAGGATATGAGGGGAGTAAAACCGAGGAACATAAGCTATCATTTTTCACTATTAAAAGAAGAAAAGCTTCTGCCTTGTGCACATATCCAACGGATATATTCAAGGCAGTGGAGAATAAGGGTATTTCCATGTTAATTGAATGATTACGCAATTCTTTTATTTTTTATTTTTTTACATTTTTACATTTCTGTAAATGCCAGACAAGAGTTATTAATGTCTTGATTGACCCATAACCGCACCCGGTCTGGTATAGAGCATAGTACACAGTACATGTATAGGGCATACTGCGAAAATGGCTTTTACGAACTGGCGCATAGACAGTTTACTGGTTCGGTACGCGTAATAAAGGATGCGCGGCATTTCGCGCGCAAAGTGAAAATGGCTTTTACGAACTGGCACTCTTGATAGAGTGCCAGTTCGTGAAATCCGCCCACAGTACGCGATAAACGGGCGTGCAGCAAAACGCCAGATTTTACAAACTGGCACTCCTTTTCAAGAGTAATTATTTCTTAGAAAAAAGAAGTTATATGTAAAAATATTAATGAATCCTGGAAATCAGAATCCGTACTAATCACATGTAAAGTTTTACGAGCATCTAGCCACGATAGCCTACTAAAATTGGGGCTTAAAAATGTTGAATTCTTTAAACACGATTTTCTCGAAAACAGTTTTCGCACCGAGCGCTATAGTGTGCCAGTTCGTGAAACCACCGACGATGATTTTCAAATATTTTATGAATGAGGTGGGGAGAGGTACACTCCCCCCCCCCCCCCCCCCCCCCCCGTTTAACAAATAAGAATACATGTACTTTGCATTTTGCAGTACCGTGAATATGTAGCATTTGATCAATGCGCTTGGTAAATTATGTAACTTATTTTGGAGTCAGACCTTTTTACATTTTGTGGTTTGATACTTTGCATTCTCGAGCACTTTGATGCAAAAGAGGCCTATAATGTTTGTAGAGGAGATATAGTAAACAGTTTCAGGAATTTTCATGTTCTAAAAGACCCACTACGGTAATCATAAAATTGCATTTTTTTCTAGCCAGGGATAAATAAAAAGGATGTCTGTTTTTGTCCCCGCCGAACGAAGTTCGCGAGGGGACTATGAAACGGGCTCCGTTCGTGTGTGCGTGTGTGTGTGTGTGTGTGTGTGTGTGTGTGTGTGTGTGTGTGTCCGTCCGTCTGTCCGTGTGTGCTCAAATGTTGGAAAATGCTACTTCTCCGTCATTTCTTGGCCGATTTTGATTCCGATTGTTTTATCTGATAGGGCTGGGTGGGGGCTTCCAAACTTCTACACAGAATTTTGAAATTCATTAATTATGCAAATTTATGCAAATTTATTCAAAATTGACGAAAAATGCTACTTCTCCTCTATTTCACATTGGATTTTGATTCCGATTGTTTTATCTGATAGGGCTGGGTGGGGGCTTCCAAACTTCTACACAGAATTTTGAAATTCATTAATTATGCAAATTTATGCAAATATATTCAAAATTGACGAAAAAGGCTACTTCTCTATTTCACATCGGATTTTGATTCCGATTGTTTTATCTGATAGGGCTGGGTGGGGGCTTCCAAACTTCTACACAGAATTTTGAAATTCATTATTCATGCAAATTTATGCAAATTTATTCAAAATTGACGAAAAATGCTACTTCTCCTCTATTTCACATCGGATTTTGATTCCGATTGTTTTATCTGATAGGGCTGGGTGGGGGCTTCCAAACTTCTACACAGAATTTTGAAATTCATTATTCATGCAAATTTATGCAAATTTATTCAAAATGGCTGAAGGTTCATAAGGTTTTCATGTTTTATATTTCAGTTGTATACATGCATTGTTGGTATTCTCTTCTTTTGCATGCAGTAACATTATTATTGTATTCACTAAAGTTTTTCACTGAAGTTTTAAGGTTCAGGCTAGTTAATTTCCACAGATCTGCACTTCCGGCGGGGACATTTGTTACGCATTGCGTAATTTACTCATTCACTTGTTCTCTTTCCTTCTCTTTTCTCCCCTCTTTCTCTTTTTCCTTTCCATTCCATTTCTTTTCTTTCTTTTTTTTTTGATCGTGGAACTTTTTTGAGGGGGGGGGGGGTGGGCTGAAGCCCCAAGCCGCCACCAGGACGTATGTATTACACACAAATGTGTAATACATGTAATGATGGATCCTTATTTAAAAAAACAAAAACATTAGCTACGTAGTGCGATGAAGAGGATCGAACTCAGCGATAGTTACCAGAGAAGATGTACTTTAATTTATGGAATACATGGAATAATAGACGCTCTGTGATGACTTGGTGTCGTGCTAACCAAAGCGCTGGTCATATTTATCCCATAACGATAATGATAACGATAACGATAACGATAACGAAATACACCCTAGAGCTCGGCTATTATAACAGTCACGATCATACACACTCGCACACACACTATATAGCATGATGTACCTTTAAGGGCTTGTCACATTAATTTTGTCCGATAACGATAATGTATGCGCATGTATATAATACCCAATATAAACGATGACGATGAAAGTGGTCACACATGACTGATAAAATCGGTGGAGTTCTGTCAATCAATTCAATTCATGCAGTTCACTTCATTACAGTTCACTTCAGTTTAATTCAAATTTATTGAACATGCACAAAAAATAAAACTACATTTGGGATAAAAATCATTTACCGGCTCTTTCTGGAAATATACAAAACATTAATTTAACATACCGTAAATTCATAATAAAATCAGATATAAATAGAGCACACAACAGGACATGAATAAAAACATTTAAAATAACAGTACATGTGCATGATAGAAAGGGAACCCCCCCCCCCCCCCGACGGATTGTTCTGACCAAACCCCCCCCCCCCAAAAACAAAAAAAAACAAAAAAACAAAAAAACACAACAGCAGGTAAGAAGAATAAAATTTGATATGTAATGTGGAAGAAAATGAATAGAAAGAAGCATCGAGAAAGACCGAGCCGAGTGTAAACGTAAATGTTACGCAACATAATAATTCTACGAACTATGACCTTGTCTACATCTAACGAAGATCTGTTGCCTTGTTGACTGGCAAAGAGACAGACATTAAAACTTGACATGCTAATGCACTGTGCACAGAGCATAACGGAGTATTACTAAGCATGAATTTTCGGGGGGGGGGGGAGAGGGCACCTTGACGCTGGGGCACCAAAGATTTATGGGGGCATGCTGCGGTTGCAAGGAAGTTGTTTCTGGTATACTTTGGTGTACCTTAAAGCAGGGGAGCATTTCATCAAGTGTTTTGTCAGTGATTTTTACCGACAACTGTTATAAGCTACTGAAATCCTTGCATCTGATTGGCTGAGAGCAAATTTGTCAGTAAAAATCACTGACAAAACACTTGATGAAACGCTCCCCTGGTGTCACCACACGTACCCATGAAGTTTTGGCCTGGTGTGGGTTTCCCCGCTGTAATGAAACTGCACTGTACATGGGTCGCGGAAACATGTGTGTGTGTGGGGGGGGGGGGGGGGGGAGCTGAGGGGCTGCAGTCCCCAACTTTTTGTGTTAGTAGACACGTTTCATAATGCTTATGTAGTAGAAAATGATATGTTCGTTCCAGTACCCAGCCCCCTCCCCCAGTTAAAAAAAACAAAAACAACATCAACAACAACAACAAAAACAACTCTGAGGCCACTGGTTGTAGGCCTACCCTCCTGGCCTTGTACTGAGTCTGGATAACGTATAATTTATTAATTAATCCCTAGTTTTCCCGTTTTTTTGTGACTATGGTATACCTACAATCAGTAAAACAACTTTCATGAGTGACAGCGAAAACCCATTTCAAGCGTGAGACAAACCAGAGCTATCTAAATTTCTGAGATTGGTATTATCGTGCCCCCTTTTCACGAGAAGTGGGGAAATAGCATTAGGCACTCGATTTTCCGCGGGTTTATAGTTTCGAAGCACAAATTTCCCATACCAGGGGAGCGTTTCATCAAGCGTTTTGTCAGTGATTTTTACCGACAGATTTGCTCTCAGCCAATCAGATGCAAGGATTTCAGTAGCTTATAACAGTTGTCGGTAAAAATCACTGACAAGACACTTGATGAAACGCTCCACAGGAGTTTCATATTTCCGAAAGCGAAATAGGGTTCATAATTCAGTTACATTTGTTGCATTACTCCGAAGGTTCATTTTTCCAAATGGTCGTATATCCAAAGGTTCCTAATTCCGAAAATGAAATAGGTTCTGTTTCATCACAGGGTTTTATTCCATTTTCGGAATTATGAACTACATTTCATTATCGAAAGCACGAACCCTATTTCATTTTCGGAATTGTGGAGCCTGTTTAAGCTTCGCAATTACGAACGCTCGGAATAACTCATTTCGGATTAATAAACCTTTGGAAAACGACACGTAACCGTGACTTAAGATTACCATGCAATGAAGTTGCAACTGTTACACGTAGCTACCATGGTACAAAAAAAAAAGAAAAAAAAAAAGGGTTGATTGTGTAGGCGAGGCGAATATCAATTACGTCGAAGCGCAACAGATGCAACAATGACTGTTTAATAATCGTTTGATTAACACGGTTGACTTGTGTAAAGTGGTAATATTAAACATTTAGGCCTTCGGAAGGCCCCTTTACATTTCAGATCAGTAAGCTAATAAAACAGACTTGTGCATAATTATTATGGTATAGTTGATAACATGTTAGGAGACGGTTATTATAATTTTCCGAAAGACTTGGTGTGTTCGAATTATCGTTTTGGAATACATGTATTAATCATTTACGAACTATTTTTGTGTGTGTGTCACAATGTCTTTCCTAATACAGGAGGACTAGCCGGCGATCTAGTAGCATGGGTGCTTTGAGGCGATGCGGCACCAAACCTCTTCTTGGATTCTTCGTATTCTTCATTTCTTGCCAACTTTTTCTAGCCTTCTTACATGCGAAACAGGCTGACAATACGATAGGCAACTTCATGGAATTACAAATAAGGGATAATCAAAGAGTGTTTCCAATAACTCTCTCAAGAGACTTGAAGAAAGTGCCAGAAATGCAGCGAGATTTAAACCAAGTGCGAGACGCGAACGCTAAGGCAAGTCTTCATTCACAGAACGGGGAAGATGATGACTATGGAAACGCTGACGTTGTCGTTCCGAGAGACGATAAATCGAATACTTCAGCAGCCATTTTGAATCAATATGGACCCGAGAGAACTAAAATGCAGAATACAAAGCAGGAGGAAGTACAAAGCAAGAACATGTCAAAGGTCAAGTACATATTGCCGGTGTTGCTGGGCAACCAAGGACCAAACAACCAAATCCAGGCCATGAAGCTTGTATCCATCATTGCTCAAAGACGAAACCTGACAGTCGTCCTCGCGCCGTTCTTCGATCATGGAGCCACGATAGAAACACAGCGCCCTCACACCTTTAATGAAACCTTTGATGCCGATGTGCTGTCCAAATTTGTGTCAGTAGCCACCATGGAAGAATTTAAACGTCAGTGCAAGAGCAAGGCAGACGTGGTATTCCTTGGTACCAATATGGTACCGAATCAGAGTCTTTCTCAAACCGATCAGATAAAGAGTTTCGTTGGTCAAACCATTAAGGTGTATTACAACTTGACGCAAATTAAGATACCTTCAACCTTCTTGACTACGAACCGTTCTGATCACGTCATTCAGATTGCTGATGATCTACCTTACTACAAACTCACCATTGATGATTTCCTGGATACGTACCCAGACTCGTTGACTACCTCACATCAGTGTAACGCATTTCTTTACCCGTATGGGTATCTGGGTCGTCTCAAGTACTCGGAACATATGAGCCGTTACATCAAGTATTTCGTCCGGGGAAAAGTAGTCCGAGAAACGGCGCAAAATTTTATCACCACCGCCATGAAGAACATGACATATGTCTGCATACATTGGAGGTTTAACAAGGAGTGGAAGAGTGCATGGTAAGTATTTTCCACAACTCTTTCCAAGCATAATGTAGATAACTCCGAGAAAAGTCTTGTATGTAAAACCTTACCATGAAATGTCCAATCATCATCAAATAGGTTCTTTCTGAAAAGAACTTGCTACTGGTGTTTATATTATACTGGTTGTATTGGTTATAACGGTTTGTATGAAATGGCCACATAATGACATTCCCTGTTACTCTCCTACTCTCCTACAGAAAATAAAACCAAGAGACAGACTATACCGATACCAACTTAAAAGGATTATTGATGCCTTTCAGATTTTAGTTTCTAGATCTCCTTTTCAGAATTGTACATCCCACGTAGTACCGTAAATAAATTTTGCAGTTGTAGCTAGTGACCATATACTACGAAAGTATGATCCGCCCACCTTTTAATACAAACTTATTCTAAAAACCATTTACTTGATATGTAATGTGTAAAGCTGCGGCAGGATTTAGACATAATGAAAACAAAATTCGAGTTACGAGGTCAGGGCCCTCCGGCATGAAAGTTGCGGTTAATCGCAACCCAAAAGATTAATCGCAATTCCCAAATACCCGAACTGATCCTGATTGATTGAAATCAAGTTGCGTTTTTTGTTTGTTTGTTTGTTTGTTTTTTGTTTGTTCGTTTTTGTTTTTGTTTTTTGCCTTGCGTTTAAAACGCAAGTTTTTATGCAAGAGGGCCCAGATGTGACAGATTCATTGCCTTCATTTTTGCTAGAGCATTTTATTAATGTTTGTCATTTCGTAACTATGCCCTCGACAGGGGCGTCGATCCGTTTTTCGGATTTGGGGGCAAGACAGCGTTATAGTATCCTTCATGCTTCTCCACGGTTACATGAAGCAAGGGAACTTAGAGAATTTGCGCGCGAAGCTTGCGGCGAAATTGAAGTCTGATGGTGTAATACCTTTTGTATTGATTGTTTGGAAGTTTTCTTTGAGCGAGTTTTGCATCATTTTTCCTTGTTTTATTAATTTACACCTCCGGATTTATTGGTTGGGCAAAACAATATATTTGCTCTCCCACTATTTTCGTTTGGAGGGTTACTGCCCCAACTGTCACCCCATTATCGACGTTCCTGCCCCTCGATCATTGAAGTGTGACGCGGGATGAAAACAATATTCGTGCTTGCTCAAATCCTGCTCGAATGCTGATCACACAACCTGGTAACAGCTTGTGACTCTTATCAGGCCCATGATAACCTCGGCCTTGTGCTGGTCGATGATTCGGTCGAGCGAGCCATGTTTGATGGTCTGCTGATCATGCAAGAATCTCTGTGTTTTCATCGGTTGTTAATGGCATTGAACGAAAGTACCCGGATGACCGCCCCGATCTATAGAAATCGACAGCTTTCCTAAAGCGAGACGTCACGAGGCGTCATTTCGATCCCGTCGTTACCTGCACACTGTTCAATCCTGCGAAGGCAATTTACCAATACGCCAGTTATTAAAAGTATTGTTTGAACCAAGGAGGTACTAGGCAAGCCTAGTACATCCTTGTTTGAACTGTTCATTTTGCAGTCGCTGTTTGAAGATATCGCTCTTTCATGTCGTGCAAAAGACTGTATACAAGTCACTGGGCTTTACGTACATGTATATCGAATGCCCCGTTGCACACGAGGCTTCATTTCGTTTACTTTATTATATCATGTATAGTATTGGTAGCAAAAAGGAAATTGGAAAGAAACATGTTAAATATAGTCTGTTGTTGTTCTCCTTGTATCAAAAGATGTCTGTAAGAAATCATTTGGTATTCCATCTATGATTTCTAGTGAATTTCAGTGTAAATATCTGTAAGGAATGCTTGATCATTGCCATTATGCTAGGACCCGTCCACCCCGACGGCTCCCCGCACAGCAATCTTGGGGCTTCGCATAGAGACAACGTGTGTGCACTGTGTGTAGCTCTACTCATCATTGGTTTTACACGTGTGTTTACAGTGTATCGCACATGCTGCCTTTGTTGGGATTTTACGTGTCTGTCCCGGCACATAAATTAGTTTTTGCCTCTTTGTTTTTCTGCACTGTGTGTAGCTCTACTCATCATTGGTTTTACACGTGTGTTTACAGTGTATCGCACATGCTGCCTTTGTTGGGATTTTACGTGTCTGTCCCGGCACATAAATTAGTTTTTGCCTCTTATTTGTTTAATATTAAACTTTAGGAGGCGAAATCTTCACAGTGTCTTAGTATTGCTAGTATCTTGCTATTTATCAACAAAAATTGAAGAAATCTGACGAACAGTTTTTGAGGGCTTACCAGAACTTTACATGACCTTTAAGTAATATGTGAAGGCAAGTATAGTCAGGTTCACTATGTATTTTTGTTGAAAATTAGATTAGCAAAACTATAAATTTTTGGAATCGGTAGAACATGGGGAATCCGAAAATTGATGTTGGCATTTGCACAAAACCCTGACAGAGCAGCCATTTTGGATTTTCAAAATGGCCGCCATATGTAACTAGTACTGAACACTTTTGAAGATATTTTTGTAACAGAACCTCATTCTGTCATTTTTGTGGTAGCATATTAAAGGGCATTAAATTCTCTACAACATGACACCACATTCGATGGGTTCATGATGATTTGTACAATTTTGGGCAGAAAATGTGATTTTTATATTTTTTTTTTCAAAAATATGAATTGCTTCAAAATACATATTTTTCCATATTTCAAAAGTCCATTTCACTAATGACTTCCAACTTTACAGAAAATCAACCATATATAGGGTCAATATCATATAAAAATTACAAGTTCATTGCTTATCTAACAAAAAAGTTATAGTACTCTAAAGTTCACACTTTGATATTTTCTAAAACAGAGAAATAAAGCCAAGGGCTGCCTTCTAGTCAGGTGCATTAAGTATTTTTGTTCAAAGTTTTTGGAGATTAGCAAAACTATACATTTTCGGAATCGTTAGAGCATGGATAAGCAAAATAATGATGTTGGCATTTGCACAAACACCGGCTTGGTGGCCATTTTGAATTTTCAAAATGGCCACCATAAAATACATAATATGCCTTATCTCGGCTTCTTTTAAAGGTATAAACGTAATGAAATGGGCCAGTCCTACTATTTATGGGTGCAGAAAACAAATGGTGACATCTAGACATCTTCTTCTACCGCTTCCTCGCATATGGAGGCCATTTTGGATTTTCAAAATGGCACAGTGTAATATATAAGTTGCCTTATCTCTGCTTCTGGTCAACCTAGGAACTTAGCAAAAATATTCTAATCCTTTTCTTGGTCGATAAAACAATAATTGACATATTTAGACTTCTAATCTTAATGCGTCATCGCACATGGCGGCCATTTTGTATTTTAAAAACGGTACACATATATATGTATGTATATATATATATATATATATATATATATATATATATATATATATTCAAGTCAACCAAAAGCAACTGAACAGAATATGCTAGTACTTTGTTTCCTGGTCAGGAAAACGATTTGTGACATAATTAAACTTCCAATCTCAACGCTTCATTGGACATGGTGGCCATTTTTAATTTTCAAAGTGGCCGCCACAAATACATTTTTCCCCTACATCGGCTTCTTTTCAAAGTAGAAACTGAATGAAATATGCTAATCCTACATTTCTTGGGTCGAGAAAAGAATCTGTGACATTACTAGACTTCTACTCCCAACTCTTCATCGCATATGGCGGCCATTTTGGATTTTCAAATTGGCCGCCATGAAATATTATATTGCCCTATCTCTGCTTCAAGGCAGCCTAGAAACATATTGGAATATTATAATACTATGTTTCCAGGGTCAGGAAAAACACTGGTGACGTCATTAGAGTTCCCATCTCAACGCTTCATGTGGCTTCCATCTTGGATTTTCAATATGACCGACATAAAATGCACATTTTGCCCTTTTTCTATGGTCAACATAAAAACTACATGAAATATGATGCTTATGTTTCCTTTATAAGGGAAATATTTGGTGCTATCACAAACTTATAATCTTGATTCTTCCTTCACTTTAAGCATTTGGGGCGCTAGGAGCCCTTAGACAAATTTCATTGCGTCTCTAAACTGAAACTATGCCACGTTCTGGCTTTTGTCCTTGAAGTCTTGCACAGGAGCCCTCAGACAAATTTCATTTCGTCTCTAAACTGAAACTGTGCCACGTTCTGGCTTTTGTCCTTGAAGTCTTGCACATATTTTGACACCAAGTTTAGAAAAAATTATACAGTCATGCTATATTTCGGTTTCTAATTTTCTTCTCTTCAGGCAAGAATTTATATTTTTGTACAATTTGAATGAAAAACAGCAATTTTATTTTATTTCTTTGTAGATCATTTGTAATTTCTTCTTCTTTTATTATCCCTTTTCTATCTGAATATTGATTCAGAAAAAAGACCCTCGAATAACAGACCTATAAAGCAAGATATATGGTTGAAAAACAATTGAATGCAAATGAATAAAGTCACTTTTAACGACTTTTTTTCAGTCTACGAACTTTCCCATCGACTATCATCACTGGTCAGTCCCCCCCCCCCCCTCCTCCCCCGGATAACTACCCCTTGAATTAAATACCAAGTGCAGTTCTTTAGCTATATTATTGTAACCTACTACTCAATTATACTGTATCAAACTAGAGACAGACTTCCTGTTCTAATATGTCGACCAGCATGTGCAAACTAAATAATTGTATTTTACAGTACAACAAATACTTATTACATACTTTACTTTGCCCAAAGACGTTTTAGGGCACTCCAGTTAAGCTAATCTATTACAATTGTATACGTGTAGGATCACGCCATTACAGCACAGACAGCTCACAACCTTTAAAATGTTCATTTCCTACATGTCATATTGTTGTTGTTGTTGTTGTTTTTACTTTATTTACTTTCATTTCTGCTTTTTAAGGTAAATAGTAAAAGCTTAATAACATAAATAAGGAGAAATAAAGATATACAAATAGAATAAGAAATATTGCGTTTTAACCACTTTGTACAAAAACAGAGAAAAAATCTCGAAAGGTCACATTTTTTTTTGCTTTCACTTCTTCTATTTAAGGTAAATAGTAAAGCTTAAGTAAGACAATTTTTCAAAAATAAGATAAACAGTGGTAGCAAGAAATATTTGTGTTAAATCACTTTTTACTTAAAACGTCCCCTAAGTTTAAAATGATCTTTCGTGGCAAAAGATTTTTGCAATGCTGAAATGAAGAAAGTCTAAATTTAGAGAGGCGTGAAATGCGCTGATTGAGACCAACCGATGAACTTTATCTACAACTGAGCCATGGGGGGGGGGGGGGGGGGGGGCGGGTGACGCCTCTTGCCCGAATGTAAACTTTACTTTCAGCCCCTAGCCCCTACCCCTCCCCACCTCGTAAGACTATGCTCGTTTTAATATTGAAAGTGCTTGGAAATGTTAAGGGGACCCAATTTTGGGGGGTCAACCAGACTTGGATTGATGGTAAAAACTGTTTGTCCTCCCTGTACAACTGAGGGGGGGGGGGGGGGTGCGGGCGCAAGTTTTGAACCCCACCACCAAGTATCTACATGTTTTAGAGTGTAAATCTTGTCTATCACGTGAATACAGGTCCCATGTTATTTCACTGATGGCCTCAGTTGCTTCCTTGTACCAATAATACTTGTAGGTATTGTTTTAAGTTAAATTTTAGAGAGAAAGGGGGTGGGGGAGGGAGAGAAGGGTAAGGCATTGGCAGATATTTTTCCAGTAACAATGAGATTTTAATGATTTGTCAAGGCTCGTTGATTTTTTTTTCCCATTATCCAAAGTACTTTATGAATATTACTTTGTACCAATTTGTCTCGTTTTAAAAACAGAAAGGGGGAGGGGAAGGCATGGACATGTAGGGGTGCAAGTTCTGTACCCTATAATCTAGTATATACGTGTGTTGGAGTTTGAATCGTGATTATCACTTAAAACCAAGTTTCCTCATATACATTATTGGACAGTTAGCCTTTTTATTTCTCAACACATATCATCGGTTATTAGGCACATTTGTATCATAGCAACGGGAACTAATAAACAATTGTATATCACTAAAATATGATCGTACTGAATCATCTGACATCACACTTCCTAATAAAATATTCATCTGCATGACAATAGCATGTACTACCGAAATAATCCATTTCACGTCTCCCAATGTTACCATTGTCAGAGAGAAGGCAGCACTTAGTAACCACTTTTGTTATCGATTCTCTACTTTAGCTAATATCAAAGTGTCAACTTTAGAGCGCTATAACTGTTTTGTTTTATAAGCAATGGACTTGTAATTTTTATATGATATTAATCGTACATATGGGCAGTTTTCTGAAAAGTTTGAACTAATTAGTGAAAATAACTTTTGAAATAATGAGAAATACATATTTTGAAGAAATTCATATTTGTAAAAAATTATGTTAACAATCACATTCTTGGCCAAGAATTGTATCGCAAATCGTCACCAAACCCATTAAATGTGGTATCATGTTGTAGAAAATTTAATGCCCTTTAATATGATGATACATACATGGTAAGATGAGGCTCTGTTAAAAAAATATCTTCTAATTTGTTCAGTACGAGTTACACATAGCGGCCATTTTGAAAATCCAAAATGGCCGCTATGCCGGTGATTTGTGCAAATGCCAACATCAATTTTTGAATTTCCCATGTTCTAACGATTATAAAAATGTATAGTTTTGCTAATCTCCAAAAATTCTGAACGAAAGCCCATTTTCCTACATAGTGAACCTGACTAGTAGTGCATATGCCAGTAATTCTAAGCAATGTTCGC